>JAWDGP010004963.1:22500-136742 GCA_033675545.1 Elysia crispata | reverse complement strand
ACTGGCTTGAATGTGACTTGTATTGGTTGATCAGAGCATGTGTGTGTGTGTGTGTGAATCTGGTACCCGGTAGTAGTAACAGTCCAAAAGGACAGTGAAAAAGTTCTTGCTGTTGGTATTGCAGAGATTGATTGCTGTTATTAACTGCAAGTTCATTTTGTTTCGATTTCCCATTTGAAGACATGAAAAAATAATTAAAAAAAAAAATTAGTGTTTCCTTTCTAAGTTTCTGTCTATTCCCAGGCTTATTATCTCATAAACCGCGTTCAGCCGCTGCCAGTGGCAATTATATTTTCAGTTTCTATGAGTGGTAACTTAGTACCAGCGGCGTAGTATCATATTGGTTTATAATAAACATTAAGAACTAAATTGAGAAAAAAACACTCTACTTATAATAGAGGAAGACTTTTGATAATGTTTATATCCTGGAACCCAAATGTGCATCTGGCGATGTATGACAGAGAACTCTTTCTCAGTATGCAGCACTTCTTTTTCTTTACTTTTCTTGCTTCCCGATAGAATAAATATACAAGTGTCTTGTATAGTCATTTTTCACCCAATTTCAATGGATTGTATATAGATGAAACATATTGAATTTTTATAAAATGAACAGCTTAGCTGTAATTATTCATTTAGTTTTTTTTTGCCTTCTACAGGGCAATAGTTGAGAGTGTTATTTGCTTTGCTCTGACATGTTGGGGAGGTAATTCAAACAAATTTCCGACAAACAAAATCGATGTCATTATTCATAAATGTAACAGACTGTGTCAAGTGAATGATCTTTCCACTTCCTTTAATGTTTTGTATTTATGCAACTGTCAGAGGAAAATCATCTCTATTCTGAAAGATAATACGCACCCTTTCAGCAGCCTAGTCGGTTTCTCTGAACGCTCTGGTAAACCCCTGGTTATAAAATATAGACTTGAGCGGTATCGAAATTCTTTTTTGCCTAGAGCAGTCAAACTTCTATAATAAAATGTTTAATTTTAGGTTACTTTAGATTTATTTTTCCACCATACATGTAATGTAAAGGTCTGTCATTAATCACCCTATATAAGATTTTGTTCTGTTTATGTACTCTAATCTCGTGCTGCATGTAAAACCACCACAATGTACCTATGAAGGACAATAAAAGCATATTTTATCTTTTTTTATCTTAAACTCCCTCTAATAAAAAAAAAATTTGTTTAATTTTCACAACACGAAATTATTTCAGCCCTTTTTAGATCAATAATTTTTTTTTAATTTTCATTTTGTTCACAAAGTTTTTTCCTAGTCTTGATGCTCACTTTTTGACCTTTACTTTTGATATGAAATTTGTCATATTAATCTTTTAATAATTTCTAATTCCAGCTTAAGGATAATGAGAAGGGTATATTAAAATTTTGGGGCCAAATTTAATTTATGCAAAACTCCTCGGTAGGCTTAAGTCTGTGTTTTAAGCGCTAACTTGTTTCTCTGTAATTAAATTGATCGAATAAGTTTTTAAAGACAATATTTTTTTACAAGTTCAAAACCCCGTTCTAGAAACTGGTGACAATTTGCTGAGCCTGCGGTGTGTGTATTGAAAGAGGCTTATAAATGGTCTTGATACCTCTCCTTTGACTCACATGATCCAGATAAAATTATACACATGCCTCCACCTATCCATCTTTAGCTAGAATCTAGATGTCTCGATAATTATAATTCTAAACACAAAATTTGAAAAAAGAACTTCGATTCCTTTTTGAATATAAGAAATGGACTTAATATTCTCTTCTTTCCCAGTCTGTCTTTTAAATTCTTTCAAATGTGTTTATTGCATAAAAGTGCAATGACTTGCAGGAATTCTTAGCCACACAGTTATTTAAACCTAGATCTACACCTCAAGTCGATTGATAAAGACTTCTGTTGTTAAAGAATGAAAAGATGGCACGCGAAATTCGTGATTGTAAGTAAGCATAAGTTGATGAAACAAAGCATTTTTAGAAAATCGAGGAAAGCAGTGTGTGGGTTTTTTTATGGATTAGAACCTAGCCACATGAATGCTGTAGATGGCTGCAAAGTTTCAAAGGTTTGGGTTTGGGAACAAAAGAGGAGCTCGCGGTACAAGCCTTCCAAGTCCCCTTATATAATATATAAAAAAGAATTGCTAAGAAGTTTTTACAAGGATTTCCATGAACTGCACAATGAAAAAGGGAAATCAAAAGTACTGAAAGTGTTGAATGAAAACCTTTAATGGTACAAAGGTGTATAGCTCTCTCCCAGTCACAGTCACACTTGGAACTCAACATAAGATCAAGGGCCACAAGCTTTCTCTCCAAGAGCACATGATAATTGATATCATTCCATCTCTTTTGCTCATATTTTTCAAGTGTCAGTTTTCACACAGGTTTTCAAACTGATTCCTTCACTTCAAACACTACACAAAATCAAGCATTATCATTCGCAGCATGAAAATACACCAACAGTGTTTGTAGAAATATCTAAGTTAATCAATCCAGACACAGAGTCATACACTGAGGCTGACCTCTGACCTTGTTTTCACTTCCAGCTCAGCTGCTCATTCGTAACCCCTGTATTGAGAAAAAGAGAGAGAAAGAGAGATTTAAGTTAACCCAATCCCACCTATGTCATCCAAGCACAGGAAGAGCTCTGACCCTAAAGGAAAGGGCATAACTCCGTAACAAAGAATAGACATGTTTTTTTTTCTTTTAAATTACATACAAATAAAACAAGATAAAATGATGAAATCAAATGCAAAATAAAAACCAAAAGTCTTGAATTTTTAGTAAAACAATGTTTTATGACAAAAAATATTTTTCTGAGACTTTTACTTCACGTTAGGCTGACTCCACCATCATTTAAGTTTTCTTTTCACCATCAACATCACAATCTGACTCCCCATCTCAAACGGGTAATGGTCAATATTTTCATCCTGATTTTAGGGATAACATGCAGATAAAAATAATAAACGGTTTCTGTGACATCCGTGAGAAGATTCAAGTGATCATCTATCCTAGTTTAGACCTAGTCTATGCCTTGAAATTGCCCAAAATCACCGTAGCAAAAAATCAATTTCGAGGCCCGTCACTAGATCTAAATCTAGTCTGAAAATAAAACTAAAATAACAAATATAAAGTTTGAAGTGTCCTCTAATCATAAATGAGTTTTATACAAAATTTCCGGTGAGATTTCTGGTAGTAAAAAGGAAAGAAAGAAGACACCCAGAAAGTGAAAGGGTGATGACAGGCCATATAGGTACACAATATAGTGGTCCATACGGGCAATATAGGTGGGGTGAGTTAAGTAAAAAATGAATATTTATTTCCAGGCCAAGACATAGTTACATATATCCTGAACTTAAGTGATCCAAATTTTCTCTTAGCCTTATTGAATCCCAAAAAATAATTGCTTCTACTTAAAACCAAACACCTCAAGTGCCTTGCCCGTCACTGGATCATGGTACTTTATCTTTGACCTCATCAATTCAGCCCCCCTCCCCCCCCCCCTCTCACCCAACCCTCACCTGCAAAAGACGGTGCGACTTAAGGAACTTCAGTGGTATTTGAATTAAGAACTACTATTGGTGTTAGGGTAAGGCCAGCCGAAGGACAGTAATTATATCCTGATCTGATGGATCTGTTGCTACAAGTAGAACTACTAAGGCTAGATGCTCACTGTACCATCTTATCTCCATCCGAAGGGGCATCAACTTCATTGAAAACTTACTTGATCATATGGGCAACCTCCCAGTTGGTCTCCGATTTGATTGGTCCTCTGATGTCCACCCCAGCCTTGGTGATCACGGCCACTTGATACTGAAAGAAAGAGAGGAACATGAGTGAGACGAAGAGAGAAAAATGCAGCCAGAGCCTTACATAAACCCTCATGACTCCCTCGAGTATAAACAACTCAAGCCTAGAATTTTCCTAGGTTAAGGCAAAGATCATTCACATTCCACAAAGTCTGATAACCAAAGTCAGAAACAACCCAAACCTAAGTTTGACGCTGTTGTGCAACATCCATGGAGATACAGACATGTTCATACTTTTTGTTTCCCAACCACTACAGATAAAAGTTTCCCTCAATTTTTGCCATAGCTGGAGAAAGCCATAACATCACAAAAAGCATTGCTACTAGCCTTGCTTGTATACAATGTACTTCCCTGATTCAGTCCCACAGTGCCAAACGACAAGTCCTACTACAGCCCACTTAAGTCTCCTCTACAAATTAGGTATGTCTTAGATTAATGGACTGATCAAGCAACAGACTGGTACAAAATGCTTCATGTTATACATCATTGTTTTCATGAATTAACAAGAATTCTGAATCTAGTATTGTTTTTAGTGAGTGATGCATATTATGTGTGTTGTGTACAAGTAATAAATAAATAAAAATGAAAAAAAAAATTATTATATATTTATTTGACTTACCAAAGAAATTCAACAGCTTTATACACTACAACAGGACAAGGTACTTCATTGTAGGAAATCAAAAGGACAATTTATAACCTTTTTGTACAGAAAATTTCAAAGCAATCCGTTGGAAAATTTTTTTTGGCGATTTTTTTTTTTGTAAAGTCATGATGGTCATATGTGCTTCAAAGAAAATAAAAGTTTCATTGGTTTACATCTATGAGCTAGATTTAGGTCTAGATCTAGATCGAGCATCAAAAGGTGTGGTGATTAGTCTAGAGCTAGACATAGAAGTTGACCTAATTCATTCTACATTGCTAAGATTTAGATTTAGATCTACATCTTCAGTCATTCTCTTTTTACTGGATCTAGATTCTAGATCTAGATCTAACAATATCACTTTCCGAAGGTTTAGGACTAGATTTAGAACTCACTATTGCTTTCACTAGTGATATCATAGTATTCATTGTTATTAGACAATTCAAATCTATCACTAGAATTATTTGTTCAAAAATTAGATGGCCTTTTGCAGCTGATATTGGTAGAGCCTGTTATGTTAGATCTACCATGTTGTTTACCATAGTAACAGCAATCTGAGAGATAGTTGTAAACAAATGCTCCCCAGAGCATCAATCTAACCCTGGACTCTTACAAAGCTGGGTTTGAAAAAAGCTGAAAGAATACTGAGTCATATGGTATCAAATAGTGGTAGTTTCGCACTTATGGCTATGATACAGAGCTATTACCGAGCCGTTCTCACCGGCTCATGGGACTAAGCAGTTGACCATTGAGCCGCTCTCAGCTCTCAGCCGCTCATGGGAGGAATCAGTTAACTCAAATCAAACCCAAATGAACAATCTATTTCATCAATGTATCTGAGGATATTTCTCCTACGCCTGTGCGGGAATTTAATTTGCTCCCAAGACAATTACTAAAAATGAACATTTTCAACAATATAAATTACAGTCTTTTTTTTTTGTCAGTTAAGATTAAGATAGGATTAGTTTTAGATTCAAGCAACCAGAAATTAATTTTTCTTGAAATTGTGAGACATAGACCAATTTATTTACATGACATTTTATAAAAGATCTATTTTCAATTTAGAAATCTTCTATCTTTATTACAATACACACATACTAAGAAAAGTTTGTCTAGATACAAAGTGTTCCCGTTGATACAGAATGGCAGAGACTTTGTTTCCAGATTTGACAAACCTTTCTTTCCTAAAAAGTCCCCTTACTATTTTTTTTTTTTTTAATTTACACTCATGTTCCCAAAACTATGTGAGGCTGTATTAGGCCTCTGCTATGAACTATTAAAATGTACAAAAAAAAAAAAAAAAAAAAGAAAGAAGCAATCTACCAGTTATCACCCGAACTCCTAGGTTAAAGGCACATTTGTAGAAACAGAATAAAGGCATACAAAAATAAAAGATGGAGATGCAAGACTCGCAACAAAAATTGAGTCTGTAGAAAACCTGTTATCACTGAAGGAAGTTTACAAGAGTTTATCATTGAAATATGATTTTCACAGACTTTTCACAAACAGACACCCATGTCAAACAATGCAAAAGCACCGTCAAAGTCCTGATTTTACCCACTTCTGCTTTAGATCTTAATCCGGAAGTACACGGTTGCCACAAACATAAATATGAAAATCCACAATATCCCCGGAAACTTGCACTCATGTTAGTGACTTTTTCAGGTATTATACATGCTACTGAGAACGCCAAGATGGTAATACATTAAAAAAAAATAAGATGTTTAACTCTGTCCAAACTAAAAAGCTGTATCTTCAAATGCTATCCCTACTTGGCAGATGATTCTCGCTAAACCTAGAGCAATATGCCAGAGTAAAATCATACTGACACGGTGATTTTGTTAGAAGTAGTGGCAAGAGATTAAGTGAGCAAAACAGCATCCAGTGAAAACTTCACAATCTGCTTTCAGATTTCATCCTATCAAAAAAAAAATAAAATAAAATAAAATAAAAATTTTGTTTTGGAGAGTTATCAACCAAAATATGAAATCATTATAAACATAAACTTTCCATCCCCACCTTGTTCAAAGATCGGGCATCTCTGTAAAACAAGAGCTTCATACATCTGTCTATCAGGGCAACAGCCTCATCTTGTGTCATTGTTGGATTCTTCTCCATCGCATCACGGATAATAGGCTGAGGAAAAACAGAAGAACATTATTTTAATGAACTGAAGGCATGAAGATATGTTTCTCACATCATTTACCATCCCCTATAAAATCAGGGAAGAGGAGGGGGAGGGGTATAAGCCTTTGGTCTAGACATCATACGAGGGCAGGCTGATAATTAAGTTCCGTTTAATCATAACTTTTTAATTTTTCACAGCATATACATAAACAATACGTCAAACGAAAGCTTAATATCTCAGCTACATACTTAGCATTCTATTTTTCGATGTAGTCACCGTCGCGATCAACACACCGCCTCCAACGTTTCACTAGTTGGCTCACGCCGTCAGCGAAGAATTCAGACGGCTGTCCACGGCATCATCTGCGAACATCTGCGATAACTTCCTCATCATTGTCATAGTGATGGCCCTTCAGGTACTTCTTGAGTTGGGGAAACAAATAATAGTCAGAGGGGGCAAGATCGGGGCTGTATGCAGGGTGAGGTAGGGTCGTAAGTTCCAGCTGCCTTAAGGCGTCCTGAGTTTGGCGACTGGTGTGCGGGCGCGCATTGTCGTGTTGCAGGATTGAGTCCTTATCACGCCGAATACGTCTGAGTCGGAGTTTGAGAGCTCAGAGTGTTGAAATATATCGCTCAGAGTTCACAGTTTGCCCTTGCTCCAGAAATTCCATGTGGACCACTCCCTCCATGTCCCAGAAAACGGTGAACAAGACCTTTTCTTGCAGAGGCAACAACCTTGAACTTCCTTGGACTTGGAGAAGTTTTGTGCCTATACTCCATCGATTGGGCTTTACATTCTGGATCGTAGTGGTGGACCCAGGATTCGTCTCCAGTCACAATGCGTTGCAGAAATGCTTCTCCTTCTGCATTGTAACGCTCTAAGAGTTGAGTACACATGTCCTTTCTCTGCGCTTTCATCTCTACAGTGAGCTGTCTTGGGACCCAACGGGCAGAGACTTTTCGGTAACCCAGTACAGTTGTGGCGATATGGTGCACTCGTTCTTTCGAAATGCCTACTTCATCTGCAATTTCCTTTTATTTGACCCTTCGATTAGCTCTAATCATGCAGTCAACTTTCTCTCGATGAGCCGTGTCCGATGCGGAAAGGGGCCTACCCGAACGCTTTTGATAACGCAGAATTGTCTCTCTGGGGTCTTCCCCTTTAAAAATTCTCACCCATTTGCGAACTGCACAGTCTGAAATGCACATTTCACCATAAACTGTCTTCATTCTTGCATGAATGTTTGCAGCAGAACATCCCTCAGCTGCCAAAAACTCGATAACAGAGCGCTGTTTGATGAGAAGGTCATTGGAAGTCGTCATTGTCTCATAAACATGGCTACCACATCATGTGTTGCGCTTCACTGCATTATGAGCACGAATGACGTCACACAAACTTGTTGTTACAGTTAAGTCTAGAAAAATGGTTCGAGAGTATATGTATGAAATTTTAGGTCGATGTGACGAAAATTGACCTGGTTATTAGCAAACGGAACTTAATTATCAGCCTGCCCTCGTAATAACCAAAGGTTCAGATGAGTTTTGGGATTTAGAAATTTCAAGCTCTTTAACACCTAATTATAAAAAAAAGTTTTGCAAACATGTAAAAAAATTTAGGTTTAAAAATTTTTGCTTTTCCTAAAAAAAAAAAAACAGCAACAAACAAATGGGCAATTTTCTTTTTTCATTACAACCTATTCCAACATTTGATAGTAACATGAAATTGAAAAAAATTTATTAGGAAATAAATCATAAAACAACAAAATAACTTATTTATAATCACACCTGACAGATTCCTATCAGGCAAACTAAGTTGAATGATAGTACACAAACCTCCCATCAAATTATAATATAAAAATAGCTTCACCAGGATCCCTGTTTATGATGCATTGTTTTTAACCCCTTGACTGCTGCACACTTTCCCCTGCCCCATGCTAAGGAAATTTTTGTGAGATAATGGCTATGCCTGTCATGTAAAAATTTGCTATAACTCCACATCTAGAAATAATAGCGATAGATACAAAAAACTATATATCAAAGGCAAAGTCATGGCTTGTTAGTCAATATCTAGATCTTGTCAAGACTGACGCTCTTCCAGACAAAATGGACTAGATCTAGATTCTACAACCCAAACACACAGGAACGGCATTGTGTGTCTATCACATGTGTTAAACGTTCTGTGTCCGACTCTGATGACACCACGAGCCATTAAAAGTTTCGGGAAAACTTGAGCTTTCCAGTGATACTATTTTTATTCTTTGTAAATTGAAACTGATTTTCAATGAGGCGAAACAAAACTTGCCATATTAAGCATGTACAGCGTATGTGCACAGCGCAAGGGATACCCTTCAGATAGGAACATATGATGTGAGTGCACAGTGCAGTTGATGAAAAAAATTATAAACGTTTTTCAAACTTCATTTTAAAAAGCTAAAAGTCATGTCCATTCTCTTTGTGTTCTAATTCCAAACGCCTTCAGCCCTGACATTCCAAAGTAGTTTCTGTATTAAGCTCAAACTTATTTACAACCATCCAATTCAAGACATCGCAAATAAAAACTTCAAATATTATGACAAGCCCAGAAGCCCAGAGAAATTTCATGTGAAACATATGCCTTCATAATAAAAAAAGGGGAAGAAATAAAGCAATATTAAACCACAAACCTTTTACCTAAATAAGTTTCTGTAGTTCTTAGAATTTTGGTTAATCATAATCCACTGTTCATACACATATTATGTCACCTGATTAATCAAATTGTAAAACTTGTGCTCAAAGAGGCTAAAATTTCTCATGCATAGTATTAGCCCAAAGTGATAGTGAGAGTAAGCAGCACACAAAATGTAGAAGGGTAATTTAATATAACAAGAAAAACATCAAAGTGAAGTAGAGCTCACCAGAGCCAAATAGGCCCCAAATCCACAGGCCAGCGACGGAGCCTCATAAGCCATTCCGATCTTATCAACGTAGCCCAAGAACCTGTGGAGTAACAAGCAAAACTGTCAGAGGAGACACACACAAACTGCTCCACTGGAATTCATTGGTTTTAAATCTTGGAAGTGAATTTATTTATAATTGGGAGTTGCCAAAAAACAAAAAAATCAACAACATAACAAACTATTAATAACATAAATACTGAAAAAAAAAAGTTGGAATGAAATCTCTGATCTAAAAATTTTCAACATTGATTTGAAGAGTATTCTAAGGCTAAGTAAAGGTAGGCATAGGCACTCTAAGGCTAAGTAAAGGTAGGCATAGCAACAGTATTACTGCTCTGCAAGCATGTCCAACTTACGGTTTTTCGTCATCAATGCCTGCCACAATGTAGGTGTTCCACAAAGGGTTAAATTGACTGCGTCTGTTGTAGAGAACTCTTGTGAGCCAGCAGTGCAAGCTCTTTGGAGTGTAGCCAAATCCATCATTGAGGCATTCTTCATCAATACTGCAACATAAAGAGAAGTTGGGGTTGGTAACTTAGCAATCAACTATCTTAGAACTAGACAATTGTTTTCAGCTACCTGCACGATGAATTACAGTGCCTACTTTGTATAGCTTTGAAAGATGTCATGCATATGACTTTTACTTCAATCCAATTTGTCTAAGAAAGTATTTGCCTATTATTCTAGTGATTGGTTTTCCCACAACTTCTATTCTCTACGCTAAAATTAGATACCATAGAATAAAGAGGATGATTGGCTACCCTCTTAACATCACACTAAATAAATGGTCGAGTTTTATTAAAATTCCTCGTATATTTTCAATGTTTTAATTATAACAAATTCTAATTCGAAGTAGAGGAAATTTTCTGTGAGCTCCTTCTTTCCCATCATCAATTTTGACATGCAGCGTTGCTAACAAGCACTCACTACACTAGGAAGACCATCATGATGACATTTGTAATTTTTTTTTCTAATGATGATCGAAAAGAGAATACTGTCTGATCACAGAATTCTAGTTTTAATCAGATAGCCCTGTACCTCATGGGCTCACTATCTGTTAGCTTCTACTTGAAACATTGTAATGGTGCAGGTAACATCCGCTTCTCTATAAAATGCTATTGGTACGATACACTAACAAACTTTACTGTTCAAAATCTCTGCTGTCTTAGACAAGATGCCCTAAGGTAAAACATCTGATGCAGAATTTTAAACACAGAATTATAGAGAACTGTGAAATATGTACTTTTCAAAGGAGTATATTTTGTTATGTCTCATTGTGAATATATTATAGACAATGGTCTAGCCATCTTAGAGAACAGTGAAATATGTATTTTTCAAATGAGTATATTTTGTTATGTCTCATTGTAAATATATTATAGACAATGGTCTAGCAATCTTAGAGAACAGTGAAATATGTATTTTTCAAATGAGTATATTTTGTTATGTCTCATCGTAAATATATCATAGACAATGGTCTAGCCATGTTTGAGAACTGAAAACTTATACTAGCTAAAACCTTGATCCTGGAATCCTAGCTAGCCAAGAGCTCACCATGTAATGTGTTGCTAGGGTACACTAACTACAACCTCTGACCCAAACCTTGCTGGCAAAGACTAAACGTGGTGCTCACTCCTACTCCTCAGGTTCTGGCAGTCCCTTATTTTCCAGCCCAATGCACCCATTACATACATAGATGTCACAGGGTAAACATGTTGTGAAGCTCTCCAATCAACCATGGCTAATTCAATATCTCTAGCTTATACAACAGTATTCCGATAACTGCAAGGGTGCCTAAGAGTATACCAATTTAAATTAGAGAAGGAAAAACTAAAAAAAATAATGTTATTCTACTTTGCTGAAGGGAATTTTTATGTGACATGCTTTCATATTTACACTACTATACCAACACATCCCTGTATAGACAGAGAGATCTTACACCACAGATGGAAGCTATTAAAGATGACCCCACTCACACTTGCTGCTGTATGACGTTTGAGAGGTACTGGAAGTCTGCATAGTCACCAGCAGCTCCAAGCACTGTGGTGTCGTTCACTTTCAGTAGACGCGGACAGTCACGAAATCGAGCCAAGGAACCGTAAGAACCCAGCATATCTGCTGCCATGACGACTCCACCTTCAAACTGGACACCAAGAACTGATGTGCCAGTCACCACAGGGTATCTGGGTAAGAGTAAAATGTATTGGTAATCTAGTAGAAATAGAATGAAATTCCAAGTACGTCAAAAGTTTATATATTTTACCTCACTAGAGTGCCCAACTTGTTAAACACAGCTCTATGGCCTGGGTGACGCTAAGGTTCAATCTGGCAGACCCAACATGACAGGCCTAAAATACAAAACTCCACAGGAAAATTCCTTGCTCTTTTCAATTGGGAACTCGTGTCAATTGATCAAAGTCACTGTAACTGTTAGAACTAGAAATTATAAAAACTACTCAAAGTCCAGAATTTATTTACTTTTTATACTAATTCAATAGTAATAATGGCATGATTCCTCATGAAATCACTCCAGTCTCAGCGAGTTAGCTATTTTGAGTACAATATTGTATAATTTGGTTACTGAATCAGTCATGCAGAACACTCATTTTGCATTTAACAGGATTTGTCAGATCAGAGCCCAACCTCCCCATGACGTCAAGATCTAGATCTAGCTCCCATGAATAATTAGAAACCACCAATTAAATATAAGCTATCTTTGTAGATAAGATGTTATCTTCATGCGAAAAGCATAGTTAAGAAATAATTACATATAAGTCTACAGGCAACTGCAAATGTGCCACGATTTATTATTTTCTTAAAAGAAAACAATCTATTTGTTTTGAAAGCATTAGCTGTGAGCTGAGCTGACTGCGGTGAGCCGCTGACCCCATGTACTGTACGTCTCAATGCTAGGCCTGAGACAGGCCCTGCAATGTGTTAAAGCGATTTTAATATCAGTGTAATCAATCTGTTGGATTGACTTAACTATGTGCAGCTTGAACTTAATTTAAAGGGAAAAAAGATAGGACCTACATACACAAACCAAATAAAATGTTGTTTTCATATATAATTTTAAGACTAAGCATCAACTATTTATAAGTCCATTTATTTTTATTAGGTTATGTTGACACAGATTCGGAACCATTACACAAAAACTTAAATAAATTAGAAATGTGCACATTGATTTTTTTTAAAGTACGACAATTTAAAGATAATAGTCTCTAAATTATGAAGATGTTGATATTCAGAAGTGCAGTGACTTTGTTTGATAATAAATCCAGTTTAAAGTAGGAGGTATAGGCTGCATTGCAGGTAAGCTGATATCCGATCGAAGGGTGTCTATGACCTCTATAGATTTTAATATAAAAGCAGTCACTATCACAGTCTTGACTCTTGAAGCTTGTTTGAGTCTTCTGCAGGTGATAACTCAGGAATGTTGACTATGTATTGGTTAATTCAATCTTTAAATCAGTCTTTCTCGACTCATTCTCTAATACTCTCTCACAGTTTTTCCAACCTAAAATCTATTTGCCAGCTTCAATTAAATCATATGAACCCAATTATGAACCACGCATTAATAATTTTTCAATTAAGCAACAGCTTTGAAAGAAAACAAGTGAGTTCCATTGCATATGGTTTTGACTAGATATTTTAACAGGTTTGAATTGCACCATAATTCTAGATCTAGAACTAATACTCAATGTCTCCAAAGCCGATACAGTTCGTTATTTTTTTTGACTGGTTTGCTAGAGTATGCTTCTTTTTAAAAAATGAAAATTGAATAGTAAAACGCACAAAATAACTGAATTTCAACTAAAAAAATTTACTTAATCTTCTCAGCAAGTATTAGATTACATTTCTTTCAACCAAATTATCGCATCAACTGATATGAAGCTGAGTCGAAGGTCTAGATCTATTATAACATGCTCAACGTTTGCAGTAAAGGAATAAAAAAGCTCTTATAAACTACACAAAAAAATCATATTAAATTACTTAAAAGACTGCAATTAAAGCCATTTATACACATAAAACGGGCACATTTTAAAGAAATTTGATTGTTTCTATGTCTAGTATTGAAAATCACACAAAAACCACAATTATTAAACAACTAACATATACCATGGAATGTTGCCAATAGAATAGCCGATTTTAGAGGTAAAAATATAATTTTTAGTGCATCTTTTCAAAAAGAAAAGGGTTTTTTGAATGATACTAAACTTGACTGTAATTCTGACCTTAGGTTTTATGTTCAGGCAGGATAATGTTGGCACATTTTTAACATTTTGCTGGGTAATCTCTTTGCACAAAGTGCATCCCGCTATAAGAGGTGCAGCGGCTGTCGAATCCAATTACTGGCAGTGTAAATCACTGCGCGCCGTGGCAGCACCTTGCCGCTATGCCCAAAATATGATGAAATACTTCAAATAGTGTTGTACAAGATGTTTCCTTTATCGACCATATCTTGTCTCGTGCATTTTGTGAGATGAGAATGTACATTTCCTTTCTTCAATATATTAGAACCAATAAAATTTTAAATTTTCAAGTCATGAGTGATCAAGATTTGATCAGCTTCAAATTTCCTTTCATTTCATATGTAACTGATGTATGTCCATAAAAGTTGGCACAAGAAACCAAATTAGAAAGTCATTCTGTTTACCAAGTGCAACCTTGAAAAAATAGGCAAAAAAATTTGTTTTACTAACAAATATTATGACTTAGAGAGCTGTACCTACCATAGAATCTGGCCCTCTTACAAGTTACTGGTAAAGGATTGCTTACAAATTTTACATTGCAGCCATTGATTTGATCATTGAGATCTGCCTTGACAGTGTAATTGTAAGGTGATTGGATTCGCGTTGTTAAGAAGGTAATGTATGTTTATCCCTCACACAATCATACCCATTGATCTAGATCAAGATGAAATCTAAGGTAGGGGATATTAGATCTTCGCCTAATGAATGAGTATTAGGCCCCTACATTAGAATCTAGATGCATCTGATGATAATTGATATGTATTACTAGATTAGATCTAGAGTGCCTGTGCCCACTCTTGCGCACACCTACTTCTCGGGCATCCGCGTGGTTTTCCGGCACCTGCCACGAATCGAGGTTCCTTTGTTCTTCCTAGATGCTACACGTGTGTAGTAATCTCTTACCTTTGTTTTACGACCGTTGGAAGGATCCCTCACTTTTGTGTTTTGTTTTCAGTACGGATTTTCTATTCGAATCGAGAGGTAAGTGCTTGACGTCCGCCATTTTTAATTTTTGCTAACGAAACTTGTGGGTGATCCTAAGGCTATAGAATTATGGGTATTGAGCCAAATATAGATTGAACACTCAAAATAGTTCGGGAAATTCCTCTATTTTAAGATACGGACAGGGATACCCTGTGTGTGCACGTTAAGTGGTCCAATGTGGCTGACCGAGGAGGGGTGTAAGATTTTCTAGTGGTGTGTCAGTTCTCGCGCAGCATCAAACCCGCACATAGTCTGATGGGTATAGCATCATAAGATGATATTTTATGAGTTACAAATGGTGAATTAATTATTACTTTGGTTTCCAATAAGAGAGGGCGACATGTATAATTATATATATATATATATATATATATATATATATATATATATATATATATATATAGAGAGAGAGAGAGAGAGAGAGAGAGAGAGAGAGAGAGAGAGAGAGAGAGACACACACACACACACACACAACGTATTTTTCACTCTCTTACAAGTACCATCACATATCCTTCTACATGTACTGCATGTATGATGTGACTACTTCTGCAGTTTCTTCTCGGAATTTCGTCAATGCTATGCCTACAAAAAAAAAAAGAAGAGAATAAGGAAAGTACAGAGGAAGAGGAAGAGAAGAAAAAAACTAACAAAAAAAAAAAAAAAAGGAACAATAAGGAAAAAAGACGAGATAGAAAAATAAAAAGAAAAGGGATTGAAGAAAAAAAAATAACAAAGATAAAAGCAAAAAAGCATGTTGACAATGCTATAAGACATCTTCCAAATATATTGAGGACCTTGACATAGACATTGCTAACATTGATGACAATGTGTGCGCTTTGTGTGTGCTGGTGAGCAAGAGGATCTTATTGATTGGGTTGGAAGTGAGAAATGTTTGAAATGGCACCATAGCACTGAAGGATGAAAGTTTATGAAAGAAGAGCATGAATAAGATTTAAAAAAATGACATTATTTTGGCCTCTGTAAAAATTAATTATTCCATGCATTTTTTTCACTCACCTCAGAAATACAAAGAAATGTACTCATGTAATTACTCACCTCTAGTGTGTAGGCCTAAAGACTAAAATTTATACTATCATAATTATGTGTTAACCATATGAACAACTTACCTCTGTTTTATTTATACAATGTAATAAAAATGATAAATCTTTCACAACTTGATTGTGTTACTCAAGCTTATAAATTCAAACAGTGTGTGGCTGTTATTGTTGTCAATGTAAACGTGTGAGATTAGGCATTCTATGTAAACTATAGTCAATTCTGGTGAAAATTAAGCTACAGGAGGCAGAAACTAATGTGCTTACAAATTATGGAGTATAAAAATAGACCATTCAAGGTGTTTTCTGAGACTGTGTGCTTGCTGGAGCACACTTTGCGCGACTTTAGGCTCACCCCATCTTAACGCGCGAGAGGGGGTACACACGAGGTGACTGCACGGAAGCTAGTTGTGTGCAGCAGTGAATAAACTTATTGGTTTAGTTACACCACATTTCGGTCAAGGAAAGATAACTCTCAACATGGTATCAAAAGATTGTTGGGCAAATAACAAGAGGCTAAGTTACAAGAGTGACTTGTCCTTCCTTATCCTTAATGGGCGAGAGCTAGTGCGGGCACTCTAGATCTAGGCTAGATCTAATACTTAGAATCCATGATCTATGATGTTTATCATTCCTTAAGTCCTATACAAATTATAACTTTTCTTTAATTAGAGGCTACAACTTTGCAATTTGGCAGTGAAAATTGGCTTTACTGTCAATGGATCTACTAGATCTAAATCTAGATTCTACATTGAGAAACATCTTTCTAGAATTTATAAATCTCTGACAAGCCTTTCAGTCTAGAATCTAGATCTAAATTTATCTTCTATAAAATATCCAAAGTGAAAACTGATCTTACAGTGTTCTTTGAGATGAATTCTGTGCAGAAGTTGACTGAGATCCGGGAAAATTGTAAAATTGACCAGGAGCTGGACCTCCTGTCCAAAAAGCTCCAGGATTATTAGGACCGAACATTGAGGAGGACGCCATCTTGATTGAACAGCAAGTCACCGTTGATTAAAAAACTTGTCGCAGACCTAAACGAAATTTAAAAATGTTAACTCTCATAGATGACATGGAAAATTACGAAACAAATTTCAAAATGTAAAGGAAAAAAAAAACCCAAAAAACAAATCATCTAAAATTAATATAAACTTCAGTTATCAATATATATATATATATATATATATATATATATATATATATATAATATATATATATACACACACATACAATTACCTTAACACTTACTCTACCAATATTCATCACTTGCTCTACCCATAATACATGTCAGGTGGTCCTGGCAAGGCAAGGCTTAACTGCCCATAGGTCTATAGGCACTCTGTAAATATATATATATATATATATATATATATATATATATATATATAGAGAGAGAGAGAGAGAGAGAGAGAGATAGATAGATAGATAGAGAGAGAGAGAGAGGGAGGGAGAGAGAGAGAGAGAGAGAGAGAGAGAGAGAGAGAGAGAGAGAGAGAGAGAGAGAGAGAGAGAGAGAGAGAGAGAGAGAGAGAGAGAGAGAGAGAGAGAGAGAGAGAGAGAGAGAGAGAGAGAGAGAGAGAGAGGATGATGGGGGAGGGGTTATGAAAGATTAATAAAAACAAAAAGAAAAAAAAAGAGGAAAAAGAAACAAACAAAAACCAACCAAAAAAGAAAAAAAAACACAGTTTGAGCGGCAGACCCGGGTACGGTGCTTGGAACTAAACCCGGTGTTGTGTCCAAGACATCATGAAGATCTGAATCAACACTTTGGACCTCTGACACTATCAGCCTAAGTCTAACATAGGTCAGAACTCTGGAGAACCATTATAATAATTTTTTGTTTAAAAAAAATCTTCCTGCAATCGAAGAAGGAGCTACTGTCGAAACATTCTCCTCTACTGGACGACCTAAGTTCCTCACACAAGGATAGTGTATGTTCATGAAAGTCTCAAGTTGTGACTAAATGGGGATAGTTACAAAATGAAAGTGTTGGTTTCACAGTCTTGTTGCTAGATGGCGAAATTAATAAAGTCGTGTCTCAGATGTTTAGTGATAGTTGTAAAAGGAACAACAACAAATCTTTGACTTACACAGTCGTTTTTAAATGGTGGAGGTAACAAATGTGTGACTTATACAATTATACTAAATCTTGTTCAATTATGAAGGTAGTTGTGAAAGTCATGGACATGTAGCTCGGGCAGTTTTTTTTTTGGTTGATGGAAATCACAAGTACTTGGCTTAAAATTAAGTTAACAAATTAATCGTGAAAATATTAAAATTGAACACATTTTGAGACTCTTGAAACTTGCTGAAAGTTACACCTAATTCCAACGTAAATATCATTACCCGTATCCAAAGTTAAGAAAATTTGCATCTTTGTGACTGAGTCCTTAATGGATGCTTTTACATAACGCCATATAAAGCGATAATGTGAGTTAAAGGAAATCTTTTTTTCCTCCCTAGTATCCTCCTACTTTTCCATTTTCCTCTTTTCCAATTCTTTTCAATCTCCTTTTCTTCCACTTTCATACCCTCTTGTTCCTTTCCCCCTTGTCTTATTCTCCCCCCCTTCCTCCCCCACATCCAAGTTTCCATCATCTGAATACTCGGCTCTATGTCAAACAATTAGATTTTCTAAATGAACTTTTTAAAAAAATGACATTTCGATCTTGCACGGTCGCCACATACCATAGTTATAAATGGGAGGCTCGACAGTTGAGCAGTTAGACAGCTAGACAGCTAATCAGGTAGACAGCTAAGCAGCCAGACAGCTAATCAGCTAGACAGCTAAGCAGCCATACAGCTAGATAACTAGACAGCTAAACAGCCAGACAGCTAGGTAGCTAGACAGCTTAGCAGCTAGACAGCTAGGTAGCTAGACAGCTAGGTAGCTAGACAGCTAACCAGCTAGACAGCTAGATAACTAATCAGCTGAACAGCTAGGTAGCTAGACAGCTTAGCAGCTAGACAGCTAGATAATTAATCAGCTGAACAGCTAGGTAGCTAGACAGCTTAGCAGCTAGACAGCTAGGTAGCTAGACAGCTTAGCAGCTAGACAGCTAGATAACTTATCAGCTGAACAGCTAGGTAGCTAGACAGCTAAGCAGCTAGACAGCTAGATAACTAATCAGCTGAACAGCTAGGTAGCTAGGTAACTAACCAGCTAGACAGCTAGATAACTAATCAGCTGAACAGCTAGGTAGCTAGACAGCTAAGCAGCTAGACAGCTAAGCAGCTAGCTAGACAGCTAGATAACTAATCAGCTGAACAGCTAGGTAGCTAGGCAGCTAAGCAGCTAGACAGCTAGATAACTAATCAGCTGAACAGCTAGGTAGCTAGACAGCTAAGCAGCTAGACAGCTAGATAACTAATCAGCTGAACAGCTAGGTAGCTAGACAGCTAGATAACTAATCAGCTGAACAGCTAGGTAGCTAGGCAGCTAAGCAGCTAGACAGCTAGATCACTAATCAACTGACCAGCTAGGTAGCTAGACAGCTAAGCAGCTAGGCAGCTAGATAACTAATCAGCTTAACAGCTCGGTCGCTAGACAGCTAATCAGCTAGACAGCTAGATCACTAATCAGCTGAACAGCTAGGTAGCTAGACAGCTTAGCAGCTAGACAGCTAGGTAGCTAGACAGCTTAGCAGCTAGGTAGCTAGGCAGCAAACCAGCTAGACAGCTGGACATGGAGCCGAGCTCCAGGGCGCGCCTTTCTCTTCAGGTTTAGATGATGCTAAAACAATCTACACGAATATTGATAGAATAAACAAATATTAAGCAGAAGAAATTAGAACAAATAATAATTCAGAGGATAAAGAGTTTGTCTACAAAATAAATTAACTATAGATCATCAGAGAATAAGCACGTCTCCACAGGTGCAACATGAATTGATAAGGAGAGAAAAACACGGTGCTATTGCATCCAAAATTTGTTTAATTAAAAAAATCCATCAGGAGATAAAACAACGCTTTACAATGTTTAGGAGAAAATCAAGAAGCCAAAATTCAAGGCGCTATTTTTGTCATTCTTTTGACTCGTTTGTTCATTGAGTAAATAGCAAGAATATAGGAAACCGACTAATTCTATACTTTCCTAAGCCATTTAAAGATTTATTTTTAAAACAAGGTTATTACAAAGCTATAAATTCCCACAAAAGGTGCCAAGTGGTAAATTACTTAAAAACAACAACTTTTAATGCACACCAAATCTCTTTCTGGTGTCAAGAAGAATAGTAAGCTAATTTTCATAAAATCCACATCCATCCATAGATCCTTTTAAAAACTCTTTATTATTAATTTACACAAATGTGTAACTATGAATCCCCTCAAAACAGCGCACCTGTAAACACTTTTAATGGGATTCCATAGGCTTTTAACAAATCTTACACAAATGTGTAACTATGAATCCCCTCAAAACAGCGTACCTTTCAACACTTTTAATGGGATTCCATAGGCTTTTAACAAATCTTACACAAATGTGTAACTATGAATCCCCTCAAAACAGCGCACCTTTCAACACTTTTAATGGGATTCCATAGGCTTTTAACAAATCTTACACAAATGTGTAACTATGAATCCCCTCAAAACAGCGCACCTTTCAACACTTTTAATGGGATTCCATAGGCTTTTAACAAATCTTTAAATAGATTTGAGGAGTTCAGAATTAGCGCATTTCCCATATTCGCAGCTGCCCATATATTTTAAACTGCGTATTAATATATTTTATTAATGTTTAAAAGACTTCTTAAATAGATTTGCATTTTACAAATTAGCTAACTATGTATGTATTACACATGCAAATAATCAATTAATATACAACATAGCACCTCAGCGCATCAAACGCAGTTTCGTAAAATAACTTTTGATTTCCCCACCCTCACATCCCTTGACACACTCGAACATCAGTTTCTATCTCACATTACATACAGACAAATCCAAATAGAAAAGCAAAAACACCACACTTGGATTACAACTTGGTAATTATAAAGGATCCAAAAAGGACGCGTGTGTGTTTGTAAATAGTATGAAACAGGGTCTAAAAAGAGACAGGCACACAACTTTATAACCACAATCTGATGAAGCCACAATAAAGGCGAAACGTTTATATATTAAATCTATACTTGTGTTGTTTCTTTTTTTAGTCCCGTAGTTATAAAGTTGTGTGCCTGTCTCTTTTTAGACCCTATTACATACAGACAAAACTCTGTCCAACGCGTGTAGATCTGTATACATGTCATACTAAACAAGGGTTAAGTAACTGAATGATATGGCAATCCCAAAATAATTTTAATGATAACCATACACATTATATCCAGAATATTTGAACACATAATAATTTATGATGTTTTCCTGATGATGGTGGTCAAGATGGTGTTGTTGCGGTTGGTTTGGTCTTCTTATGATTGCCTTTATTGTTGTAGGTAGCTCTGTTGTTGCTGTTGTTGTTGTTGTTGTTGTTGTTGTTGTTGTTGTTGTTGTTGTTGTTGTTGTTGTTGTTGATATTGTTGATATTGTTGTTGCTAACACGATAGCTATATCGACTTTGATGAAAGTGATTATGATGGTCTTGAAAAATAATGATGTGAAAAAGATGACTATGATGATTATGCAGGTAATTTTCCAATGGGTCATAATGATGAATATAATGATGATGATGATGATGATGATGATGATGATGATGATGATGATGATGATGATGATGATGATGATGATGATGATGATGATGATGATGATGACGATGACGACGATGATGATGATGATGATGATGATGATGATGATGATGATGATGATGATGATGATGATGATGATGATGATGATGATGATGATGATGATGATGATGATGATGATGATGATGATGGTGATGACGATGATGATGATGATCATGAGGATACGAGTGATGATATGAAAACTCGGAGTATGAAATTTTAATTTATAATTCAACTCATAGAAATTTGAAAAACAAATAACGAAGTACCACATGCAGAATGCAATTTTAAAAGTACATTATTTTTTTTTTACAATGAATATAACAAAAATAAATCGTATATGTATAACACAGCACCATTATTAAATACTATCATTTCTTATATATTCCTACCGATTTATCTCAAATTTAATCTCCTTTTCACT
Source organism: Elysia crispata (assembly GCA_033675545.1). NCBI lineage: Eukaryota > Metazoa > Mollusca > Gastropoda > Plakobranchidae > Elysia > Elysia crispata. Next base: position 114,823 of record JAWDGP010004963.1, on the reverse strand, counting down.
TCACTTATGGCTTCTCCACTCATCATTCCTTTCTCTTTCACCCCTTCTCTCTCACTCTGTCTGTCTGTCTGTCTGTCTGTCTGTCTGTCTGTCTGTCTCTCTCTCTCTCTCTCTCTCTCTCTCTCTCTCCCTCTCTCCCTCTCTCCATAAATAATTATCAGTATTCAAAATGACCACATCTAGAGTTTGTTTTTCTATACAGTTCCTCCATAAAGTCATTGACAATAACGGTTCTCCAGTTATATACAATATAACACACTACGTCACCAGAGCCACCGGGAATCACCATCCAAAATGGCGGAGAGCTCTGCATTATAAGGCGCATAAAAATGTTCTAATAGCTTCCGGGTTGAGGGCCACATTTCCGGTACGGCTGCGTAGTTTCGGCCTCGGTTTCTCTTGCTGTCGTCCTTCCTGCTCACTTTGGCCAGAGCTTCTTCAGTCAGAGGGGCTGAAAGCAAAAAAAAAATAGAAAAGTTATATTTACATGGATGTTACTTTCTGTATTTTTTTCTCTCCGAAAAAACTTACGTGAATGAAAGTCCATTTTAACATCAAAATCTACTGCAAATCAAACCGACTTTCACCCAGACACATATCAAATACCGCTCATAAAATCTGGTAACAACAAAATATAAAGAAAACCAACTTCTAATTGGTTATTGACCAGAATACACTGGTTTCACAAAGAAGAAGAAAAGCCCACACCACAATGCCGCAGACCCGGCGTAGAACCAAAGGAAAACTTACGCAGCTCCAGGAAGGAGTAGATCTGTCTCAGCGTGTTCTGTATCTCGGCGCTGTAACTCTCCAGGTGGACGAAGTAGATCTGCTTCCGGGGGAAAATCTTTAGGAGGTCAAGGACATACCTGCTGTAGATTCCGGCAACGAAGGTACTTATCTGAAAGAAAGAAGAGGTTTGGGGGGAGAGAGGGGGAGGGGGGGGGAGGGGCAGAGGGAGAGGAAGAGAGTTAAAGCAAACCATTGGCCAAATAACGAATCTAATCTGCGGTTACGCCCTATGATGTGCATGTTTTTATCCTATGGATTTTGAACAAGTAGAAATACTGTGTCTCTGTGTGGAGCTTCGCCCTGCTCCCGACAAGACTGTGGTTTGTGGACTTAACCGAGGCCAACATGTCCTAAACCTGAGCACTGGTCTTCTCACAAATCTAGTGACTGTTCAAAAAAAGGTTTTACTTTGTATAAATGGTGTATAATTCGTTTAAACAAGGTCTCAGATTTCAAATATTGCTTATCTTTTGCTAAATGAACAATGTAAAGGAAATACAGGACAGTTATATCAACAAATCAGTGGCGAATGAAACTGGTCGTAGATTTACTGAACATGTCACAATAATTTCCTCTTTACTGGCTATATGTATTTCACATGCTTTACCTCAAAATATTCTCACAGTTGTCTGAAAAGAACAATCAGATTCTGGAGGTGTAGGTCGCAGAAGAAGCCATGTCCAAACTGATTACAGTGGCAAAAGGATAAGCCGCCAGTATTGATCGTCAAAAGTACATAAGTGCCAAAAAAGAGATCCTGCCCGTATTGATCATCAAAAGTACATAAGTGGCAAAAAAGAGATCCTGCCCGTATTGATCATCAAAAGTACATAAATGGCAGAAATAAGCCCCGCCCAGCGTCCATACGACTCACTAAGACCGCCCATCACACAATAACACAACTTACAGAAGAATCGTAGATGACCTGCCTCTCGTACACACAGTGATAGAAATAAGCCCCGCCCAGCGTCCATACGACTCACTAAGACCGCCCATCACACAATAACACAACTTACAGCAGAATCGTAGATGACCTGCCTCTCGTACATGCAGTGACGGAAGGAAGCCCCGCCCACACACCGGAACCAGGTCTCCATGGACTGCTTGACCCAAAGGTCAAACTGAGCGGCGCTTGCGTTGAAACCAGGCAGATGGGTGTTGTACAGGTACGTGGAGAACAGCCTGGTGTGTGGGTGTATAGGAGAGGGAAGAGTTACAAGAATGTACACGTAAGGGAAGATATTAGAGAGAGAGAGAGAGAGAGAGAGAGAGAGAGAGAGAGAGAGAGAGAGAGAGAGAGAGAGAGAGAGAGAGAGAGAGAGAGAGAGAAAGAGAAAAAGAGAGAGAGGGAGAGAGAGAAAGAGAGAGAGGAAGAGATTGTGAGAGAGAGAGAGAGAGAGAGGAAGATAGAGAGAGAGAAAGAGAGAGAGAGAGAGAGAGAGAGAGAAAGAGGGAGAGAGAGAGAGAGAGAGAGAGAGAGAGAGAGAGAGAGAGAGAGAGAGAGAGACGAGCGAGCCCGATTAAGTGAGAAGTTAACGAAGAAGTGGAGGAAGTAAGAAACGACAGAGAACAAAGTTAAACTTTAACAATCAATGAATGTTTAGAAAAAGTGTCTCCGAAGGTATGAATGTAATAAAAACATATGTATATCATCAAAATAAAAGGGGAAAAGATCAAAGATTTAGTAGCTGGTGAAATAGTAAAAAATGCCAAGAAAGATAGAACAAAACGTGGCACTGATAAAGTTTGCAAATAAGGTAAAAAAAAAATGTAACATTAATCCATCTTTTGTAACAAGCAAAATCGGTAAGACACCAGAGGCAAGAATATTACAGATTCAAAAAGTGAATGACTTAAAAAACGTCGCAATGAGACTGGATGTCTTACCGCGTGACCGGATTCCTGAGCACCAGGATGAGCTTCGCCTGCGGCCACAGGTGGTGCACGTGACTCATAGCTGTCACGCGTGGCTCGTGACAGCCTTCATTGCCAGGGACGAGTCGCCAGTTAAAGCTGCTGTAGTAGTAAGTCGGGGAGCCATCAGCTGGGTTGGGATGAATTGATTAGATGATTGATTGGTGGATTAGTTGATTGATTGGATGATTGATTGACTTACTGGTTGATTGAGTGATTGGTTCATTCGTTGGTTGCTATTTTACTTCATTGATCGGTTGGTTGATTGGTTAGTTGGTTTTATACATCGCTGATCGGTTGGTTGATTGGTTGGTTGGTATTTTACTTCATTGATCGGTCGGTTGATTGATTGCTTAATTGACTAATTGATCAATTGGTTGGTTGCTTGATTGGTTGATTGTTTGCTTAGTTGATTAAATGATGTATTAATTTTTTATTTCCCTTACAAAAAAAACAAAACAAAACAAAAACAACAAAATAAATGAGAGTTTAAAAAATACACAAGAGAAGTTTCTGTCAGGTTAGTAAGAACCTTCAGGGCTCTGGAGTTCAGGGGCTTAAGGGCTCCGGGTTTTCCGGAAGATGGGGCTCCAGGACTGGCACTGCAACACTCCCCCACAGGCTCAGAGTTTAAAAAGGGAAATATGGTGACTGATGTAATTATCTGTACAACTACTTGAAATCACCCGTGGCCCCATTGTTCAAACTACTTGATATCACACGTGGCCCCTCTAGTTGAAACTACTTGATATCAGACGTCGCCCCTCTAGTTGAAATTTTTTTTTTATGTCACATGTGGCCCCTCTAGTTAACAGCCTAGTAAATGTATAATTCTAAGGGAAATCTAAACTTTCAGTAAAGATCCTGGATGTATGTAACTTGAGTAACTGCTCCTGTACCCAACTGAGTCTCCAATTTCTTGAATGAGCCAAGAGTACCAAGCTATAAAGATGGAGGTTTTAACATATTTTAAAGAAAGTTTGTGGGAAGCTAGCTGTCTGGAAGTCATCCCTGATTTTACTTAAGTCAGTTCAAACTGATCAAGGGCAGGTCACACGCCACAGCTGCCAATCCTTGCCAAACACAGTTGGTGATTCATTTACCGATAAAATTGCGTGTTCGTAGCGTCAGCTAATTACTTTTTTTTTTGTAAAGTTGCGTTAACATAAATGAAATAAATTTCCAGAATGTTATCTTCACTATGGTCTGTGGGTAGAGAGCTTACCGATGATCCTGTGATGATATATGGTTCCATTCTTGGATCGAATTGTTGCACTCTGTACGTAGCCTGTGGGTCTCTGGAAAAATTCTAGATAGTTCTCGAAGCTTGGCATGGCTGCGAACAGTCAAGAGAAAAGAATGATGTGTGGGCACTTATTCACCGTAAAATTCCTGTTTTATCCTCTCTCTCTTTGTCTGTCTGTCTTTCTCTCTCTCTCTCTCTCTCTGTCTTTCTCTCTGTGTCTGTGTCTCTCTCTGTCTGTCTTTCTCTCTGTGTCTGTGTCTCTCTCTCTCTGTCTTTCTCTCTGTGTCTGTGTCTCTCTCTGTCTGTCTTTCTCTCTGTGTCTGTCTCTGTCTCTGCTTGTCTGTCTGTCTGTCTGTCTGTCTGTCTCTCTCTCTGAACCATGTTATATACTTAGGTAAAAAAAAAAAAGAAATCCAGTGACGAAAGCGTAAGTTGAAAAACCTTTCACCTCAAGGAAAATAAAGATAAAAACCACGATTCTGCAGTACTCCCAATATTGCTAGATCTCCTGAAGACAGTAGACAGTGGAGCAAGGATATGACAATAACAACAACTCTTTGTGACTTTACCTTTTGAGATTACTGCAGCGCTATGAAATAACGAATGGAAGTTGAAATTCTATCAAAATACTTTTTCCTGGTCATCTACCTTCCTGGCATATAGCAGCCTTTTGGTATCTGATATCTTTAAGATACGATGTCTCCTTTCTCTACAGCTTTAGAGATGTAACAAATCAGCTCTCTTTGGAAAAGGTTAACAAAAGGCAGAATTTTTTTGTTCACCTGCAGAACTTCCCTTCTCCAGAGGAAAGCGCTGTCTGTCAAACCAACGCACTTCCTTAGCTCTGCCGGAAGTCACGTGAGGGTGGCCCTTTATCCTCCAGAAAACATCAGTACTTCCGGCCTTTGGAGCACCAATCAGATAGAAGTATGGGACACACCGGACTTGGGTGGAGCCTTTGGGCAGCCAACATGGGTTTTTGTAGTCTCTGAGGTAGGGGAATGGGCCCTGCACAATACCAAGGGTTCAAACAGGTAGGAAAGAGTTAGAGAGACGAAGAAAAGACACACCAACACACACACAAAGACAGAAATACAGAATATAGACAGAGAAAGATTGAAAAAGAGAAAGAGACATGCCAATTAAAAAAAAGAGAATTAGGCAAATGTGAATATGGAGAGGAGAGAGAAGGAATAAAACGGAAGAAAAAGGTATAAATTGATAGACAAGTTGATTGGTTGAAAGATGTACAGAAAGATAGGCAGGTGTATAAAACTGGTAGCTATATAAGTAGTCAGATAGAGAGTTAGTGACAGCTTATAGTAGACAGATGGAGAGTGGGGAGATAGATTTAGAGAGAAAAGATGAGATAAGAAACAGAGAGACAAAGACAGAAACAGGCGGACCGACAGGAAGGCAGATAATACGTCTCCATATTAACTTATTGGGAAATGTTTTCTTTTTCATGTTGCTGATACAAAAACAAACACAAAATACTAAATCTATAGTTATTCATGACCCAAATTCATCTCTTTCGTTATATCTCAATCCGTGTGATGATCAAACCTGTCTACTTACAATAAAGCCATATTTCCTGTCCTGAGGACCAGACAGAGTCTTGTTTGAACACGGGCCTGTTATGAAGTCGGAGTGACGCCCCTTGAGCTCGCTCATGCTAGTGATGAGGTTAGTCAGCGCAAACGGGATGGCTGCCATTGGAGACGAGATGGAAAGGAAACAACTTTCGATGACGTCATATTGATAAAACTCTGGTAAATTTATTTATTCCAATTTTTTAAAATCGATAATCGTACTCATTAGAGAGAGAAATTTAATGAAGAAGAGGCCTGTTACAGCAGTTTTGATGGTAGACATTCTATTTAAAGAGCAGAAGAAACAAGGTTCGAATCCTGGCTCAAGTAGGGAAGGCGTGTGGTATGATGTGATAGATCTGTGCCACCTCACTGATTACTGAGCTACTACCTGCACATGCTCGAGTGGTGTGCCTCTGTCAGCTAAGAAAGACGCACGGGTTGGATATTGTCTGATATGAATACTGCTGGTACCACTCCTTCTCTAGAGAGTGAAATCCTAATGACCATAAATGAAATGGCTAATTCATGTAGATCGGATTTATAAGAACTTTAAACGTATAGTGTTTATCAATCTCTCTCTCTCTCCCTCTCTCTCTCACATTATATGTATATGTATATATATATATATAAATTAAAGCACAAAAATTACAGACAACTGAATACGAATTGCGGGAAACGATTTTAAAAGTAACTACAACCAACACACTTCCAGCTTCAGGCTAGAACACAAGCGATCTGAAGCGACCCTTAGCGAACATTATGGAAATTAATGCAATCCAAGACAGATTTCACCATCTCGTGGAGAATTGTTAGAAAAGCGAAACTTTACCCAACTACAAGCTTTACCCAACTACAACAAAAAAAAAAGCAACCTGTGCATAGCTGAAAAGTTCTTCATTCTAACGGTAAAAAACCAAGCCTGAACAAAAGAAATGAGATGTTTTCCCATGTCGACACCGTAAAAAAAAATCTACTCGAAAATGCGGACGGAAAGTACAGAGCCTGCTATTCGCATCTCTCTCTCTCTCTCTCTCTCTCTCTCTCTCTCTCTCTCTCTCTCTCTCTCTCTCTCTCTCTCTCTCTCTCTCTCTCTCTCTCTCTCTCTCCCTTTCTCTCTCTTTCTCTCTGTCTCCATCTGTCTCTCTGTCTGTTTTTCTGTCTGTCTGTCTGTCTGTCTCTCTGTTTGTCTCTGTCTGTCTGTCTCTCTTCCCTCCCCTCCCACCTCTTCCCTGGTATCACCATTCAGCTTCCTGAAGCCATAAAAGAAAATTAAGCGCCGAAACGCCCATTTCTCTACTGTCCAGTTCGGCGCGTTACGACTCTTACCTGGTAGATCGCAGGTCAACCGAGGGTTAATGCGAGGAATGGACTGTGTTGGTCTTGTCTCAACAGGAGAGGTCAGTTTGCGAAAAAGTGCAAAAAAATGTCAGGCAGTGGTGACAAAACAAGAAGAACAGCTAGTGTCCGTGTAGTAGTTTTTTTTTTAAAATGCGTTGTTATTTTTCTTCTCAAGAAATTGTATTTTGTGTTAAAAAAAGCGACATCATCCCTCAACCAAAAAAATCAAAACAAAACAAAAACAAGTGAAAAAAACGGAACAAACAAAAACAGCAATAGAATAAACGAAGAAAAAAGATGTGTAAATCGTTCTATGTTTTTTGATTGTTGAACTGCCATAAAACCTGGGAGTATGATTGTCATGAATGTATTTGATAATAACAGAAGAATACGAAGCTTAGATCGGACGTGCAGTGAGAGCTGTGTGTTGAAAAAGGTGAGAAAAGAATTGGGCGACGAGTTGAATGTCGGTAAGATAGAAGGAAAGTCGAGACGGAAAAATTAATGTGAGACCATCGGAGCCGTAAAGTTAGCGTCGGGACTGCGTTTTAATTTCCCAAAGAACCAAACTTTGCGGACTTTCGAAAGTTATGTGTTGTTAACTCACTGTGCGCCTGTCCGCCACGGATAGGCTGACTTCCGGTCTCCACCACTGGGTCCCCTGTGACCAACTTCCGGGTCCCGTCCATATTCTCCGTAAATGGCAACTGTTTTATCCTCTCTCCTTTCAATACCGCTGGTTTATCCATAAGTCTATCTTGTATGACGTAATCCCGCTTCCGCCCGCCATCTTGACGGAACGCTGCAGCAAGTCGAGTCGAGTGTTTCAGTTTGGGCTTCGAGACGCTTCTCTCTTCACCATCGCCAGCAGCACCACTGTCGTCTGCTGGGGAGAAGAAGAAGCTCACACCAGACGGGCTCTTCCATGTAGTGGACACTGCGCACAGGTAGGCGAGCGCAGTCAGCAGTGCGCAGGCGGAAGTGATCCTGATCAGACGCCCCCGGGACGGTAGCATGACTCTTCCAGTCTGACGCCTGGGGGGATTCGATGGAGCTGAAAACAAAATACGCAATCAAGTTGATATAATCTTTTTTTAAAGGGCACTCGCCAAAGTTCATATCCACTAACAAAGAAATGTAAACATACAAAGATACTTACACACAAATAAATCATTTTAAATGGCGGTGAAAATTCATTTCCAGAATTGCAAAGCCTAGCATTTGTATATTCCTAAAGAAAAGTTGAAAAAGAGAGGCCAAAAGTATTCCAAATAAGGAAAAAAACATAAATCAAAACGATCTTACTAGGTCTACGCTAGGCTCTTCAGAACCTGGCAATTAAACTTTTTGCTCATCCAAAATGAATGCCTGAGGCCGTATTAATAAGTTTTCAAATCTCTAATATTGATATTGTGGAAACGTTATGGTAAAATGTATATTCGAATCTAGTGCTCAGGGAGTGACTTTATCATGATAATGAAAAACAATTAAAGAGATGAAGTCAGAGCAGTACCTCTACAGTAATACATGTAGTCGTAGTAGTGGTAATAGTAGTAGTAGTAGTAGTAGTAGTAGTAGTAGTAGTAGTAGTAGTAGTAGTAGTAGTAGTAGTAGTAGTAGTAGTAGTAGTAGTAGTAGTAGTAGTAGTAGTGGTGGTGGTGGTGGTAGTAGTAGTAGTAGTAGTAGTGGTGGTGGTGGTGGTAGTAGTAGTAGTAGTAGTAGTAGTAGTAGTAGTAGTAGTAGTAGTAGTAGTAGTAGTAGTAGTAGTAGTAGTAGTAGTAGTAGTAGTAGTAGTAGTAGTAGTAGTAGTAGTAGTAGTAGTAGTAGTAGTAGTAGTAGTAGTAAATGTATGGGAAGTAATAGAAGCAGTAAAAGTAGTGGTGCTGACAGAAATTATAATGGGGGTAGTAGTTATTAGTGTTTTTTTTATTTTATTCGTAATAATTGTTTTTTCCTAGGCAATAATAGATGCGTTATTGTTGATAAAAAAATAGATACAGTTAAATAAATAATAAGACAGTTAAACAATTAAAAAAAAGAGCTATCAACAAATCCTAACTTACGAGTGGAGATAATCCAGAGGGAAGAAATCTCGGCTCATACATGGGAATCTCTAACCCGAGCTCAGCTCGTCTCGTCCTCTGGCCAGGCAGTGGTGAGGCCACTTCTAGATCTGGTACTGGGTACCCCATTCTCTCGCCTGGTCAAGAGGAGTGGACAGGACTTGGAGGAGGGTAGGATAGGGGGTGGGGGAGGTGTACTGACCTGTGTGACCAGTTTGTATGTGTGTGTCTACTGAATGAGTTCAAATACCTCGGCTTTCAGACGGGTTTGTATAGTAAGAAAAAAAAAATATGTTTCAAATTGGGTAGGATTACCCTAGCAAAAATATCCCTCTATATAAAGCCTCTCTGTCTCTGTCTCTCTCTCTCTCTCTCTCTCTCTCTATCTCTCTCTCTCTCTCTCTCTCTCTCTCTCTCTCTCTCACTTTCAATTCTAGATTTTCCGTTCCCTCCTCAAACTCATTATCTATGTCCTCTTTCTCTCGATATCTGCCCCACTCACTGAATAAGAACTTCTGTCTTCTCCCTTATCTTTAACTTCGTCTCCTGAGTCTGTGTCTCTCTGTGCTTCCAACTTGATTCTGTTTTTCTCTCACTTTCTCTTTTTTTTTGATTAATCTCTCATTTTCTCTTTGTCTATGTCTCTGTCTGCCTCTCCCTCTATCTGTGTGTGCGTGTGTTTGTGTGCCTGTCTGTCTGTCTGCCTGTCTCTCTCTTTCCCTCTCACTTTCTTTTTCTCTCTGAGTATTATTTCTAGCTCTCTTTTATCTATCTGTCATGATGTTGTCTTTTTTTTCCATGTCAACACCTCTTCCTCCCCCCCCCCCTCTCCCCATTGTGACAGGTGTGTAATGTAAGGGCAACACCTACCTCCTAGCGGGCACCTAGATTCCCTTCAGCCAGAATGTGAGAATATTATAATACTGCAGCCAGCGCCAGAGAGCTGCAGGTCCCTGTGAAATCTCGACCGTAGCTTAATGTAAGGAAATGAGTCGAGACGAGATTAAAACCCAGGGGTCACTGAACATACAAAGAATTAGTGTTGAGAAAATCATTCAACCATTCTTTGGCTTTACAGCTTTTAATGTAACATTTACGACGTTATTTCAAGTGCAAGAGCAGCCGCATTGACAGTACTATCTGCGTCAGTAGCAGTGGTGGTAGTAGTAGTAGCAGTGGTAGTAGTAGTAGTAGTAGTAGTAGTAGTAGTAGTAGTAGTAGTAGTAGTAGTAGTAGTAGTAGTAGTAGTAGTAGTAGTAGTAGTAGTAGTAGTTGTTGTAGTAGTAGTAGTAGTAGTAGTAGTAGTAGTAGTAGTAGTAGTAGTAGTAGTAGTAGTAGTAGTAGTAGTAGTAGTAGTAGTAGTAGTAGTAGTAGTAGTAGTAGTGTCCCCGAGCAAACATTGATTCCAGCCCCCTTCTCCCCTCCCCCCTCTTCTTCTATCCCCAAAAGTCCAGTCTAACTGGTCAGTCAAGTTCTCCAGGTCCACCCATACACGCGACTCGGACACGTCATCAGTGTTCAATTGTCCTTCTCTTTCTCCTCTCTCTTACTCCAACTCTCTCATTCTCTCTCTCTCTCTCTCTCTCTCTCTCTCTCTCTCTCTGATGCCTTTTTCCGCCCCCTTTTTACCTCTCTCTTTCTCTAATTTTCTCCTTCTAACTCTCACTTTTGTACCGTTGCCTTCCTGTCTCTGTCTTTCCTTTTTCGCTTTCTCACGTTATGCCCACCCTTCTCTCTCTCTCTCTCTCTCTCTCTCTCTCTCTCTCTCTCTCTCTCTCTCTCTCTCTCTCTCTCTCTCTCTCTCTCTGAACGTCACCCTCAGTCCAGGGTTGTCTCCCATTGAGAGCAACAATTATTGTTTATCGAAGCGTCGGTCACCTACCTTCTTTCTCGAGGAGAGCCCTCAGTTAAGCTGGGTTTTAGTGTTTGTGTGTGCATGTGTGTGTGTTCTGGACGAAGTCCTGGGACGTTTGCTCTGCTCTTCGCCCCCTCTGGAGGCAGTTGAGCAAAAGCAAGCCATGCATGTCAGTGTTGTTTGGTCTTGGGCTGAATATCCTCAGACTAGTCACAGCTGAGAAGGATGAAAGGATCGAGGCTTGAATGATCGTTCTAAGGATTTTTGGTTCTTTTGTGGTTCTAAATTTTTAGGCTGATGTGAATAGCGTGAAGGAGTGGTTAGCTATGTAGTAACAAATTAGGGGAGAGTAAGAAAGAGAGAGACAGTGAGTGAAAGAGAGAAAGACAGTGTGTGAAAAAGAGATAGAGAGAGATAGATAGATAGATAGATACATAGATAGAGAGAGAGAGAGAGAGAGAGAGAGAGAGAGAGAGAGAGAGAGAGAGAGAGAGAGAGAGAGAGAGAGAGAGTTCGTGAGAACTTCCTCTACTCACAATGGCTAGTACTGGTTTACAAAGGAGGAAAAAGTCATGATTTCACTTCCTTCAACAACTCTCGATTTCTGTTTCTAAACAAATATTCTTTCATGCTTCAACAACAAGGGTGTTCTAATCATACTTCAAAGTTTAAAAGAATTAGTTCAGTTATTCTCCGAATAGGCGCCATGTACTGTGAGTATAACTTCTGCTTGAAAGCAAGGTTTTCGGCCAATCATATGAGGTCAGTAAGACCGATCAGGCCCACAGGAGGATTCCAGATTGATCATTTCACAGACACAGATGGACAATCTCATACACATGTACAACCATAAACACGACAAGCCGCTGTCAGCCTCAGGCAAACCAAGTTGGAAGGGGGGTTAAGAAAAAAAAACAAACTTGTACAAAATACACATTTCTACGAATTTTTTTCTCTTGTTTTTTTTTTTCTTTTTTTTTTTTACTACATTCATTTTTGTCTTCAGCTTGGTGAAGTAGTCATTTGATACCCGTTATGGCATTCCACCCCATCTTACTTGAGAAAGAAGGCAAGGAGAAATAATTAATTAAAGAGAGACAGGTAGGAAGGAGAAGGGAAAAATATGTTCAGTGTGGCAAAAAGATAAACTGAAAAGAAGGTAAAACAAGAAAACGAGCAAAGAAAGATGGAGAATTGCTTCTTTATTCCCTTTACAAAAAATAAACAAACAAAAAAAAACACTATAAAGACAAACATAAAAACCTCTCATTTTGATGTCATTATTAGATGGCCTATTTCAAATTATGCCAACAAAAACAAATTATATTGTGAATACGGAGCCTTACGATCTAGGTCCTATCCCGAGTTATGGTCGAAATAACGCCTAGTTAGTCAGCGTAGTATGTATTGGAGCGCCTCCCACATTATTCGCAATACTACTACAAATAGTGCTGGCATTGTTTGTGTGAAGGGAAGCTATTCACATAAAAACTAGAATTTCTTTTTATAAAACATGGGAACCCGCAATTGCAATTTCACAGACTTCTTTCAAGACCAATGCTAAGATTTCAATTTAAAATATCCACCAAGAGCCCACTTGTTCTGTTAAACAGATCACCAGAAGGCATAAGCAAAATGTGAGCTCTGAAAGTCTAAGGAAATTAAGTTCTATTATACAACATATGGAGGCAGTATTACACGCTAAAAATCGTTCAGTTTTATTTTAGTTCTAGATCTAGATCTAGATTCGATCTAGACGTCTACTTCTATGCCCAGAAAGAGGAAGTAACGCACTGTTGCGGTCCTGGTTGGATGTAAACAAATCACACCTCAAATGGCCGGATTGCTACTGTTTATTAAAAATAGCCAAAACAAGTTCAGTATTTTGTACAGAAATGCCTCTACTGAAGAAGTTACCTTTTGATTTTTGCAAGATAATAATTCGATCAGATCAGTGCCTCCATCTTAATTTCCGGTGAAAATCTGGCTAGATTATTGAACCAACCTTGGCTGCACTGTCAACATAGAACCAGGACCGCACCACTGCGGTATTACTCAGAAAGGACACAGAATAGATTTTTTAATTTGTGGAACGGGCACCATATTCATTCCAGATCTAGAGCTCGGATTGTAAAATAAATCTTGGGCAAGCTTTTAAAATCAAAATTTTATCTAGATCTAGGTATACATGTGAATTTATCTATTTGGCCTTTTGACATTCATAAGATTTTGATTACATTCTAGAATCTAAGTCAAGATTTTTTTTTATTTACTTTTAGACTGTTCTTCATGAACTGGAATCTTAGGCTAAAATGTTAGCAGTAGTCCTAATATTATTTAAGCATTCATAAAAAAAATTTTGTCTCAATCTAGAAAATGAAGACATCATACACCGAACTGTACCTTATTTTCCTGAAGAACTTAATATAAATTGTCTAATTAATTCTATTGATTTTTATACTAACATGTATCTGTTTTGGTTAGGAATTTAGAAAAAAAAATGGTAAAGATCCGTTTCCATCTACTGCTGAAGCAAACAGAAAAAGCAGCTAAGAAGCTATAAAATGGGGGCTTTTGCAATACAACACTTTGTAATGTCCTTGCAAATAGTCCACACTAAAACCACCTTTAGAAAAAAACCCAGAGGCTTCATTTTTATATTAGCTATAACAATCCTCAGTAAGAGAAAAAAATATCAGATTGTATTTCATCAAAAAGAAAAGATTTGGCTTTCAAAAGATATTGGCCCCAGAGTAAAAATTTTAATTTCATCGCGACAGAAAGTGAGTTTCAAACTTGCGTCAGGCACACCAAAGTACATGAGGCTTTTCATGGGTTTGCTAAAATACTGAAAAAAGTACCTAAATATTGGTGTCTTATCCACAGCCTTGAAATGAAAGATCTTGCAAGGTCCTGACTGGAGATTGGGCAGTACAACATTTTGGTGTTAGAACTGTTACAGGCTCTGGATGCATCTTACTGCCCTGAGATGAGAGGGTAAGTTTTAACCTAAACAAATTAAAAATCCACTCTTTCTTAATAAAAGATGAAATCTTTTTCATTTATTTCTTTATTTTTGTAAGTACATTTACATAGAAGTCATATTGGCTGCATCTGTTCTAAATGCAAGTGATATTTCCAGAGAAGAGATATTAGTGTCAATTGAGGTATTTTACTTTAATTTCTAGACTCCTGTGATGTTGTAACTCAACTGCTGCCCTTTCTTTCGTTGGACGGTGAGGGTTTAAACATTATAAAATATCTTGTTTGACAAACCATGAACAAAATCTTTTATCATGTAGATCAAGGTTAGACAAAGTTATACTAATTCTGAAGCTACAAGCAAAATATCTTAGGACAAATAATTTTATCACAGCATAACAAAAACCATGAAAAGATAATTTTTTTTTCTTAAATGAAACTGGGCAACATTTGCTATCTACATAGGATAAATTGTATATATATATATATATATATATATATATATATATATATATATATATATATATATATATATATATATTTCTAAACAGTGCTGATCAAGATCTCTCTAGAATTGATGAGGAATTTATAACTAGATGAGAATTAAGTTCTAACTTTGACCTCTATGTGGATTAACTTAGGTCTATCTGGTCATCTTTCTGTCAAATTTTTCCACTAAATGCCTAGGTTTTTTTTTTGGTTGTTTTTCTTTGTCATAAAATCTCCCTCAGATTGGATGGACTGTATTGAAGTCTCTCCCCTGGTTCTAGTCTATGTTCAGAGCAAGTCAAGAGCTGTAACAAAATTGTAATATTTTAAAAATATTTTTAAACACAGTCTCAACCAATATATAAGAACCTCCGACTACTTTGTTGCTCCACAGTCAGGGCAGTCTCATGATGAAACTTGTTTGTGAAATGAAAGAAAAGAAAAAGATGTAAGAGTAGCTTACTTTAACTTAGATTGCTCCACTTTTGAGCTCAGTGTCTCTCAGTTAGTCCCTTTTTTGGCCCTGGTTTTTTCTGGGTTTCCCTTTTTGTATAACTTATTTGTCAGTATTGTCCTTATTTCAATGTCCAGCTGACTGTTGCTAAAATTTCATTGTTCCAGGTGAGTGTTTGAAGTCATGAGACTGATTGTTATGTGGGTCAGTGGGTGTACGTCCAGTGGCCAAGGCTGACATGCCAAGAAAGAATACTTGCATTACATGCGATCACTGTGATAAGGTCTTTACGCGAACCCGAGACTATGAGAAGCACAGATATGCAGTCAAGGGAGAGAAGGCCTATGTTTGTGAGGTTAGTTTTCAGCTCTTACTCCCCATCAAATTGTAGAGAAATTGTAGCTGCTAACTCGTAAAATCAGTGACTTTTGGAAATGATAGTGAGTCAGTCACACTTAAGTCAGTGACTTGTCAGTTACTGTAAAATCAATGGCTTTCCAGCAAGTCAGTCAACATAGAATACACGCCTTGTGTGTTAGATCCCCATCCTTACCATTTGCCTTTTCTTCTGTGTTAAGTTTTTAATCTGTTTTTCATTCTAGAACTATATCTATGGTTATGATTGGTTCTGTAATTTTGTCCTATAATGACATCAAGGGGTTTTGTATGATTATTCAATTCACTGTTCTTTCTCTAATCTCTGGTTTGGGGCTTGCTAGGTCTGTGGCAAGCAGTACGCAAGTGCCCTTGGACTGCGAATGCACCTTGCCTCTCATAGAGCAGAGAAGCCATACAGGTGTGACAAATGCCGCAAGTCTTTCTCCTCCAGCAACGGTCTCGATCACCACAAGCTGACCCACTCAGGAGAGGGACCGTTCACCTGTGACCTGTGTGGAAAGCGGTTTCGGCACAAAGCACACTTGGAGAACCACTGCGTGACACACTTGGGCTTGAAGTCTCATCAGTGTGAGATCTGCGGCCTGGCTTACTTCACCAAGAAAGAAATGTACGGGCACCAGAAGATTCACCCAAACAAAGACGATGCTAAGGGTACACTTAAGGTGAGACCCACACCTGTGCTTATTAATGAGAATCCAACATGGTGGTTCTCTAATGTGAGGGGGTGGGGGGTTTAGGGATGGGGATACTCGTTTTAGATTATGAAGCAAATGGAAAATGATTACGAGAAAGGGAGAAAAATATCCAGAAGTCGAAGTTAAAAAAAAACAAACAAAAAAAATCCCTCAATGAAGTAATAGGTCTCCATTGAAGATTTTCTGCATTTAACAATGACTATCCTCAACAATTACCAAACTTATGGTAAGATAAATTTTAATGACTGATCTCCAGTATTTCGATAAATGAGACCATCATGTGTAAAAAAAAAACACACAAAAAAAAATGCTCTGGACCATGCATTTGCTGATCAGGTGTATTTATCAAAGTTTCATATAAGCAGAAGAGTAAAAAACAATTTGTATTGTGCTTAAAGCATTACATTGCCAAAAACTGACAAAAATTGTGCACACCATTGCTACTGAAATATCAACCAGTAGTACAGATCAAGGTGCACTTTAATACACAAAATTAATTACAATGTGGAGGTTGGGGGCTGTAAACTGCAATATTTTAAGCTTAATTATTTTCAGACTGCTGTTTGATAAATGAATTTATCAAACTGTGCCTTTTTTGTTTGTTACGAATACAGTGGAATCGACTTAAAGTCAACTCTCGCTTGAAGTCAACATTACACTGCGGTGCTGTTTTTTTCTTCTTTGTTTAAGTAACTGATTTTCTGATAAAGCCAACAACTTGGGGACATTTTTGCTTAAAGTCAACACCTCATGGTGGATGGCAAAAGGTGAAACCCATAAAAGCGGGATGCATAGGGATGCGTGGGCGGGTATAGTTCTTTGTTTGTAAACCAATACAGTTAGTAAATCACTGAGTATTAATAGCATGCTTAACAAGGCCTAGCTAGGTTAGTGTGGTCTTGCAGGGTTGTGACAGTAACAAAGAAGGGTGTGAAGGGCCTGGGCGGGATGGAGGCTGTGTTTGTCTAGATCTAGGCCTAACTTATCGTAACTTGTTTCCTGGAAATGGATAAATCAACCTTGCTTAAAGTCAACACTTTTTTTTGATCTCGAGGTGTTGACTTTAAGCGGATTCCATTGTAATTCTATTTTGGATTTTGTGAGAAAAAAAAATTTTTCTTTTTCTTTCTTTTTTTTTTTTTAAAATTGGCACATCATTTTTCAACCCTGTGTGCTGCCTAGGTTTTGAAAAAAAAAAACTCTGTGTATAATGTATGTTTTTGTGTCCCATCAGCAGAGAAAGTTGAGTCTCTATTGTGAGATATGTGGGAAGATCTACCACAGTCAGGTGGGTTTAGACACCCACCTCAAGCAGCACTCTGGGGAGAAACCGTTTACCTGCGAGGTTTGCGGCAAGGCTTACACCAACTCGGCTGGCCTTCTCTACCACCAGAAGACACATTCAGGGGAAAAGCGCTACACCTGTGAGACTTGTGGTCGTTCATTCTCCAGTCATGGAGGTAAGAATATGTTATCTGTGATATTATTTTTACACCTCACCTTAAAAGTCTAAACTGGTTACCAGTAAAATCACTTATTAAATATGAGACTTCAAGGCTTTGTTATAAATGTCTTAATCACACTGTTAAATCTTGTCCCCATTACCTATGAGTGGAAAAAAAGCTTCTGAATGTAAAAAGAGTAACAACTAAAAAGTATGGTGAAAAATTTTTCATTGCTGCGGCACCAAAAATGTGGAACAGCCTACCTTAGCAACAAATTCAGAACAGACTTTTAAAAAGCTACTAAAGATGTATTTGTTCTGTCGCCTACCTTACCCAAATGTAAAACCATGTAAAAACTTTTACACATGAATGTTGTTGTGATTGCATGTTTTTTAAATATTATTTTTCAATGTCATTATCTTAAGATTTTAAAGAAAATGAGCGCTAGAAGCTTAATTTTTTGCGAGAGGACTCTAGAAATAATAATTATTATTGCTGTTGTTATTATTATTATTATTATTATTATTATTATTATTATTATTATTATTATTATTATTATCCTTCTCCTTGTTCTTGTTCTTGTTCTTGTTCGTGTTCTTCTTCTTCTTCTTCTTCTTCTTCTTTTTTATTGTTATTACTATTATAACCATTATTATTATTATTATTATTATTATTATTATTATTATTATTATTATTATTATTATTATTATTATTATTATCCTTCTCCTTGTTCTTGTTCTTGTTCTTGTTCGTGTTCTTCTTCTTCTTCCTCTTCTTCTTCTTTTTTATTGTTATTACTATTATAACCATTATTGTTATTACTATTATAACCATTATTATTATTATTATTATTATTATTATTATTATTATTATTATTATTATTATTATTATTATTATTATTATTATTATTATTATTATTATTATTATTATTATTATTATTATTATTATTATTATTATTATTATTATTATTATTGTTTAAGGTCTGGAGATCCACTTAAGGACTCATACGGGAGAGAAGCCATTCTGCTGTGATGTGTGCCACCTGTGCTTCGGTAGCCGCAGCAATCTCCATGCCCACCAGAGGGCGCACACGCGAGCCTGGCTAGCAGCTCAGCATGAAGTCATGGTCAGTTTTGTGGGGATGGGAACAAGGGAAGTGGGGAAACTGATGGTGGTACCATTCCCCAGGGTTAGTAGCGAGAACAGCAAATTTCACTGGAAAGCTATGTTTCATAACTTTTCTAAAAATTAAACCTGCAGGATGGCAGGCAATCTAGTGGTGGCGTTTGATTGTCTGATGAAGATTGTCCACAAGAGGGTGGTTGCAGGCCTTTTTTTCATGTGGCAAAAACTCTTTGGGGTAAACTGGACTTGAAAAGATGAGATCGTAGCTTCTGGTCAAACCCACTACCAATCTCCCCTTTTGTATCAACGGAGGTCATTCTAACCCCTCAGTCTCAGGGTTTTCTTTATCTTGTGTTATAGTCTAAATTTATTGACTGTATAATTTTGTATACAAGTATATGCCCATGTTTTTAAAATAAGCTGATCTTGTCCCTCCGTCTCTACCTTTGAGATTAAAAATGCTGTAAGTTTCAAAGAAATGATCATATCGCTATAGTCCCAAAGTTATTCAGATATCGAAATGTGAGGCTGACAATAAAGATAAGCTTGTTGAAGTCGTACATCTCATCCTGTGTAATAAGCACAAGATTAACTCTTGGTGCCTCCAATATTGGTATCTCTTTATCAGCTTGTGAACTGCACAACCCATCTATCAATTAATTGTGTTATACTTAGTTAAACTTCATTGATAAAAAATATATATTGCTGAACAAATACTATTAAATACTTGGTAGTTGTGTTAGACTTAGTAAGTAAGACTTCAGAGACATTGAATAATCAGTGTTTAACAATCATTCTTTTGGCTGGCTACTGGTATTAGAACTTCAGAGATATCAAATATTTAGTGCTGACCTATCATCTATCAACGGGGTACTTATATTAGGCTTAGTAAGACTTCAGAGATATTGAATATTTAGTGCTGACCTATCATCTATCAACGGGGTACTTATATTAGGCTTAGTAAGACTTCAGAGATATTGAATATTTAGTGCTGACCAATCATCTATCAACAAGGTGCTTATATTAGGCTTAGTCAGACTTCAGAGATATTGAATAATCAGTGTTTAACAATCCCTCAATTGGCTGGCTACTTGCTTTAGAACTTCAGAGATATTGAATTTTTAGTGCTGACCAATCATCTGTCAACAGGCACTTATATTAGGCTTAGAAAAACTTCAGAGATATTGAATATTTAGTACAAAACGATCTGTTTATCATTTGAATACCTTTTTTTTTAATTCTTAACAATCCAACTTGAATTTTTAGAACAGAAAATTTTTTTATTATCAACTTGAATATTTGGTACAAAAAAAAATCTATTTATCATCTGGGTCCTTGTAAAAAACTCAGTAAGAGTGTTGGATATTTAGTATTTTCTCTAAAAAGGTGTGAATAGCCAGCATGAACTGTGTTTTACTTATATATGAAACTATGCCTTTAATTTTTGTGTCTTTAAGATGTTATTTTTTTCAAAGCAACAATTTTCTGTAAATGTTTCCTCAGCCGAAACCAGTATCAGCCTCAGCTCTGAAAATGAGGAAGTACAGGGAGAAACTGAGGGCCGACCCGTCCCTGGCTCCCCCAAGTCTGCAGGTACGAGACGGAAAGAGTGTTTTATAGCGTGACACTTATCTCATAACACTTATTCGGGGAGTATTATACATATCAGTCAGTAGTGTGCTCGGCTCACAGTCAGGGATGGAGTCGTCACTGGACTGCCTTGCTGCGATTTCAGATCCCATTTGTACCTGCAAGAACCTTATTATCTCTCAAACTGTAAAAGTTGAAATGATTCATTTCGCTATCGTCTCCAGGTTCGGAAATCAACAAGCCAATCATTTTCTATGTGCACTAGCAGTGGCTCTCAAAGTGACAGTGATGAGCTTTGGCAATCACATTGTACTCACTGACCTGTATATCTTCTCAAATCCAATGATATATCCAGAACAAACAAGACGTATCAATTTTTTGTCGAGTCTAAACATAGTTCTCAGCTGCTGATGGGAAAGTATGTTTTATCTTTCTGAGGTTGCCATGATTCTAAACCCTCTATCTTTCATGATGAATGTTGATGCACAGTGGAGTTTGGATAAAGTCAACGGTATAGAATCAGAGAGTAAAAGCACAAGGTTGGATCTGTCCAGCAAGGGGGACAACCAGTTTTTGTCTACTCTACATACAGTTGAGTCCAAATAATTCGAATCCGGATAGTTCGAATTCTTGGATATTTCGAAGTCATTTAATTTTACAGAATATTTCTCTATTTAAGCTTTATTAAAAAATATGGGTTAGTCTGAAATTTCGAAATGAAGATCCGGTTAATTGGAAGCAATTTTGGCGTGATTTTTTTATTCTGAAAGCACTTTTCCAGGCTTGTAAAACGAAGTACATGTAGTACTATCTTCCACGCGGCAAGCGATTCTGGTGTATGTGCATGTATGTCCACCTGCGTTACAGGCAAGAGTCTGAAATAAGGCTACAAGAGAGAAAGGGGTTAGGCCCACCCCAACTCCCCTGCACACTTGTACGACATTCCTGATCTGTCATCCACATTTTTTTTAACCCTTTATTATATTCTGATAATTTGAATTTCGGATAATTCGAAGTCCTTTTTTTATCCGCATGACTTTGAAATAAGCGCACTCAACTGTATATATTTAGTTACACTCCTTGTTTAAAAAATCTGACAGATTTATGCCTAGGGTTGTATGTGTGCCATAAATATATATATACATATATATATATGTG
The DNA here is from genome assembly GCA_033675545.1 of Elysia crispata. Taxonomy (NCBI): domain Eukaryota; kingdom Metazoa; phylum Mollusca; class Gastropoda; family Plakobranchidae; genus Elysia; species Elysia crispata. The sequence continues at coordinate 93,683 of JAWDGP010004963.1, read as the reverse complement.
TTTTTTTTTTAACATAGACAAAAAAGTAAAGGCTGCACACTGCTCACCTTTAGCACCACATAATATGTGGCTGGTGTAAGGAAGGGAAATAGGAGGGTAAGCGACCTGTCTTATGTATATAAACCTTCTTAACTACTGTACTTTCACAATTTACCTAAGAAATGATGCATTGTCATCTATTTGCTTTTTTTTTTACAACAATCGTTTGTTCAACACCTGCTCTATCAGATTCCAAATTGTGATCATCATCAATGTTGTCATATTTGAGGAGAACTGGTCTTAGTCATATCAAAATTGTTTTATTTTGCAGGGTAAGCCAAAGTGGAGACCCAAGAAAGCAGAGACACTCAAAAGATACCGAGAAAAACTCAAGGTTCTGGATCGCTTACGAACTCTACCCAAGGAGAAAGAGTTTCAGAATGAGCGTCTCGTTCATAGTGTTCTTGAGCTGAACGGTCATTTGGCCACCGAGGACAACATGGAGGCTGCGAGTCAACAGATTCTCACACTCCTGCCTCATAACCTTGTTGTAGTCAGCTCACCGCAAGATGAGGCAACTCCTGCAATGTCGTCAGTGATGACAGCGGCAGCCCCTTCAACTTCCCTTGCTAAAGAGATCCACTGTTTGGAATCTGAAGCAAAGAAGACATCACTGGGCAGGCAACAGCTGGATGTTGTCCAGAGTGCTGGAGTGGAAGAAATGGAACCTCCAGTGTCCATCGTCAAGACTTTGGCCAAAAGTAGGCCAAATCAAGTTTCATCTGCATTGAACCAATACAATGAGGAGATCCGTCCGAACATGAATAGCCTGAAGTACCAAATGTTTCTACAAAACCCTGAACCTGTTTTCACTGAGGACCATACACTGTACACCGTGCACCCGAGACTTTTGGTGTGGCCGGACACAGCAGACCCGCGCTCTCTTTTAATGGAGTCACAAGTTGTCTACTCCAATAGCTTTGCCAATCTGACAACGTGCTCGGAATCTGGTGAGATGTCTGACCACAGAGAACATTCAGCGAACCTTGTGGGAGGAACCTCAGTCATATGAGGTCTGTGTTCAGCTCAGGCGAGGGTGATATTCAGTAGGAGTGTGCAGAAGATGTGTCAAAGTTTTGATTGTGTATCCAAAACTTATGAGCTCAGATCTGTTTCAAGCCATTCCAACTTTCACTGCACATAGCATACACAAACGATGAAGGACTGAACAAAACTTTTTACGCTGAGAGGGGAGCTGGAAGTGGCTCACTGTCTATAGTAGTGAGCTTCGTTTAATCCATTGTCTTCTACTGGCCGCCTAGAGTGGGCTCTCTGGCTGTCACACAAACCCAACATGGATTAGTCGATATGATAAGGGCCTTTACTTCTGTTTTGAAAAAAGGCTTGGCTTTGATTTACAGTGGACGTTGGTCACAGTGACTGTTTTCAGGGCAGAATTTAGCTTCTATCATGACAAAAGGCTTAGACTTACAGTGGAAATTGGTCACAGTGACTGTTGTCAGGGCAGAGTTTAACAGCTTCTGTGAGAAAAGGCGACGCTTTTTATAGTGGATAGTCTTCATAGCTGTCTTGACAGCAGCTTAACTTAAACTCCTCACTGGACCTATAGAGCATTTCAACTGAAACTTAACTTAAATCCCTCTCTGACGCAAGCATGGTTCAAACCAACAACTAAGACTCAATATTTATCAAGATACAAACTAAAACTTGACTTATGAATTAGATCTACATGGGACGTCACCAGGGTTGTCAGATCAGAAGCTTGATCGGAACTATTCTTATGGCTGGGACCTAAAGCGATTGGTTGTGAGGTCAGAAGCTTACTGGTACCTTCTGCCTCATCTATATTTAAATTTGAAATTTTACTAATGTTATGCTTATCTTTAGCACTGAAAAACTTTTTTTTGAATTGCTTTACTCTTTTAAGTTAAAAAAAGATGAAGATATTTATGTGTTTCAGAGATGTTGTGATAATTTTTGTACTTCACTGTGTGTTTGTATACATGTTTTCCTAAAAGTAATATAAAATATAATATTATAATAAATGTAAACTAGTCATTCTAAACGACCTTAAAATTTTAGAGAAAGCATTATCTTAATCTGGTGATTAAATTCCGAAGCCCAATATATGTCTTTGTAAAGATATTTAATATCGAGGCATAGTTTTCATTATAACTTTAGGCTGGAGCAGGACTTGAGAAAGAAACGAAAAATAGATTGAAAAAAAATATTCATAAATTTTTACATTCGCTATCAATAAGCCACTTTTTCTCCGATAATTATACAGAATGTGCCAGAGCCTTTACAGCTTTAGCTGCACTTGTGTAGTTCAACGCTGCCAGATTCCTGTGCTTCCTCTCATCCTGGTAGTGGATGTCTTTTTAGCTGCTTTTATAAAATGAAATTTTATCATTCTTGAAAATGAAGTTTTAGGTCTTTATTCAGCCTATTTTAATCATATAGTCTAACTAGATTAAATAATTCTAATTTTATCATTCTTGAAAATGAAGTTTGATTTCTTTTTCAGCCTATTTTAATCATGTAGTCTAACTAGATTAAATAATTCTAATTTTATCATTCTTGAAAATGAAGTTTTATGTCTTTTTTCAGCCTATTTTAATCATATAGTCTAACTAGATTAAATAATTCTTTATATTCATGTAAAAGATTTTAAGTATCTAAAACTTTTGGTCATCACATAAATGCTTTCTCTATGCTGAAAATGCTGTACTTTATATCTATTTTGGAATCCGCAAAAATGCATTTTTTAAATTTTGAATCTTCCAGATCATGTTTTGCATTGTTAATAAAAGCCATTTGTTATCTGACAACTGTGAAATAATTTGAGTCTGTTATCAGTGTCATTACATGATCAGTGAGAACGTCACAGGTGTGGGATATAGATATGTATATTCTGAGTTATGGGAGGCTACACTTGGCAGTACGAGTGGTTGAGCACTAGTATATAAATAGTAGCCTAAAAGATTATTAAATAAATTTATATAACTTTTCCATGTTTTGTCCTATTTACAAAACTTTGAACAGAAATTCTCTGCTTAATAAGCTTTTTCAAATAATCTAAAAATAATTTCATTAATTCTTGTTTGTTGGCTTCTCCCAATAAGTTTGATGCCAGAAACTTTAATTCAAAGAAAACAAATTTGAACATGAATAGAGTCCTCTTTTTTGAAAAAAATTACAAATATTTTATATCTCTTCAGATAAGTCTCAAAATTTCAAGAAATTTTTTACTATTTAGGATCCAAGGAAAATGCATTTTTCTTAATATGAACACACATATAATTATCTGCTTAATTACCTGAACCATTGGGCATGTCATTCATCACACTGAAGTGTAATTATTGCAGTTTGGATAGAGTCAGTCATACCACACGGTGACTCTGTTTTTCTTTCTGACTGTCTGTCTCTGTGTCTCATACAAGATTTTTGATTTACTCATTGACATCATTAACAGCAACGTGAAAACTAGACTTTATCACAGAGAAATAAAGACAGAACGCAGAGGTTCTTTCCAAAGAAAAATTGACAATTTTTCTTTTATTTAATAACAGTATTCATAATAATAATAATAATAATAATAATAATAATAATAATAATAATAATAATAATAATAATAATAATAATAATAATAATAACAATAATAATAATAATAATGATAATAATAATAATAATAATAATAATAATAATAATAATAATAATAATAATAATAATAATAATAATAATAATAATAATTATATATATATATATATATAAAATATTTATAGGAATATCCTTTAATTGCAAAAAAATATCTTTCAAGGTAATCCTTTTCCTTATTCTTTCCACATGACATTACCTTACTAAAAACTGTCTGTCCTAAACTGCCAAACATCTCTGCTTAACCAGGAGGAAGACAGCAGCAAACTTCCCAAATTGATATTCATCAAGCTATCTGGTTTATTAAATATGTACAAGTCATAGGGGAGGGAGATTCTGATATTCAAAAATAAAAAAAAAAGTAAGTTATGAAAAAAAAATGGTTGCACGATATGATGAAAAACATTCAATAGAGAATGAGTATTCCATGCTATCAAAGATACAGAAAGTCTACAGAAAGTTCTTTACAGAACGTCCCTAAACAAAGGATGTCGTATAGACAAGTCTTTCATACCACAAGGTGTGCAAAGGCAAGAGTTAGCAACTCACATGAAAACCTCTGGAAAAAAAAGTTTCTTGTTTACTGAACTTTGCTCCCTGCCTGTCTCTCTGGCTTGACTTTCAGTTAATGTGAATAATTTATGAAGACTTCTTTATAGACTGCACCTCTGACTTTTTTAACATTTTTTTGTTTCTAATTCAACAATGTTCTCTTATTTTTGGCCCTACTCTCTAGGACCCGTGACTCTCTCCTTTACTCGTCGATGCATCCACCTTTTTTTTTCTATTGCCTCTGTCGTTCCCACCCCCTTCACTCTCCTTTTCCTTTCATAGCCTTTTCTCATATATCGGCACACATCTTTCCCCTCCCTTCTCCTTCATATCTTTCTGACTTACCATCCTTCTTCGTATCTCTGTCTTACTTTTCTCTCTCTCTCTCTATCTCTCTCTCTCTCTCTCTCTCTCTCTCTCTCTCTCTTTCTCTCTCTCTCTTTCTCTCTCTCTCTCTCTCAGCCCTCCTTTTTCAAAAGACAGGACGAATGAAATTGTCATCTGAATTTCTTTGGTGCTTAGCGTCATGTATCCAGAACTCAGTCTCCTCTCTCCATCTCCTTATTTGTCTCTGTCAGTTCCTCTCCTCCCCTCCCTCTCTGCCCCTGCCGCCCTGGGTCCTCACTGCACCAGGGCCTGTAGCTGGGCGAAGGTCAGCATCTGGATGTCCTTGGTGCCGAGGGTCAGGTCCAAATCTCTCTCTAACATCTGTTTGATCTCGACACTCATGAGCGAGTCCAGGCCCAGATCTAAGAATACTTTGTCTGGGTCAACGCCAGACACAGACTTCAGACCTGACACACACAGACAGACACATGTATACAAAGATTAGTTTCATAGGTTGTCTACAGGGTAAAATTAATTTCCATCAAAGATTACAGATAAATAGACGTAGGTCCACAGCCCACTGATAACTAATTTTTTGCTTGACAAAATTGAGAAGTTGACATCTCAACCATTAAACTATTTATACATGTAAAATAACAGTCTATTTGTAACGCTACTTCTATAGAGAACCTTCATCATATTATCCTGTTGGCTCCCGCTAAGTTTAACATGGACTTTTCCACTCTGTGTAAAGTATACCTAATCTTATCACGCTCTGTTTGTAAGGGTAGAGTCTCACGGAGTTACCCCTTCTACTCTACCGTCTTTGAGTGGCAGAATATTTGCTGGCAAAATGCTGGGCTGAAGACATTGCATGCTAAATCAAACTTTGTTCTCTGATTAAATTAACATACTTTAGGTGTCTCGAACAATACTAGAAGATGCCACGACTTCTGGGTTGAAGTTAACAAGTTAACATCAACAAAGATAACTTATTCAGGACATTACAGCCTGTATAAGTCATCTGTTGGATGATCATAAAACATCAAATAACTTGCCCAAGACATTTCAGACAGCCTCACTGATCTGTCAGATGACTAGGTACATCATCTAACTTACCCAAGACATTACCGACAGCCTTAAGGATCTGTCAGATGCCTAGAGACATCAACAAACTTACCCAAGACATTACCGACAGCTTTAAGGATCTTTCAGATGACTATAAACATCAATAACTTACCCAAGACATTACCGACAGACTTAATAATCTTTCACATGACTCGGAACATCAGCTAACTTACCCAAGACACTACCGACAGCCTTAAGGATCTTTCAGATGACTATAAACATCAATAACTTACCCAAGACATTACCGACAGCCTTAATAATCTTTCACATGTCTCGGAACATCTGCTAACTTACCCAAAACACTACCGACAACCTTAACGATCTGTAAGATGACTAGAAACACCAACTAACTTACCCAAGACATTACCGACAGCCTTGGTGACTTGCTGTCCAACAGTCTCCTCTCCCTCCACAGCTGCCTTGGCTTTTTCTGCCAGAACATGGCACGCGACCACCGGGCGACTCTGACTCAGGAAGTAATCGCACACTTGCAAACAGTTGTACATCCTCTGTGGCCGCTTGCCTTCTATGATAACATTATTGCCTTTTGTACCGACAAAGCCAACGTCTGCAATACTCGCCCACTGGATTGAAAGCCCTGGGAAAATAAAACGTTCCGTCACTTCGCAGGAGTTGCCTGGAGAGATGCAGTTACAGTAATCACTTTTACCCTTTTCCTTTAACAGGAGTTGCCTGGAGAGATGCAGTTAGAGTAATCTTTTACCCTTTTCCTTTAACAGGAGTTGCCTGGAGAGATGCAGTTACAGTAATCACTTTTACCCTTTTCCTTTAACAGGAGTTGCCTGGAGAGATGCAGTTACAGTAATCACTTTTACCCTTTTCCTTTAACAGGAGTTGCCTGGAGAGATGCAGTTACAGTAATCACTTTTACCCTTTTCCTTTAACAGGAGTTGCCTGGAGAGATGCAGTTACAGTAATCACTTTTACCCTTTTCCTTTAACAGGAGTTGCCTGGAGAGATGCAGTTACAGTAATCACTTTTACTCTTTTCCTTAAAATTTTTTTTTTGTAGATCGAAGCTAACTGCTGTGACCCCGGAAAGGGTAGAGATAATAATATGGAGAGACTAAAGCAAAAAAAAAAAAAAAAAATCTAACGATGACGTTTTGATAACAACTCAATGCCCTTATTACAGTGCAAAACAAATACAATCACAAAAAAAATTTCAGAAGTAGAAAAATAGTGGTTCCTGATTCTATGCACGTTTTTTTTTATGGTTCCAGAAACTGTACACGTACGTGTACAACTAATCAAGAGCAGATAAGTCGCTCTTATGTCTTGTCATTTCTTTTACCATACTGTACTATCAACTATTATGATGTTTCCCATACAGCACTTTGACAAACCTTTACATTCTTGTAAAGAAAGAAGGAAAAAAATATTCATAACTGCTTTGATGCACGATTTCACAAAATGATTTTTCTTAAAATTTGTCCATTACATCCAGAAATATAGTTTGGTCAAGAGTTGCGCATCAGTTTATATATGATTTGTGCGTCACTTAATATGGATAAACCAATCAACTGACTTGCGTCATGATTTGTCCATCAATACAAATATCGGAAGATCCCTGTCTATTTAATTGTTTTTATTATTCAAATAAAACACATACGATTTGAATAACAGTTTCAACAATAAATTTACAACAATCTTATTTCACTACAGAACTGTCATAATATTATTCAATACGTCGTGTTCATCTTTCAGTAACTTAAAGGAAAGCTTATTTCACCATAACCTTCCTAGATATCATTAGTTTTGTTCTTTAAAGGTGTACCAGTATGTCAGAGATCAATATCTTGCTATGATGTTCGTGCTGCCACGCTATTCTGAACGTGTTTCCCACACCTGGTAAACCGTCCTCTCGCCTCCTCTCACACAGCCGGTCCATGAAGGAGTTCCCCCAGCCATAGTTCGTCTGGCCAGGAATCCCGTGGCCAGCAGACAGGGAAGAAAACATCACAAAATGGTCAAGTGTTGACCGGATCTTCTGGGACCGCGAGCTTCTATCCAGTAAAGATGTCGTTTGAATTTTGGCTTCGAGAGTTTGTTTATAGTTCTCAGCAGTTTGCTCCACAAGCAGAGCGTCCCGAAGATTCTGGGAGATGGGAGATAATAGATTAACTGGTGCCCGGGCAAGAACAGTTCTGAGACTATACCAAGACAAGACTATAGTTATAAAAGACTAATGCGTAACTTACCAGATCCTAGCCTATACTCAATACTGATGCGTAACTCAGCAGATCTGAGCCTATATACAAGACGAAAGTGAGACTCAGATCTTAGACTATATACAATTTTAACGCCTATCGCACCAGCTATTAGCTTATATACAAAACTAAAGCGGAACTCACCATATCTTAGTATATAAATCATACTAAAGTGTGACTCACCAAATCTTAGCCTATCTAAAAGACTTGACCGTAACAGCCTGTATACAAGACTAAAGCATAATCAGCCTTTAGAATCAATATACAAGACTAAAGCATAATCAGCCTTTAGAATCAATATACAAGACTAAAGCATAATCAGCCTTTAGAATCAATATATAAGACTAAAGCATAATCAGCCTTTAGAATCAATATATAAGACTGAATCGTTAACAGCCTATATGATCAATATATCAGACTGAATCGTTAACAGCCTATAGGATCAATATATAAGACTAAATCGTTAACAGCCTATAGCATCAATATATAAGACTAAATCGTTAACAGCCTATAGCATCAATATATAAGACTAAATCGTTAACAGCCTATAGCATCAATATATAAGACTAAATCGTTAACAGCCTATAGCGTCATTATATAAGACTAAATCGTTAACAGCCTATAGGATCAATATATAAGACTGAATCGTTAACAGCCTATAGCATCAATATACAAGACTAAATCGTTAACAGCCTATAGCATCAATATACAAGACTAAATCGTTAACAGCCTATAGAATCAATATATAAGACTAAATCGTTAACAGCTTATAGGATCAATATATAAGACTAATTCGTTAACAGCCTATAGAATCTATATTCAAGACTCAAGCATAAACAACCTATAGAATCTTTACATAAGACTAAAGCGATAACAGCCTATAGAATCTTTATATAAGACTAAAGCGTTAACAGCCTATAGAATCTATGTACAACACTAAAGCGTAACACACCAGGCCGAGATTGAAAAATCCTCCCACGGGTCCCTTATCAAGGGCTGTCTTAATCAGGCATTCAACAGCTTCCAATGACGTCACATTAATGGCGGTAACAACAACTTCCGCTCCCAGATTTCTAAGAAAGTTAATCTTCCGGGTTTGATAGCCTGTTGTGATGCCATTTCTGGAACCATTGATGGTCAGGAATAGAAGGTGTGTTTATTAGGTCAGAGTTAAAAAAGCAAATTTTAGTTCCACTTTGTCAGATACTTTTAAATTCAAAGAACAATAGATTCCATTTTATACTACTCTGAATGAAAGTGGATCGAATACTTATGTCTTGTCATGAATATCTTTACCCGAGTCGAATATGGCTTTTGGATATTTAAAGTCGTTTTTAATATGTTCCAAATCTATGGCTTTACAGTGTTCTATATATAAAGCATTGACAAAAGCATACGTGTTACTATGAATTGACAAATCTTTGAAACCTCCAACCACCCTCCCTCTTCGCCCCAGCAAAAAGAGCTGAATTGAGAACAAGCCTCCCCCCCCTCTGCATTGCTACCTAAAGAGAAAAAATGACTAATCCCTCTCCAAATAAATAAATACAAAACAAAACAAGCCAAAAAAAAAACACAAAAAAACAAAACAAAACAAAGGAAAATAAAATAAAAAAAAACAAAACAAAATTAAAGAAAACAAAACACCCTAAAAACAAACAAAAGAAAAAAACCTAAACAAATACCAACAAAAAAGCAAAAAAAAACCCAAAAAACAAAAAAAAAACCCCAACAAAAAACAAAAACAAAAGCAGAGCTATAACCACAATAAACGACGTTTAAAATCCTGAACTGAACTACCGCGAGGTGAGCACCAGCCTCCTGACCCCTCTGAGGACCATCCAGTGGGAAAGTTCAAGGCCGAAGCCGCCCATACCACCAATGATGACGTAAGACTTGGACGGGTGGAAGAAGGTTCTGGGAACAGCCTCGAATGTTCTCTTTGCTGGGAGAGTGATCTTCTCCGCCTCCTCGTCCCGGACCTTCAGCGAGGAGATTAAGGCACAGTTAGCACACGAGTACTACTTCTTTCGTTAAATAGCACAACCATTCACAAGTACTTTAGTTAGCACATGAGTACTCCTACTTGCTTTAAATAGTACAGCCATGGGCATTCACAAGTATTTTAGTTAGCAAATGAGTACTCCTACTTGCTTTCAATAGTACAGCCATGGGCATTCACAAGTACTTTAATTAGCATATGAGTACTGCTACTTGCTTGAAAGAGACCTTTGCGGACAAATCCAACTAATGGAGGGAGACATCCCTGTTTCTATATGTGTTAAATTGTCATAACAAATTTAACAAAAGGTCAAAACATTCTTTGCAAAAGCGCTAATTAGAGATTAGGCCATGATTTTTTTTGGGGTCTGCACACTCATCTGTTAAGACCAACAGGCTTATGTCATAAAAATTTAAAAAAAGAAAATAGAACAGACCCCCTCCCCCCTCCCCGCGAACCGCCCTCTTAAAAAATGATTCAATGCCGAATAGACTCTATTCTTGAACTGTTTTCAGACTTTATTCCAGTGTCCGAAACTGCGAATATATCACCGTTTACTGTGAACAAAATCTGTAAAATGATTGAAACAAACCCCTCCTAAACTATACCAGTGCCTTCAACCCTGACCTTTATAAGAGTTTTGTCGGGTTGTCTCCCTTCCTCAACCAGTCTGAACACCTCTATGAGCTTGTCCATGCCGAACACTGTCCGAGCCAGGGGCTTGACCACTCCACTCTGGATACCTTTCTGGACGAGGCTGGTCAGTTCTGTCCACTCAGGGCCTTGCGAGTCGATGAGAGTGTCCAGATTTATGTCGTGGAAGCTCATATCTTTCCGGCCACAACTCAAAAACGCTGCAGTAGAAACGGGAAAACTTAAAATTAAGGGAAGATAAACTCACTTTGTTTGATTCAAAAGTACACTGCCGCAGAAAGGGGAAAACTTAACTGATAAAGAAAAGATGGATTTCGAAGGTCACGCCCCTTTTTTTAATGACCAAAGCTTTTGTTCAGTTTATAATTAATTTGAATTTTTAGAATTTGGAATGATTAACAATTGAAGATCTAAGAACCTTTAATCACAACAAATCCTACAAAGCATCCATCATTTTGCTATATAAACTGCTTCTTAAATTAATACCAAGCACCAGGCAATGAAGAAAACCCTCCCACAAAAAAACAAAAAAAAAAAAAAACAAAAAAAAAACAAAAAAAAAAAAAAAAACAACAAAAAAAAAACAACAACAAAAACAAAGCAAAACAAAAAAAGAAAAACAACAAAAAACAAACAAACAAAGGTGTGGCAAACAAAAAAAAAAAGCTTTTGATAAACCACTTCTCGTCAGCCTCGCTCACCCAGCTCAGCGTCGGTGACCCTGTCGGTAGCCAGGTTAAGGAAGCGCCCTCTACTGGCCAGCAGACGTACGCTAGAGCTGAGAAGCTCTCCAGTGGCGGAGTTAAGAATGATGTCCACACCTGCAGGAAAACATTTGGTTTTGCCTTGTCAGCATTAATTTCTAAAAAAAAAAAAAAATACGATGATAATGGATTAATCAACATTTTCAATGTTTTTTTAAAAACTAAATTATATATTTTTCTGTATAACCTGTTAAACACTAAAAGTTAACTTACAATATAAGCATAATAGTATTATAGATGTTAGTAACCAGTCATATCGAGAGGTGGATGCTTTTTATGAAAGTAGCCACATAAAGACCAACGTTTCTACCAAGAGTTACAGAAATATCGATATTTTTTACAAAAGCGACGGAAAGACAAAAAAAAAAAAAAAAAAAATAGATAAAATAGAAGGGTGGACATTTCTTGAAGAAGGTTTTAACAAAAACTACGGAAAAAAGTGACAATTTCTTCAGGAATAGGTAACCCCCCCCCCAAAAAAAATCAACATTTCTAGAATTAGCCACTCAAGTATTCGCTGTGAGACCAGGGTGGGAGTGAAGACAGGAAGGAGGAGTTAAAAATAGTTTCTCAAACATGAATCCCATTTTATCGAAATTAAGGGATGGATATAGAGAGAGAGAAGGAATGAAAAGAGGGGAGAGGGAGATAAGTTGACAGTGATTTTTCAAACAAGAATCCAATCTAAAGAGGGGTGGGGGGGAATTGGACAGTGTGTAACACGGCCATCAGAATAATAGTCCAGCGAGGGATTAAACTCACGACCTCCTATTTGCGCCAATAACACGTTAACAACTGTGTCAGTTGTCGTCTAGACCTACCTCTCCCATTCGTCTCGCTCTTTATATATCTCTCAAAAGACGCGTCTGACAAGCTGCAGAAATTTCTCTCCTTCAGGCGGGGGAACATGGACTTGAGCGACGAGCTTTCTTCAGCAGTTCGCGTGGACGTGAAGATCTCGCAGCCACAACTTAGAGCTACGGCTATGGCAGCCTGATGGGGGAGACGGAGGAAGCGAAAACAGATAATTGATCAGCGAAACAAGTGAGCCCGATAAAACACAAGACTGGAATCCAACGATAGCTGGTAAAAAAAAAAAAAACGGTTACTAATTTTGGCGATCAATAAATGTGCAAGCGGCACACTTCTTGGTTAAGCATGCTAGTGTATGCTAGTAAATGATTAGCTTTTCCAAGATTTTTTTAAGCTGTGAGGGCAGTGTTCAGCTTCTGCTCGAAACTAGTGGTATGTTATAATAGAACCTACTATTGCTACAAAAGTATTAGTGATAGGACTGCTTCTATTTCTTCAAAGGAAAGCCAGAATGATTTAAGACTGATATTGCACAATTGTTCGCTTTTTCCCAAAAAGCAATTTTGAGTCACTGAATATTTCATCGGGTGTCGAACTACAAAAATATTTCACGGAGATAATTAATACACACAGAAAATTTGCCAGAATATATGATAAGAAGCATTTGAAAATATTAATAGATTTGGTAAAGAACAAAATAAACTAACTGCTTATCAGAGAAAGATTTGTAGACAGTTTATGAACTCACCTGTCCCACAGGACCCCCCCCCCCCCACCATGGACCAGGACAAGATTTGTACAAACCCAGTGAACTCACCTGTCCCACCGTACACTCCCCCCCCCCCCCCCACCATGGACCAGGACAAGATTTGTAGAAACCCTGTGAACTCAACTGTCCCACAGGAGACACCCCACCATGGACCAGGACAAGATTTGTAGAAACCCTGTGAACTCACCTGTCCCACAGAAGACTTCCCCCCCCCCCCACCATGGATCAGGACAAGATTTGTAGAAACCCTGTGAACTCACCTGTCCCACAGGAGACCCCCCCCACCATGGACCAGGACAAGATTTGTAGAAACCCTGTGAACTCACCTGTCCCACAGAAGATCCCCCCCCCCACCATGGACCAGGACAAGATTTGTAGAAACCTTGTGAACTCACCTGTCCCACATGAGACCCCCCCCCCCCCCCACCATGGACCAGGACAAGATTTGTAGAAACCCTGTGAACTCACTTGTCCCACAGGAGACCCCCCACCATGGACCAGGACTGTCTCCCCCTGCCTGAGGTGACCTCTAACCACCAGCGAGTAGTAGGCGGTGCTGTAAGCCACGGGGACTGTGACGGCCTCCTCCAGGCTCCAGTGTTGGGGAACTGACCACAGACAGGACCTCAAGCACAGGACTGATGTAGCAAGAGCCTGGTGGTCAGGGAGAGAGTGGAAAGGGGGAAGGAAGGGGAGTGGAAAAGATAGGCGATAATTAGAATCTGGGAGGATTATGAATTTGACAGGTAGTTACAGGTGAAGTTTCAAAGTGAAAGATTTGTTTTCTTCAGAAAGCAGTGATGGGTGACGGATGGTGGTGATTGTGGGACAAGTGGAGAATTCCGTTACTTTGCAGGCAGGAACAGTGAGGATGTGAGGTGGTAAGTACTAAAAGATTTGCTCGCCTAACATCTCGTTATTCTTTTGTTAAAGAAAAATAATTAAAAGGAAAAAACAACAAAATTCAATTAAACTTAGTTCGTGTCGTCCATTATCATGAATTAATTATGCTTAAATTATTTTTAAAAAATCACAATTACTAGTTCCACTTTTTATGGTATCACAACTTAATAATTTTCTTTGCTTTCCAAAATTTTAAATCCATGTATCGATATAACATGGTCAAAATTATCGTAGTTTTTATTTCATAGTGATAGTAATTAATGGTGAGCACTCTTAAATATCGAGATGATGGATATATCCACGATAATTTAAACTTGGACATTCGCTACACGAATACTTTATTTACAGAGATATGCGCCTTATGATAAGATTTAATTCCCATACAATCATCTCTAAGCGATGGAGAGAACTATCTGGCGAAATCTGCTGAACTTTAACCTTCAATATACACCTACCGGGGGAGCACAAAGTCCCATAACTCTCTTCCCTTTGCTGTCACGTCCGGAGAACTCTATTCCGAGAACGCCCTCTTTGTAGAACATCCCGGAAGGTAGGTCGTCTCGGCGCAACTTCCCATTGGCTAACAGGAGATCTCGTGAGTTCACGCCCGCTAGATACACAGTACACAGCTCGCAGTCTCGCTCTTTCTCGGGAGTTGCATGGATGCTTAGTGGAGACATCACCCAGCTCAAGGTTAAAAGGTCACCGGGAGTCAGGGAGTCAACAAAGGCATGTGCTGTGGGGAGTTTGTGCCTTCTTTGTTCTGTGAACGAAATAATGAGGATAAATTACATAAAACTTCTTTAAGAGTAACTAAAGATTAAAATACGAAGCTGACACTAAAAACTACTTGCATGATAGGTGGAGATAATGAAAGCTCAAAGACATATATCTATCCTTATTGTAGGTGAAGATGATGATGACTCAAAGACCTAAATATAACTATCCTTAAGACCCAATAACATATTACCATATTTATTATAAGTGAAAGTATAGAACCTCAACAGACAAATAAGTTGCTATACTTGTGATAGCTTAAGAGCTTATGACTATACTAGTCTGACAATAGGAATAAAAATAATCATAAACGTTTCTTAAGACAATTGGAGGTACTGAGAAAAGAAAGTAATAACAATAAACAACTCCATATTTGTCTATTTATAAATTTATTCTTTTGTAGATTTATAATTATGCTATGGAGATGAGACATAAATTTCCACTACTCTGATTAATCTTGGAGATAGAAAAGGAGATGAGGTAGAGATCAATCAGAATTATTTTCGAACTATTTTTTTATTTCTATACACGCATTTTTTTCTTGGCTCTTGAGTGACATAATTCCACGAAGTTTGATTCCCCAAGCTGGAGACATGCATCGCACAACTCACCATCGGTGATGGCCAGATGTCTGTAGGCGCCCCACTGCTCGTCTCGGTAAACATTGAAAGCAAGATCCATCTCCGCCAGGCGTTTGAACTCGGCGCCATCTGGAGACAAATCCGGCAGCTTGGCGTCAGGCCTGTTGAGGTTGGCCACCTGTACACACCTGACCTTGTCCGACCCAGGCTCACGTCGGAGACAGTTGAAGAAGCCAAGCATTCCGTTACAGTCAGACTTCCCCACCAGCCACAGTCTCGCGTCTTCCGGGCCATTCTCGAGATCAGAGTACTTGGCCTTGACCTCTTCCAGCCAGGAGCAGTTGAGGTCGTCCATGTTGATGACGGCTGGCGGCGTGACGATCTCCACTCGCTTCCTCAGGAGGAACATGGAGGAGGACACACCGTCCGAGCGGTGGAGGATCTCTACAAGCCCGTGCCGTCCGAAAAACTCTCGCCACAGGGAGTCGCTGTAGTAGCGGCCAAGGATTCGATCACCGTTCTTTCGGGACATAGGGTGGTCGGCTACCACCTCCAAAGCTAGCAAAGTGGGAAGCCTGTTATGAAGAAGACAGAGTGTTCATTCCGTGAGTCCTTCAAGAAAGTATATGTCTATAGATAAGTCGATTACAGAAAAATGATATTACCATGAATAAACAAAGCACTGATGCACTATGGAACATCGACTCATTCTGTATTTTCCCAAGACATTAAAATATCTTTCTAAACACTAATTAAGAAGCTATGAATTCCATTGAAAACGTATCCTGCTTGGTGGGGTTTGTTGGTACTAAAATGATAATGACCCTTCAAAAAGGATTATGAACAGTTCGAATAATACAAAAAAAAAAAACCCAGCTTACTACTCTCATTTTCTCTTAAACCTACAGGTTTGTGTAGGTTTGACAGCAGTGATGAAATTGACACCTTTTTCAAATAGGACACCTCAAACTTTCAGTAAGAGGTCAGTATAGATTGTAATAAACTATGTTCATCTAAAAAAATTCAAAGTAAAAGAAATAAGGCAATTTAAAAGATTTTTTTTAACCAATAGGCCAAATTATAAGAAGCATAGGAAGATTTTTTCTACCACTAACAGCAAATTAAACAACTCGATATATATAGGATATCACAACTGCTTACAACGTAACAGAAACTCTGTCGATAGGTAATAAAAAGTAGCGAAAGGCTTAGCATGTATTATGTCAAAATGTAGCCTAAAGGCAATGTTTTTAATTCCTATCTATATATAAAAGATAACACAAATGATACCTGTGCACAAACTCTTGGACAAGTATAAACCCGCCTGGCTTGACAAAGCTACAGAAGCCTGCCATGACATCGTCTAACTTTTCTTGCTGATGGAGAACCCACTTCAGTACCAATAGGTCATGCGCATGCGCCTGAGAAGCTGGGAAATTCTCTGGGTCATAGGGATCAAACTGCAGTGTCTTCAGAGAGAACTCCTTCGCGTCATCTACTGGAGTGACGTCCCCTACAGTATAGCGATAGTCCTTGCCAGGGAACTTGGCCAGAGCCTCAGGGATTGCGCGCCGATAAAAAGCCCCCTTGGACGCACCAGCTTCTAACACGTTCACAATGTGCGACGTTGTGTTTTCTGCCGCCGTATCGATGCATAGCTTGACGTTGTCTGCGCACTCAACCGCAGAAGTGAGACAGTCGTCCCACAGCTCGAAACGCTTGTGGTGGAGCTTCGTTCTAAGCGTTTCTTGGAAGCCGATTTCTAAAGGTTCGCTGAACGCTATGTTTAGACTGTGGAAAAGGCCGAATCTAAAGAAAAAAAAAACGAACCATGATGTAATTCGAGATTATCACTCTGCAATGTAAGGCATAAAAAAAAAAAAAAAAACTTTGGTAATTTATTACCGTTTTTATGTCTATTATATGCTTAAGTCCATCCATGATGGATTCAATTCTTTTCTGAAAAGAAGCATAATCCTAAATCCTGTATCAAAATCCTGAAACTTTTGGACCCCAAATACATCCACCGATGACCTGGACCTGATTCCATGATATAGCCTTTTACCATGTTTTAAGCAGTAATTTTACTTTCGTTGCTGATTCGCTTGGGTTAGAATTACTCGATAATAATTTAAAGGTATATGCATTTTTTTGGCGCTTCGTCTTAAAAGATCTGCAATCGACTTAAGACAATGCAGTCCCAGAAACAGTTCATCTATAGGATGAATTTAATCAACATAGTGAAAGAGAAGACGCCAGCTGCTGCCACTCTTTTGGTCAATATTAATTCTTTTCCCAATTTGTGACGGATCATCCTTTTGCCATGTGACTGGCGATGTCACTGATGGACAACATCACGGCAATCACTGGGCTGTCTCTTGGCGAGGTCCTCCACAGAAGTCGAGACCGAGAAGGCTGGACGGCTGTTGTGGCATCCATTGGAGGAGCAGCCATCTAACACGGTGTTGCCGACAACTAACAGAATGACTGAATGACATGTGACTTGAATTTGCACAGATGCTTAAATTCTTTAGAACAGAGGCCAGCGCTTAATGTACTTGAAAAATATTGAAGCTGTACTATGCTGTAGCCTTTGTTCTGATATAAAGTCGAAACGCTCTTTCTGGAGAAACAATAATACATGTTTTAAACAAATAACATCTAGAATCAATGAGTAACGCACGATAACAGTAAGACTTGACAGAATTCTCATTCATAGTCATACAAAAACTGAGAAAAATCAAAGCCGTTTTTCTGGTGTTACTTGTCTCTGACCAAGACAGCTGTTTCCGGACCTCATTACTGTGAAAAAAAAATTCTTGTCTTAGAATCTCAGAGGCAATTTTTAAAACCAGATAAGGGTAGTTATATGAAATCTTCTATCAAAGTGAAGTTATGAAAGACATGATACAAGATCTGTTCTTAGCAGAAATGTTAACTCAGATGTCATAACAGCTGGAATTCAAACCACGCATGAAGCTGATACATGTGATCTGTTGACATATGAGAGCCACATCACCTCATCCACAACCCACACCATCAACACGACCCCAAGGTGCCCCAGCACAGCCGCAGACCACACCCTACCTCTGCTGATGATGTCCGTTTTCGTGTGTGAGCATCTTCTCGAGGGTAGCTTTAGCTGAAGTGAAATCTGAGCTGCTTGATTCTGTGGAGTCGTTGCTGGCGAGGTCTACGGCATCCTGGAGTAGCTCTTTCTGGGGAAGGACCTTGTCCTTGTCCTGTGATAGCCACCTCTTGATTCCCTGGAGAGAATTAAAATTGATTATATTATTGATTGTCTTTGGCCTGAGGTAGTCACTTCTCGATTCTTTGGAGATAAATAAAATTGATTATATTAATGGTTGTCTTTGGCCTGAGGTAGTTACTTCTCGATTCCTTGGAGAGAAATAAAATTGGTTATATTAATGGTTGTCTTTGGCCTGAGATAGTCACTTCTCGATTCCTTGGGAAGAAATATTTTCGGTTACATGATTGGTTGTCCTTGTTATGTGATAACCACTTCTTGATTCCCTGGGGAGAGAAAAAATTGGTTGTCCTTGTTCTGCAAACCACCTCTTGAGGCTTGAAGAGAAAGCGTTATTTACAATGATTGATCGATCGATTGATTTTCCTAGTTACTGTCCTTACTAGTTTCGAGGGTTCCAGCAAGATTGCATACTATAGAATCTGATCACTTCTGGAAGAGGAAGAATTTTTTCCTCATTTATTGAGGTATATTTTAAAATAGATAATTAAGCACACACTAGAGGGATCTGGTATCACAGTGCCTCGAATACTTGTTGGAAAACTTTGGAAAAGGTTCACAGTTTTCTTGATATTTACACTAGAATAGAGATTACTTTTTTATTAAAATCATTCACTCGTAGGTCAAAATAGCAATTAGTTTAGAAAGCCACCCAAAGCCAAAGTGAGACTATCATATACCTGGAGTGCGAACACCAGACATGCGTCTGCGTATTCCCTAATGTTCACAAAAGTGTCTGGAACTTTGGACTGCGGGTGCTCTTTCTGGGTCACGTGGTGCGGCACAAACCTGTACTCCTCCACCACCTCTGGCGCATGCGTGAGACGCCTAGCAGCGGAAATGGTCTCCAAGCCCCGAATCTCGATGCCACCAGCTGACACGATGCTCAGCACTGGGTCAGATCGACCGGGCACCACTGGGGACAGAGAAGAGCGTGGTGGAAGTCTGAAGAATGTTCAAAGATTTGACCCTCATTCTATGAGCTGTGAGTGGGGCTTTTTTACAAAAGTTAAGCCCTGATCGCATAACAGTAGGAGTAGATATATCAACTTCGAAACAAATGCTAACATATGATCTCCATTGATCGAATATAAAACGTTGCAATGAGAGGCAGTTACACATCGTTGTCATCGGAAAATACAAGGCTGTTATGTCATGGCTACAATCGGAGAATTAATAGAAATTGAATTTTATAAATCAAGCTACTTTGTGTCCGTCTAATTAAGGAGCTTGTAGAACTCTGAGGTTAATATCCATAGACTTGGTAATAATTTTGTTAGATTAAAACTTGATATCATCAACATTGAAGACTTAATACAAGTAAATTAGTCTGACACTTGAAATTAATATCATCCGATTAGGACTACAAAATCAGTGTCAGTGGGAGAAAGGGACAGGCTATGCTCTGGGGTCAATTTTGATCGATTAAAAGTTTATATTAATATTAATTGATTGGAAGTTGATATTTGTACTGCTAGACTGAAATTTGATATTACTATTAATCATCTAAAAGTTGATGTTAGTATTGATAGACTGAAACTTGATATTACTATTAATCATCTAAAAGTGGATGTTAGTATTGATAGACTGAAACTTGATATTACTATTAATCATCTAAAAGTTGATGTTAGTATTGATAGACTGAAACTTGATATTACTATTAATCATCTAAAAGTTGATGTTAGTATTGATAGACTGAAACTTGATATTACTATTAATCATCTAAAAGTTGATGTTAGTATTGATAGACTGAAACTTGATATTAATAATATTATGGATAAAATGAAACTAGATATTATATTGATAGACTGAAATTTGATGTACTGACCAACTGTGTCAGTAGTGTCAGTGCGAGGGGCAGGCAATACTCTTGGGTCAAAATTGATCGACTGAAACTTGATGTTAATGTAACTTAACTGAAACTTGTTATTAATATTGATAGACTGAAACTTTATATTAATATTCATGGAGAGAAACTGATGTACTCACCATCTATATCATCGGTGGCAGTAAGAGAGGCAGATAGACTGAAACTTAGTATTAACATTGATAGCGAGAACTTGATGTACTCACGAGTATGTTATGGGTATGAATGAGAGGGGTAAGCTGTACTGAGGAGTCAATCTTTATAGACTGAAACTTGATATTAATATTGATGGACCGAAACTTGATATTAATATTGATAGACTGACTCTTGCTTTTAGTATAAATTGACTGAAACTTGATATTAATACCGATAAACTGTAATTTGATATTAGTATTGAAAGCGATAACTTGATGTACTGACCAACGATATCATCACTGTCAGTGGGAGGGGCAGGCTGCACTCTGGGGTCAATGTTGATCGACTGAAACTTGATGGGCAGCATCTGGAAGTCTCCAGGTCTGGCCAGTAACTCCATCTGTAACACGGCGTCCATGAAACTGATCCAGCGCCCGTCCCAGGTAATGTCTGTCTCCTGGCCTGAAAGATGGGTCAGTTGGTTCGATGATATAAATTTTGTTCGATAGTTTGTCAAGTTTGCTAGTGTATTTAGTTAATTGTTGTTCGGCCCCTTTTGAAAGTCTATTCAAGTTCATTGATTGCACAGTTCCATACTTCATTGGTTGTTCAATGGTTTGATTGTTCAATGGATTGAGTGTTCAATGGGTTGATTGTTCAATGGATTGAGTGTTCAATGGGTTGATTGTTCAATGGATTGAGTGTTCAATGGGTTGATTGTTCAAAAGGTTGATTGTTCAAAAGGTTGATTATTCCATGGATTGATTGTTCAATAGGTTGATTGTTCAATGATTTGATTGGTCAAGAGGTTCATCGTTCAAGAGGTTGATTGTTCAATGGTTTGGCTGTTCAAGAGGTTAATTACTCAAGAGATTGATTGTTCAATGGTATGATTGTTCAGTGGGTTGATTGTTCAAAAGGTTGATTGTTCAATGGTTTGATTGTTCAAGAGGTTGATTGTTCGAGAGGTTGATTGTTCAAGAGGTTGATTTTTTCAATGGGTTGATTGCTCAAGAGGTTGATTGTTCAAGAGGTTGATTGTTCAATGTGTTGATTGTTCAAGAGTTTGATTGTTCAAGGGGTTGATTATTCAAGAGGTTGCTTGTTCTATGGATTGATTGCTCAAGAGGCTGATTGTTCAATAGGCTGACTCTTTGTTTTTTCTTTAAATTGATTGATAATTTTTTTATACTTAGGTTGTTGTTTCTTGCACCTGATTGTCCTATCAAAATGTTTTTTCAATCAGTTGTTTGAGCGCTTCTCCTACTGATTCACTTTTTGATGGTTAGTTAATTGTTCTCATTGCAGAGTCAGGCATTATTATTTAGATATCACCTTAATCTTAAATTAAAATTCTTTTTTGTTTGTCTGTCTTTATAATTATGCCTTTTCCTCTTTTTGCTGTCTGCACCCGTCCTACTTTTTCTCGGCATCACTTGCTCTCTAAAACTACTGATCTGCCAACTAATTTTATCTCTTTCCATTTCTGCCATTGACTCTTTACATTTCTATCTCTCTCTATCTATCTTTCAGACTTCCCTTTTATCCTTTCATCTTTCTTGTCCCATAACACTTACTATTTTTCCTTATCGTATCTATTAAATCTATCTCTAACTTCGTTTCTCGACTCTCTTGCTCTCACAGTCTCCAGAAGCCTGGATGATCTTACCATCCACACTGGCTCTCACAGTCTCCAGAAGCCTGGACAATCTTACCATCCACACTGGCTCTCACAGTCTCCAGAAGCCTGGACAATCTTAACATCCACACTGGCTCTCACAGTCTCCAGAAGCCTGAATGATCTTACCGTCCACACTGGCTCTTAGAATGCCCTGGAAATATGGCCCGTATTCGTAACCTCTGAGGATGAGCTCCCTGTACACCTCGTCCCTGGTCAAGACCTCTGTCACAGCCTGGAGAAGAAGAATCCAAACTCTGACCAATTCCATCTTTGTTCAGTTGCAACAGTTCTGACAAGCGTGGTCAGCACTGACCAATGATCAATATTTCCAGGACTTCTTTAAGCTCAGGATCAAGAACTCTTTTACCTGCTCTCTTGCGCCCGTTCCTGGTGTGGTCATACTTAGTTCACCACACACACACATGGCCACTCAGTCCTTCTCTCAGTCCCATTCTTTTTATTGTTCTTCTTCTCTTTATACCAAAGAAAAGATGACGTCTTCTGTAGTTTAATGGTATAAATACAAAATGAACTTATTGTTGACAAAACTAAATAAGCTGTGTCCTCTTTAAGAAATCTAGACCGCCTAGAACACTAAACGTTAAACAGTACTGCTTCCCTCAAGATTGGCCCCCATCCTTCTTTACCCTATCAAACAAGACATCTCTTATTCAGATAGAAAAGATTTGATAACATTAATCATCTTCTTTATTTGTCAATCTCACTGGTTCTCGAACTCACAAACAAGCCTCCAGGTACATGGTTGGGAGATTCCTAATCGAGACACTGTTCTCCCCTACCACCCAAAAATGTATTCACTCTTTTTTCCTTTTGAGTGATCTCGTTTTCGAAGGGAGCAATGCCATAGCTTGTCATCTTATCTTATGTAATAATTATCGTTCCTTAGAGAAACCCGCCTTGTCACAGCTACTAAAATACTATTGTAGTCAAACAGTGAATCGTGTCCGTGAAGACATGTCAAAAGAGGTTAGCATCGCACATCTTTGAATACCTCCACACAGTCCAAATATTAGCCAAGTTAGTTACCTAATCATAAATCATTTTGACTTGTCCTTTAATAGATAAGAAAAAAAAAACTTCTGGCAGCGTGAAGTTGGATACGTAACTCTTCAAGCTACATGTTTATGCCGCCTTGCTCACCATGTCACAGAGGGACGGGCCTGTCCGTGTGTGCTGCCTGGTCTCCAGGACGTCCTGCTCTGGGCAGGTCACAAACCCCGAGGCCAGGAGATTCTCATTTTCACAAACCTGGAACTCGCCAGTTCTCGGCATCACGCTGACAGTGACGGTTGCCGAGCCTGCCAGGGAATCAGACAATTGATGTCTATAACAAGGAATCAGACATTTGATATCTATAACAGGGAATCAGACAATTGATATCTATAACAGGGAATCAGACAATTGATATCTATAAGAGGGAATCAGACAATTGATATCTATAACAAGTAATCAGACAATTGATATCTATAACAGGGAATCAGACAATTGATATCTATAACAGGGAATCAGACATTTGATATCTATAACAGGGAATCAGACATTTGATATCTATAACAAAGAATCAGACAATTTATATCAAGCAGGAAATCAGACATTTGATATCTATAACAGGGAATCAGACAATTGATATCTATAACAGGGAATCAGACAATTGATATCTATAACAGGGAATCAGACAATTGATATCTATAATAGGGAATCAGACAATTTATATCAAGCAGGAAATCAGACAATTGAAATCTATAACAAGAAATCAGACAATTGAAATCTATAACAAGAAATCAGACAATTGATATCTATAACAGGGAATCAGACATTTGATATCTATAACAAAGAATCAGACAATTTATATCAAGCAGGAAATCAGACAATTGAAATCTATAACAAGAAATCAGACAATTGATACCTATAACAAGAAATCAGACAATTAATATCTATAACAAGGAATCAAACAATTGATATCTATAACAGGAAATCAGACAAATGACAACCCTAACAATTTTAGCAGTAAATCGACCAGGGAACGAGACAAATAACGTCCTTAACAACTTGACACTTAGAAGGATGATTGGGCTGTGATTTTACCCAGATCTTTATAATGCTGACCGTTATTTTAAAGAGGCCAGCGAATGTTCCAGGCCACTAATATCTTGAAGACTGGTTTAGCTGTGTTTTATGCACTGACAGTTAAATAAGACAAAAAAAAAATGATATCTTGAGGAATGATTGAGCTGTGTTTTAGACCACACTTTGGAACATTGACGAACAAATGGATGGACTTTTCTATCATTAAAGCACCCGAAAGTAAAATATAATCATATCTTATCGAGTGATATAAATCAAACGAGTTTTACTGAGCGACGGTAAATTTTTTTGAAATTCCATAAATTGGATTTAATGCTTGTGTAGTTCCCACAGAAATGAATTTCTATATATCACACAAAGTCTTGTCTTGTCTTGTTCTATTAAAGAGAACATGTAAAGAATAGATATGATCACAATTTGTCTAGTTCCATACATTAGAGTATAAAATGCTTGAAATGGTCAGTCTTGGAAGTCTAGCAAAATTTTTTGATAAACATATTTCATGGTGGTCTTTAAATACATTATAATTATTGAAATTGGTAAAATTTTGTTTTCTTTTATAGCAGAAGAAAAGGGGTTGTTTAATGTACTCATTACTTTATGTATTGTCTAAATAACATTTAGAGTCAAAAGAAATATTATCTCTCAGTTACTTTTTGGATTTTTCAATTCAAAATCTAAGTTAACTCATAGAAATTTCCACAATGTAAGACGTTTTTGTTGAGACATTTTTTCCGCTAACCGGTCCATTGGAACTGGTCTGATAAAGATGTCCAGCTTAATGCTAATGTCCATTATCAATACTGCAGATTTACACTAATACTACAGCATTACACTAATATTGCATCATTACACCAAAACTACAGCTTCACACCGATAATCAAGCTTAATACGAATACTAAAACTGTACAAGAATACTTCAGGTTTACTCAAATACTACACTTTAAAGTGAATACATATACTCAGTTTTACACGAATACTGCAGCTTTACACAACTACAGCTTAACACAAACACTGCAGCTGTACACTTATATTACAGTTTTACACCAGTTTTGCAACTTTCCGTCTCTATTACAGCTTAACATAAATACTACAACTCTAAACGAATACTGCAACTTTACCTTTATACTACAGCTTCATATGAACACAACACCTTTACACGAATACTGCAGCTTTACACGAATACTACAGTTTTACACGAACATTGCAACTTTACACGAATACTACAGCTTAGAAATTATGAACATTGCATCTTTACACTAACATTACAGCTTTACACGAATATTACAACTTTACTCAGTCAATAATAGTAACAGCTTACTTCTCTCCCAACATACCTGACTTGCGCAGAAACATGGCCTGGTGGATCTCTACCCTGGACAGGCGGACTGGCATTTGCTCGAAGTCTCTGCCGTTGAGGGTAGCCAGGGTCTTCCAGGCCAATACCAGACATCCACAGGCGGGGAACAACTCACGACCGTCCACTTGGTGGTCAAGCTGACAGAGATGGACACAGAGGGCTAGAGCAGTGTTACGCTGTGGGTGAGTGTCAGTAAGAAAAAGATAGAAATAGAGACAGATGGAGGGGGTGGGGGGAGGAGAAAGAGAGAGAGAGAGAGAGAGAGAGAGAGAGAGAGAGAGAGAGAGAGAGAGAGAGAGAGAGACACACACACAGACAGACAGACAGACAGACAGACAGTCAGAGAAGAGACTGACGCAGAAGCTAAAAGGCGGAGTGCATGGTTAAAATCTGAGGGATCGGAAAAGCGCAATACAGAAAGAAAGAGAAATCCCGTTGAAATTCAAGACATGATTTACTCCTCATCAAATATGGATGACGCGATTTTCTTCCCTGTTTTCCTCTTTCTATCCAGAGATGATATTTTCCCCTCACCAGATAACGATCCGGCGAATCCTCTGTTACATCAATACAGTAAGAGGCGTCTGAGCCTGAGGATTGAACCTGCCCCTCAAAGTCTTCGTTCTCTGGGACTAGCCACTGAGTCGAGTGGTCCCAGGCAGTGGCAATCATGTCGGACAACCTGGGGGTTCCCCGCGGGACAGGGAACTGGACAGGAGGGTACACGGTCAGCGAGTTGAGAGAGAGACCGTTGGCGAAGCACCTGTAAAAGAAGTTCAGAAGTTAAGTCAGGGAAGAAAACAGGTTAGGGATAAGGAAATAAAGAAAATTAGAGGAAAGAGATAACAAAAGACGGAGAGAAAGAGAGAGAGAGAGAGAGAGAGAGAGAGAGAGAGAGAGAGAGAGAGAGAGAGAGAGAGAGAGAGAGAGAGAGAGAGAGAGAGAGAGAGAGAGAGAGAGAGAGAGAGAGAGAGCGCTGGCGAAGCACCTGTGAAGGACTTCAGAAGTTAAGTCAGGGGAGAAAACAGGTTAGGGATAAGGAAATAAAGAAAATTTGAGGAAAGAGATAACAAAAGACGGAGAGAAAGAGAGAGAGAGAGAGAGAGAGAGAGAGAGAGAGAGAGAGAGAGAGAGAGAGAGAGAGACAGAGAGATGAATGAATAAGAGACAGAGAGACGAGAACAAAAAAAACATAGAAAGACAGTGGTAGGGAAAGAAAGGTAATATCCTAGATAAAAAGAAAAGGAGAGGGAGAACAGAGAGAGAGAGAGAGAGAGAGAGAGAGAGAGAGAGAGAGACAGACAGACAGACAGACAGACAGAGAGAGAGAGAGAGAGAGAGAGAGAGAGAGAGAGAGAGAGATGAATGAATAAGAGACAGAGAGACGAGAACAAAAAAAACATAGAAAGACAGTGGTAGGGAAAGAAAGGTAATATCCTAGATAAAAAGAAAAGGAGAGGGAGAACACAGAGAGAGAGAGAGAGAGAGAGAGAGAGAGAGAGAGAGAGAGAGAGAGAGAGAGAGAGAGAGAGACAGACAGACAGACAGACAGACAGACAGAGAGAGAGAGAGAGAGAGAGAGAGAGAGACAGACAGACAGACAGACAGACAGACAGACAGACAGACAGACAGAGAGAGAGAGAGAGAGAGAGAGAGAGAGAGAGAGAGAGGTTAACGGATACAGAAAAGCAGATAGAGTTAGGGAAACACACACAAAAGCAAAGGGAGTGAGAGAGAAACAAAGCGATAAAAAAAACCCAACAAAAACAATTCTCCTCTTTCGAATTAAATTTTGTTCTCTTACATAGAGCCCCTCTTCTCCCTACAAAGTAGTATCTATTCGTCCCAATATCTCCCCTCTCAACTTCCTCCCTTATCAATACACTTTTGAATTCTCCATATAAACAAAACAATTTTCCTTTTTTTCTGTCCACAAAAATTGTATTCTCTGCCTGTATAAAACTTTTTCTTTAAGATCTGTATTTCCTTGTCTATGCATGATTATTCAGATGAAGATATTTTCTCTTCCCGTTCTAGACCAACACTTACTTTCCAAGTGAAGCGAAGAGAAACTCAATGTTATCAGGGAAGTTCCGTTTCTGAAGACCTACACAGATGCTGTCACTGCCAAGAGTTCGCTTGATGACAGACTGGAGCAGGCCGTGAGGCGCTATCTCTATGACAATAGCCGTTGGTGGGATCTGAGGAGGACGTTAGAGACAGTAGAGCAATAGTTGTTGCTGGGATCTGAGAGGACTTTAGAGAATGTATAGCAATAGTGGTTGGTGGGATCTGAGGAGGACGTTAGAGACAGTACAGCAATACTGCTTGGTGGGATCTGAGGAGGACGTTAGAGACAGTACAGCAATACTGCTTGGTGGGATCTGATGAGAACATTATAAACAGTACAGCAATAGTGATTGGTGGGATCTGAGGAGGACGTTAGAGACAGTACAGCAATAGTGGTTGGTGGGATCTGAGGAGGACGTTAGAGACAGTACAGCAATAGTGGTTGGTGGGATCTGAGGAGGACGTTAGAGACAGTACAGCAATAGTGGTTGGCGGGATCTGAGGAGGACGTTAGAGACAATGCAGCTATAGTGGTTGGTGGGATCTGAGGAGGTCGTTAGAGACAGTATAACAATAGCGGTTGATGGTATCTGAGAAGTAATTTAGACGAACAAGAATTGGCGTCACTGGGATAAAAGAAATTTCAGAGATTTTTCGCCCGTTTTGGGAAGAAGAAAAACGTGTTTATTTGTAAAGGTTAAAAAGGGTTTGATTTACTAGCAGCAAAAGAGTCAATGAAGATTAAAAGGACACGCGTGCATGTATTGACTTATTAAGACCACGATGTAAATGTGACTTAAACACGATACAGATATAAGTAGCGCGTTACTATTTTATAAATGTGTTACAAGGTTATTGCACCGTGCCGACGAATTCAATCTTTTCGTTCATTGAAGATCTGTTACTTTGTGCTCGTCGCACAGAGGGGAAGACCAACTCCTGCTATTTTTAAGACAAATAAATAGAATGTTTACACATTTATCACATCCGTTTGACCTCTCCATTTCCATATTAATAAAAGCTTGCACTTATTTCTATTTCTAATACAGAAAAATAGTTTACAGGATTTCAGATCATTTGAGCAAAACTTATGTAATCTATAACATGGGCTCAGGAAAAGGTCAATAGTTTTTTTCCTCTATCGAGAAAGATATTAAGTCGCTTACCTTTTGTAATGCTTCGTAAAAGAGCACGGGCGATACCAGGTTGTTGGCGTGGAACTCAGCAGAAGATGACCTGGCTTGGGGAGTGTCCCAGAGGTCCTCAGGGACGGAAGTAGGTACCCATCTCGAAGTTCTAGGCTTCGGGGAGATAACCTAGGGAAAAGGGAAATGTGAAGGGATTAATGTTAATTAAAGGCGCAGAATTGCTCCGTAATGAAGACAATGGGTGAGTCAGAGAAAGAGAGAAAGGGGGAGAGAGAGACAAAGAGAAACAGAGAGAGAGAGAGATAGATAGATAGAGAGAGAGAGAGAAAAAAAAAAAAGAGAGAGAGAGAGAGAGAGAGAGAGAGAGAGAGAGAGAGAGAGAGAGAGAGAGAGAGAGAGAGAGAGAGAGAGAGAGAGAGACAGACAGACAGACAGACAGATACGGAGACTCACACAGAGTCTACGTCTGAAGTGACTTTCTGATCGAATCTGACACTAGAAATTGTCTTTCACCTGTTTCTGTAAGCCTAGGACTAGTCAAAGAATTACTTCACACAGCGAGTGACATTTTTACTTCCGGCCTAATTTCAACTCAGATTTGAGCGAGAACCAGGCAATTTTACTGTACTGTTCTATTTGACCACTAAGATGTCACGACAATATCACTGTACTACTCTATTATACCACCAAGATGTCACGACAATATCACTGTACTACTCTATTTGACCACTAAGATGTCATGACAATATCACTGTACTACTCTATTTGACCACTAAGATGTCACGGCAATATCACTGTACTACTCTATTTGACCACTAAGATGTCACGACAATATCACTGTACTACTCTATTTGACCACCAAGATGTCACGACAATATCACTGTACTACTCTATTTGACCACCAAGATGTCATGACAATATCACTGTACTATTCTATTTGACCACCAAGATGTCATGACAATATCACTGTACTACTCTATTTGACCACCAAGATGTCACAAAAATATTGTACCACTCTTTTCGACCACCAAGATATGACGAAAACATTGTACCACTATTTGAATACCACAATGTCACGACAATTTTACTGTACTGCTCTATTTGAGCACCAAAATGTCAGAGCAATATTGCACCACTCTTTTTGACCACCAAGATGTCACGAAAACATTGTACCACTCTATTTGAATACCACAATGTCACGACAATTTTACTGTACTGCTCTATTTGACCACCAAAATGTCACAACAATATTGTACCACTCTTTTCGACCATCAAGATGTCACGAAAATATTCTAACACTCTATTTGACTACCACAATGTCACGACAATTTTACTGCACCACTGTATTTGACCAACAATATGTCACGAGAATATTGTACCAATCTATTTGGCCGCCAAGATGTCATGGCAATGTTGTTTCACACAAGTTGACAACCAAGATTTTACGACAATTTTACTGTTCCACTCTATTTAACCATCGGGATGTTACGACGATATTGCACAACCCTATTTGGTTATCAAGATGTCACGACAATATTTAATACTTATAGTACCACTATATTTAAGCATGAAAGTGTCAAGTTAACATTGCATCACTATGTTTAACCACCTTGATGTCACGCAATTATCACTGTACCATTCTATTTGACCTCATTATGTATAATATCTTTACCACTCCAGTTGACCCTCACTCTATCAGGTCCACTTCTACTGCTTAAATCTAGCTGACCCCAGGTATATACTGTTCTTTACTGTTGAGCATACCTTAGTCAGTGCGTCCTTGAGGGATCCATGTATTTTATCCATAAAGTAAGAGTGATAGGCGATGTCTGAGCTATTGACCTCTCGGACAAACACGTCCTTGGCCTTCAGTTCTTTCATGAACTG
This sequence comes from Elysia crispata, assembly GCA_033675545.1. Lineage (NCBI taxonomy): Eukaryota > Metazoa > Mollusca > Gastropoda > Plakobranchidae > Elysia > Elysia crispata. The sequence continues at coordinate 63,004 of JAWDGP010004963.1, read as the reverse complement.
GAGCATGGCGTCAGAAGCCCCTGAGATGGTCACGCTGTCCTCCGCGTTATGGCATGCCGGGACAACGCCAGGTGGGCACTGGGCCTTGGCTTCCTCCCAGGTCAGACCTGCAAACAGGTGAGAGTAGGGTGATAAACGGCTCTGTGAGATATGGCTTGGTGAGATACGACTCTGTGAGATACGGCTTGGTGAGACACGGCTCTGTGAGATACGGCTTGGTGAGATACAGTTCGGTGAGATACGGCTCCGTGAAACGTGAAATATGGCTCGGTGAGATACGGCTCGATGAGATATGGCTTGGTGAGATACGGCTCGGCGACATATAGCTTGGTGAGATACGGCTCGGTGAGATACGGCTCCGTGAGATATGGCTTGGTGAGATACGGGTCGGTGAGATGTGGCGAATCGTTGTTTGAAATATATCTTTATTCCTGCCCACTTTATTTTCGTGTCACAGAGATACACCCTGCCAAGATTGGACGTGTATCAGTAGGCAGGGTACAAATTGTTCGATAGGCTTATTCCTGTGGCGGTCAAGCTCTAGCTGAAAGTAATATAAAGTAGAGACTAAATCACAAACCACGGACTAAACACATGATCCGAAACAAAGCCAGGCGTACAGTCATTCACAGGCAAGGGATCACGAGGCCAAACGGGAGCAGCAAGTGCAAAATCGGGGCTACCGACGAGCTTATAAAGGGAAACATGTTTCATTTAAAAATCTCTCACAGACCTAACCTACGTATTTCATCACCATAGATATCCACTCATCTGTAGAAAACTATAACATATTAGGTTTTATCTTAAAATTTTACTTTTTTTCAAGACAGCGTTACTAGAGTGTATCCAATATCCTTATTTCTTGACCAACTCCCTTATGGGATCAAAACAACGCTGGGAGATTTGCACATAGCACTAGGGAAACCTCGTGACTGTTACTAAGTAAGTCATCACCAGTAGTGCCTCGCTCTTATCACAGCCTGCAATGATGTAACTTCTGCTTGTATTTTAAACCATAATCACATCCCCATCACAACTATCATGACCGTATCGGGCAGACTTAACCACACCACCATCATAACTATCATGACCGTAACGGCCAGACTTAACCACACCACCATCACAACTATCATGTCCGTAACGGCCAAACTTAACCACACCACCATCACAACTATCATGTCCGTAACGGCCAGACTTAACCACACCACCATCACAGCTATCTTGGCCGTAACGGCCAGACTTAACCGCACCACCATCATAACTATCATGACCGTAACGGCCAGACTTAACCACACCACCATCATAACTATCATGTCCGTAACGGCCAAACTTAACCACACCACCATCACAACTATCATGTCCGTAACGGCCAGACTTAACCACACCACCATCACAGCTATCTTGGCCGTAACGGCCAGACTTAACCACACCACCATCACAGCTATCATGACCGTAACGGACAGACTTAACCACACCACCATCATACCTATCATGACCGTAACGGCCAGACTAAACCACACCACCATCATAACTATCATGACCGTAACGGCCAGACTAAACCATACCACCATCATAGCTATCGATATCATGACCCTAACAGGCAGACTTAACCACACCACCATCATAACTATCGTAACCACAACGGCCAAACTTATTTTCATCCCCACCACCATAATCATCTTGATCAATTCACCAGTCAACAAATCAAACACACTAAACATCATCAACCCCATTCTTACCTCGATACCATACTCCAACATTAAAAAAGCCACAAAAGCGTGTCAAATAAACCGAAGCGTTCACCTACCGACCGCGGCCATCTTGCCCGGCGGAAGCTGGCCGTCAGTGACACACTTGCCCCGCCAGTACGCCGTGAGCACGGCCTCCTCCGCCGACAGACAGCCGTCACAGTAGGCGCAGCCCACCTCCCCCATCGAGTGACCAACCACTCCACCAGGCTGGATGCCCATCGACCACAGGAGGTCGGTCAGGGCCACCTAAGTGGGCAAAAAGAACAGAGCAGTTTTATTTCTTTATCTTTCAATGGCTGCAAGTTGGCTAAAGATCAGAGTTTCTATTGTTTTGAGAGGATTATGGTGGGAATAGAATGTTTAACGAACAGAAATAATAGATAGTGATTTTAACTTAACCCTAATCAATTAACAGAAATTTTGGCGATCAATTAGATCAAAAGGGAGATATTAAGAAAGGAATAAGAAAAGAGTCAGGAACTTCACACCATTCTAGTAAAATCACTATTACCCTTCAATAACGGTACCCAGGCATTAGCACAAGGGGACAAAAAAAAGAAAAGCCAAATGTGAATCACACGCAAAACGAAAAAAGAATTTCTCAATATTAGATGCCCTGATAAATTCCCCGTGAAACCCTTGTAAAAAATGTACTCCGCAAATCTCCCAAATCTAATACCCCTCCCCCCCCCCCAAACCACCGCCAAAAAGAATGCCATAAAAAGGCCAGTTAGTTAATTTGGTCAGCGTGGTTAAAGAATAGACCGATATACAATAATACTGCTAGTCACTCTAAACAAAGATCTGTCAGACCTAACAACAAGCAGTTATTGTATACAAAGATCTTCCACACTTTACCATTTCCAGTCACTCTAAACAAAGATCTGTCAGACCTAACAACAAGCAGTTATTGTATACAAAGATCTTCCACGCTTTACTATTTCCAGTCACTCTAAACAAAGATCTGTCAGACCTAACAACAACCAGTTATTGTATACAAAGATCTTCCACACTACTATTTCCAGTCTCTCTGAGTAAAGATCTGCCAGGCCTCACAATAACTGGGTTCCAAGTAAAAGCAAAAGAGCCCGAAGTAAATGGGGACAAAAAACACGAACTTTTAGCAGAAATGCAATAGGTAGCTGAGGCGTCTATCTTGGAAGACAGAATCACAAAATTTAGTGTGTAATACGGTGTAATCGACGTAGTAATTATTCCCTTAGGTTTTATTTTTAGTCTGCTTATTGCCAAAACATTCATCATAATAATAGCAATATGTATGATAAAAACAAAAACAACAAAAACAACAAAAAAAACAAAAAAACCCATAAAAAAAAACAAAAACAAAACGCACCGCCAACAAAATCCAGTTCTTTCAGAAGTAAAGACACAGTCGAAATTCACGACATCAAGCAAAACTAACACCCCCCTCCCCTCCAACTATCGTAAACACAACGGCAATCACCATTTCTAATCTTAATACCTGAATCGATGTGATACAGACGAACGGGTTGAGGATGCTTCTCAATGTCTCCTCCGTCCCCTCCATGAGAATGTTAAGGAGATCTACTCCAAATGGTTTGAGAACCGTCGCAGAGTTTTCGATAGAGCGTCTGAAGACATCCAAGGCCATAAGGCAGCGCGCCATACCGACCCACTGACTGCCCATACCGGCGTACACGAACCAAACTTCGCGGGCTTTAGACTTGCATTTCTGGGGGTGAAGCGAAAATTACACAGTGCGTTTCTAGATCTAGTATTTCTAGAGGTGGCCAGGGTTGAGAGCGGGTAATTGTGAGACTGTGGAAAAAAATCAGCTTTAGCGAGGAGCTAAAGAGAGAATTATAATTATGCTTGTGATGCTGAGTGTGTACTATACTTTCTTAAATCTCCCTGGTACCTATATGGGTCCATCGGGGTCTATTATAGTTTGTCTGTCTCTCAAGTAAGGCCAGTATAGTGACCATTGAGTGTATACTATGTTTTATCATGTCTCCCATGTATCCATCGTAAATCTAATGCTGTTTGTATGCCTCCTGAGTATGATCATAATCATAACAATTGAGTACTTTAGTCATGTAACCTTATGTCTCCCAGCTATCTATCGAGGTCTTCCACAGATTGTATTACCTCAACCACTTCATATTCTTGCTGCCCATTGAGAATAGTGGCGCCTCTATAGGGCATACTGCCCAAGGGCATATCTGCAGACTCTTGGCATAAAGCATGAAACTCCACGTTTGTTGCATGTTTGTGCGCTTCCCTCAGTATCGCCCTCAGACCGTGCTCTGTGCGTGCGGAGTAGGTGAAGAGGCGGGGCTTGGTGCTGGCGGGGTGGAGCTTCGTGGCTGTCACATCATAGGATCTGTGAAGATATGGGCAGGATTGGTGAAAAGCATCATCATGTGATTGGATAGCGTTATCAAGCTGCATAGTTATATGGTATTTGGGGAATCAACAGATACCACAGCCTGTAGACGATCCGCGTGCATGATGGGATATGGGCAATCTTTCTCAATTCAACTCAATAAGTTGAAACACGGGTATCAAGTGGCCGCTGTAAACTCAAGACGCACGATTGTTCCCTGCATTTGAGAAATCGCTACATCTATATATTTCATTTCATTTTTTAGTTATTTTTTGTTTTTTTGCATCATTTCATTTAGCTTTTACGGTTTTATGATTTCTTTTATTCAAATTTTGGTAAATTTTTAATTACTTAAATTGAAAAACCAAGTCACTAAGCTCAACATCGTCAAGAAAACCCGGATGTTGAATAAAACCGATACCATTTACGATTTGTCCTCTACCTTCACTGTCATCTTCAGCATCGACCGAATCTACACTATGTTCATATCAGCATTAGAAGCGTCCTGCATTTAGTGATTTTAAAATTTCATCTCTGCCCATCAAACTCTCTCATAAAGTCCATTTGAGCGCGTTCGTTTGTGGTTTCTCACTCTCACCTCTGCTTTTAAACAAATTATTGAAAAACCAATTAGTGGATTTATTTATGTTAAAACCAAAGAAAGCAATTTGGAAGGTCGCAGTTTAGTTGGTTGCTGTTTCCTTTTGGTTCCTTAGAAAATTTAAAATAGAAGTTCGTAAAGTGTGTTGGTCCTGCTCGAGGACAAAGTTACTCTCACATACAATCAGGATGTCTCCATCGATTTAAGCTAAAAAGGCAGCTATATAACAACTGTTTTCATTTAAACTCCACCATATGGATACAAGTCATGTGCTATTTTACATAGCATCATACATTAACAGGGAATCTAAATATAAAGTTTCTGGACGCAGTTTTCTGTTTTTTGTTTGTAGACCATTCAGCTCTTCTATTCTGGAATACATCCCAAATTCTGTCTGTTATTTCTTCTAACCATCTGCGCCTTTACAATGTAACCCAAACTTTGTATATTTTCATTTCAGATCATCTGTGGCTCTTGAATGTAGTCCGATTCTTGTTTGATGTATCGCTAAATCATCTGCCCTCATGATTATTACGCAACCCCTGTCTACTGTCTCTCCTAACCATCTATATTATAGCCCGAACCCTGTCTGCTGTCTCTGCTAACCGTCTGTGGCTCTATATTAGAGCCCAGCCTCTGTCTGCTGTCTCTCCTAACCATCTGTGGCTCTGTATTATAGCCCAACCCCTGCCTGCTGTCTCTTCTAACCATCTGTGGCTCTGTATTATAGCCCAACCACTGTCTGTTGTCTCTGCTAATCATCTGTGGCTCTATATTGTAGCCCAACCTCTGTCTGCTGTCTCTCCCAATCATCTGTGGCTCTATATTATAGCCCAACGTCTGTCTGCGGTCTCTACTAAACATCTGTGGCTCTATATTATAGCCCAACGTCTGTCTGCTGCCTCTACTAACCATCTGTGGCTCTATATTGTAGCCCAACCTCTGTCTGCTGCCTCTACTTACCATCTGTGGCTCTATATTGTAGCCCAACGTCTGTCTGCTGCCTCTACTAACCATCTGTGGCTCTATATTGTAGCCCAACTTCTGTCTGCTGTCTCTCCCAATCATCTGTGGCTCTATATTGTAGCCCAACCTCTGTCTGCTGCCTCTACTAACCATCTGTGGCTCTATATTGTAGCCCAACGTCTGTCTGCTGCCTCTACTAACCATCTGTGGCTCTATATTGTAGCCCAACCTCTGTCTGCTGTCTCTCCCAATCATCTGTGGCTCTATATTGTAGCCCAACCTCTGTCTGCTGTCTCTCCCAGTCATCTGTGGCTCTATATTATAGCCCAACGTCTGTCTGCTGCCTCTACTTACCATCTGTGGCTCTATATTGTAGCCCAGCCTCTGTCTGCTGTCTCTCCTAACCATCTGTGGCTCTATATTATAGCCCAAACTCTGTCTGCTGTCTCTCCTAACCATCTGTGGCTCTATATTATAACCCAACCACTGTCTGCTGTCTCTCCTAACCATCTGTGGTTCTACATTCAAGCAAAATCGTGACTTCTAACTGTCACAATCCAAAGTTTTTTCCTTGACCTACAACTGTTTGCCGACACATAATTATATTACCATTTAAACCTCACTATCACCTCATCTTTATATTTTTTTCCTTTTCCCAAGAGAGCATTAGATTTTCGTGTAGCAAATCAATAATTATATAGGTCGCAAGTTGACCGATAATTTTGAGAACAAATAGAAAGTTGATTGGGAAAATCAAAAGATAAACTCAAGAATCCTAAACCTAATTAGGAAAAAGCTTTGGGCGATAAAACTCAAGAATACGAGACCGGAATGGACGGGAGATTCCGTTGATTAACCGAAAAGCACCGAACCGAATAGATGAAAGCCTGAATGATTAACTGAAAATTACCAAACCGAATGGGTTAAAATGCGGATCTAAAACTCAAGAACGCTGACCAGAAATTGGAAATAGATTCTGATGGTGATCTCAAGAATACTAAATCGGTATGGATAGGAGTTCCTTCAGATAAATTACAGCGCACTAAACCAAAATGATAGGAGTTCCTTCAGATAAATTACAGCGCACTAAACCAAAATGGATAGGAGTTGCTTTAGAAAAATTACAGCGCACTAAACCAAAATTGGGTAGGAGTTCCTTCAGATAAATTACAGAGTACGAAACCAAAATGGATAGGAGTTTCTGTAGATAAATTACAGAGTACGAAACCAAAATGGATAGGAGTTTCTGTAGATAAATTACAGAGCACTAAACCAAAATGGATAGGAGTTTCTGTAGATAAATTACAGTGTACTAAACCAAAATGGATAGGAGTTTCTGTAGATAAATTACAGAGTACGAAACCAAAATGGATAGGAGTTTCTGTAGATAAATTACAGTGTACTAAACCAAAATGGATAGGAGTTTCTGTAGATAAATTACAGAGTACGAAACCAAAATGGATAGGAGTTTCTGTAGATAAATTACAGTGTACTAAACCAAAATGGATAGGAGTTTCTGTAGATAAATTACAGAGCACTAAACCAAAATGGATAGGAGTTTCTGTAGATAAATTACAGAGTACGAAACCAAAATGGATAGGAGTTTCTGTAGATAAATTACAGAGCACTAAACCAAAATGGATAGGAGTTTCTGTAGATAAATTACAGTGTACTAAACCAAAATGGATAGGAGTTTCTGTAGATAAATTACAGAGTACTAAACCAAAATGGATAGGAGTTTCTGTAGATAAATTACAGTGTACTAAACCAAAATGGATAGGAGTTTCTGTAGATAAATTACAGAGTACTAAACCAAAATGGATAGGAGTTTCTGTAGATAAATTACAGAGCACTAAACCAAAATGGATAGGAGTTTCTGTAGATAAATTACAGTGTACTAAACCAAAATGGATAGGAGTTTCTGTAGATAAATTACAGAGTACTAAACCAAAATGGATAGGAGTTTCTGTAGATAAATTACAGAGTACTAAACCAAAATGGATAGGAGTTTCTGTAGATAAATTACAGAGTACTAAACCAAAATTGGATAGGAGTTCCTTCAGATAAATTACAGAGTACTAAACCAAAATGGATAGGAGTTCCTGTAGATAAATTACAGAGCACTAAACCAAAATGGATAGGAGTTTCTGTAGATAAATTACAGAGTACTAAACCAAAATGGATAGGAGTTTCTGTAGATAAATTACAGTGTACTAAACCAAAATGGATAGGAGTTTCTGTAGATAAATTACAGAGTACGAAACCAAAATTGGATAGGAGTTCCTTCAGATAAATTACAGAGCACTAAACAAAAATTGGATAAACAATGCGGATAATCAACTAAAAAGTTCTAAACCGAACTATGTACAGCCCGAAACACAGAAGTAAGATCCTCACGGGACATGACTTCAACGACCTAGAACCATATTTGTTGGAAGACAGATAACACTAAACCACAATCAAGAGAGGTCCGGAGGAAAAATCTATCAATATATATATATTGGAGTCATACTTTGGTCTTTACTATTTCTTCATTTCATTTTACAACTGCTTAGGTAAACAAGCACACGAAAATTTACTACTTTTTGTTCTTCAGACTTTTAACTATCCTGAAGGGAGTTCATTTTGGTATATTGTACGTCACAACACTGTTCCTTATAATGAGGTTTGAGTCTCACTACCATGGCGATGTAGTATACAGGTTCAAATCAATCAAGAATGAAAAACTTATAAAACCCCTTTTGCTTTGCGTTAAAAATAATTATATATTAGCATCCTCACACATTTTTTTTCAACAAAATTACTCTCTCTCTCTCTTTCACTCTCTCTCCCTCTTCCCACTTTCTCTCTCTCTCTCTCTCTCTCTCTCTCTCTCTCTCTCTCTCTCTCTCTCTCTCTCTTCTTATTACCTGAATATCGCATGAGCGTTTGAGCCTCCCATCCCGAACGAGTTGATGGCCATAAAGCCGCCGTCCCAGGGCGTGTTGTCTGTGACCACCACCATGGTCCCGTCGAGCAGGCCGTCACAGTTGGGATTTGGCGCTTTATAGTGGAGATTAGAGGCAATGACTCCTTCATGCATGGCCAGGATCACCTTGGTGATGGAAGCCAGTCCTGGGAAAACATACAGAACAAAACCGGAAGCCGATGGTCATAGCTGAGATTAACTGACACCAAGTGACATGCTCATGAAGTCATGTAAAAGAGTAAAGAACATGAGAGACATGAAAACCTAACCAAAGAATAGAACCTAATATATCTGCCTCGCAACTAAACTGTTGACTGTCAGGCCCACAAAGTGCCACAACGTGTACAGCTTGAAGGAATCTGTCAGTCAGGTATAAAATGCTTTATCCTACTCTAGAATTTTGTTCAATAGACTATAAAACTTTCAGCTTTCATGGAATGAACAATCTTTCCTGTAATGTTTATGTCCCCTAAGTCATCAGAGGAGCTTTGAGCAATCTTGTGCTGTGATGTTTCATGTCCCCTAAGTTACCAGAGGAGCTTTGAGCAATCTTGTCCTGTGATGTTTCTTGTCCCCTAAGTCATCAGAGGAGCTTTGAGCAATGTTGTCCTGTGATGTTTCTTGTCCCCTAAGTTACCAGAGGAGCTTTGAGCAATCTTGTCCTGTGATGTTTCTTGTCCCCTAAGTCATCAGAGGAGCTTTGAGCAATGTTGTCCTGTGATGTTTCTTGTCCCCTAAGTCATCAGAGGAGCTTTGAGCAATGTTGTCCTGTGATGTTTCTTGTCCCCTAAGTCATCAGAGGAGCTTTGAGCAATGTTGTCCTGTGATGTTTCTTGTCCCCTTAGTCATCAGAGGAGCTTTGAGCAATGTTGTCCTGTGATGTTTCATGACCCCTAAGTTACCAGAGGAGCTTTGAACAACCGCCATTATACGTGATCTCCCCGGAAAAAATGAAACAAAGAAAACAAAAAGGAAGTAAACAAAATCTATGCAGATAAAAGAATTTGAACAACCGCCATTATACGTGATCTCCCCGGAAAAAATGAAACAAACAAAACAAAAAGGAAGTAAACAAAATCTATGCAGATAAAAGAATTTGAACAACCGCCATTATACGTGATCTCCCTGGAAAAAAATGAAACAAACAAAACAAAAGGAAGTAAACAAAATCAATGCAGATAAAAGAATTTGAAAAAAAATATATGATCATTTTTTTCTCTAATTGGACAATGTGTAGAAGGTTGGAGATATAAAAGCCCCGGTTAATTATCTTGATTTTTATTAACACTGATCGTAAAGCTTGAGTTGTGGATAGAAGCGTCATATTATTATCACGTTTTGTTTTATCAGTTTTTTATTTTGATTTTCCAATTTATGTCAGGAACAAGTAAGCAATGAGGTTCTGAAAGATTTAATCAAATTTATTTTTCAAAAGTTTTTCAAACGATTAAAAAAAATAAGATCCCATATTTCATCATATGTACGTAGTGCTCCTAGTGATACAGTTTCAATTATCCAATATTTGTCTCAGTTTTCCTAGTGATGCCGTTTCAGTTATCCAATATTTGTCTCAGTTTTCCTAGTGATGCTGTTTCAGTTATCCAATATTTGTCTCAGTTTTCCTAGTGATGCCGTTTCAATTATCCAATATTTGTCTCAAATTTCCTAGTGATGCCGTTTCAACTATCCAATATTTCTCTCAGTTTTCCTAGTGATGCCGTTTGAATTATCCAATATTTGTCTCAGTTTTCCTAGTGATGCCGTTTCAATTATCCAATATTTGTCTCAGTTTTCCTAGTGATGCCGTTTCAATTATCCAATATTTGTCTCAGTTTTCCTAGTGATGCCGTTTCAACTATCCAATATTTGTCTCAGTTTTCCTAGTGATACCGTTTCAACTATCCAATATTTGTCTCAGTTTTCCTAGTGATACCGTTTCAACTATCCAATATTTGTCTCAGTTTTCCTAGTGATACCGTTTCAACTATCCAATATTTGTCTCAATTTTCCTAGTGATACTGTTTCAACTATCCAATATTTGTCTCAGTTTTCCTAGTGATGCCGTTTCAATTATCGAATCTTTGTTTTAGTTCTCCTCTTTCCGATGTTTTTCCATCCAATCTTTGTCTTAACTTTCCTGGTGATACCGTTTCAACTATCCAATATTTGTTTTAGTTCTCTTGATGATACCGTTTCAATTATCCAATATTTTTCTTCGTTCTCCTAGTTATGCCGTTTGCATTATCCAATCTTGGTCTTATTTGTCCTGGAAATAGCGTTTCAATCATCCAATCCTTTTCTTAGTACTCCTAGCATTCCCGTTCCAATTATCAAATCTTTGGTTTAGTTCTCCTCTTGCTGATCTTTTTTTTTAAATCCAATCTTAGTTTTCCTAGTGATTACGTTTCAATTATCCAAACTTTGACTCAGTTCTCGAAGTGTAGCAGTTACCCCATCTTTGACTTAGTTCTCCTAGTGATGCCGTTTGAATTATCCAACCTTTTACTTACCCGAACCAGTCTCAGCGTGGCCCATGTTGCTCTTAACAGATCCGATAAGAAGTGGGTCCCGTTTATCAGGAGTGCACATTACGCGGTGGATTGCGTTAGTCTCCTGAGGATCACCTGCTGGAGTGCCTGTGCCATGACACTCAAAATACGAGACCTGAGGAGAGCATTGCGAGAAATGAGAACACATGTGAGCTGCTTACGGAAAATAAAACAAAACTAAAGAAAGTAAGTTTAACATTGCAGGAATAGGACAACACTGGAGCATGAGAGAATATCATAACAGGAATAGAACAAAGCTGGATCATGTGAAAAGATAATGTCAAAAATATAACACGTGAAAACATTATGTCAGGAATAGAACATTGCTAAGGCATCTGAGAACAGCATGTCACGAATAGAACATTTTTCGAGCATGTGTCAACAACATGTCAGGACCAGATCATTGCTCAAATATGTGAGAAAATAATGTCAGGAATAGAACATTGCTATGGCATGTGAGAACAGCATGTCACGAATAGAACATTTTTCGAGTATGTGAGACAGCATGTCAGGAACAGAACATTGCTATGGCATATGAGAACAGCATGTCACGAATAGAACATTTTTCGAGTATGTGAGACAGCATGTCAGGAATAGAACATTGCTATGGCATGTGAGAACAGCATGTCACGAATAGAACATTTTTCGAGTATGTGAGACAGCATGTCAGGAACAGAACATTGCTATGGCATATGAGAACAGCATGTCACGAATAGAACATTTTTCGAGTATGTGAGACAGCATGTCAGGAACAGAACATTGCTATGGCATATGTGCACAGCATGTAAGGAACAGAACATTGCTAGATCATGTGAATACATCAGGTCAAAAACAGTCCATAGCCTCGCCATGTAATTCATTACTGTATGTCAAAGATAAAGCGTGTAGTAGAGCACGTGGTTACTTCAAGTAAGGAACAAGCGATATAAGGGGCGCATGATGACTGCATGATCAAACATGTGAGTACAGCAGAGCATCTGTTGAATGTGTGTCAGTTTTGTTATATAATTATAGCTTTTCTATTGATCCTAATATAATTTTGATTGCTATGTCTTTCTAGTTCTCTTTTTTTAAGTCTTTTTCTTTGTCTCAATCTCTTTTCGCTCGCTCACTCCCTCACACTTTTTCTCTCTTTGTCTCTTTCTCTCCATCTCTCTTTTTTTCCTGATTCTTGCTCTCTGCGCCAGCATAAACTTTATTGCCAAATCTTTTCATGTCTACTCATGACAAATTTTTCCCTCTTTCTTTCAATTATTTACGTGAACTTTACGTTGAGTTCTATAAAAGTTAGGCCACCTTTTTAAATTTTAACAAGACAACTAAATATAAATCATATTTACTGATGTTCTATATTTCTAATGAATGGCAAACTTACCGTTCAATTTAATGTTCTGTAATTAATAATTATTTACTTATGTTGTGTGTAACATGAAATTTAGCATTCGATGTACTGTTTCTAAACTGAAGTTATTATGCAATGTTCAGTTAACCGATATTTGAACTATTTGAACTATATGTGTACTATTAAAATAAAGTTTTTAATTTCATGATATACGCAGTGTTCAATTTATTGCTATGTAAATTGATTTACCTGTAATGTTAAATTAACTGGTTTTTTTTCGAATGATGATATATGTAATTTTCAGTTAGATGTTTTTAACTGATAATACATGCAATATTAAATTATCTGTTTTTTTTTCCAAATGATGATATTTGAAATTTTCAGTTAGATGCTTTTAACTGATAATACATGTCATACTAAAGTAACTGGTTTTTACTCATGATAGGTATACTGTTCAATTAAACGTTTCTTTTAAACTGAAGATACATGAATTTAATATTCAATTAACTGTCTTTTAAACTGTTGACACATGTGATGTTCAATTAAATTATGACTTATACCACGTTGCGATTGAGGTTCAAAATCGTTTCTAATGATACATGCTATGTAGCTTTTTTAAACAGTTAACCCATGAACGTTACAATTTGCGTGTTTCTTATTTCATTCTTTGCTTTTGTTTTGTTTTTTATTTTCTATTTCACATGTGCTTAGAGTAGAATCTGTTGGTTTCGCCAACCTCTTTAGGGTTCAGTTTGCTTTCGGCGTAGACGTCTCGCATGAGCTGTTCCTGAATTCGACCATTAGGAAAAGTCAGACCTACAGAACAGATAGAGAGGAAGATGTATGTAAGATAACCTGGAAATAAACAAAAGACAGAACGGAAAATTATTTGATTCTGTTTTTTCTTAGTCTGAACTTTATATTGTTTTTCATCTTTGACAATAGATTATGAAATCTGAAACAAGATTTAGAGGGGCGTCACCGTGTAAGAATTTAGAGCTGGCTCTATATATCTAAATTTATATTACAACGAATGTTTTGAAGAATCTATAAAAAGACTTGTATTTCACAAAGGTTCTTAACTAGTCTTTATCAAACTAGAAGAAGACAATCGTTACAAAAAATTGTAATTGTGATATGTTAAGCTGTACTGGTAGTTCAAAGATATAATACTAACAAATCAAGATCTTTTTAGAAACGCAGCAATGGATCACTAAATATTCGGATGTAAAAAAATGATCGGTTTAGAATCGGGTTCTTTAATAATAAGGAACGAAAAAGTATGTCGACGGATACACAAGAAAATTGAATCCCAAGTAAACGGGTAATTCAATTTGCTTAGAAAGATAGCGTTACAGATATTTCACTATGTATACAAATAGTTTTTTTTTTAATTAATATAAAAAGCATCGTAAAAATACCGTGTGGTTAGATAAGATAAACAGATAGATAGATAGATAGATAGATAGATAGATAGATAGATAGACAGAGAGAGAGAGAGAGAGAAAGAGAGAGAGATAGATAGATAGATAGATAGATAAAGAGAGAGAGAGAGAGAGAGAGAGAGAGAGAGAGAGAGAGAGAGAGAGAGAGAGAGAGAGAGAGAGAGAGAGAGAGAGAGACAGACAGACAGACAGACAGACAGACAAACAGAAAGATTGATAAAAGATGCAGATAAAGAAATAGTAAAATAGAAAGACAAATAGATAAAATAATAGTGAAAAAAATAATATTTATTGAAATCATTCCATGATTATATTAGCTTCTTTAGAAATAACCTGCTTTAAAAATACTCTTAAAGAGACACAATTTAAAAAATCTATGATTACTTTAGACAGATAGGAGAGTTCTAAATTAGCGCAATAAGGAGGAGGGAAGGGAAATGCTGACAGGACGCTAAAGCAGGTTTTAATTTGAGTTCTTTTTTTTTAATGGGTTTTTTTTTTGTGGCAAGGGTTCACGGAGATCACAAGGATTTCATGCCCAATGATAAGCACTGAAAAACTGCGACGAAGTAAGACTTACTTTTTACAAGAAAAAATTAGTTCAAGGAGATACACGCAAAGTGGTTTTACGGTTAAGTATGAAGGGCACTTTGAGATAACACATTTACTACATCAACAAGTTGTTCAACAATATTTGACGTCAGATCTAGGTCATATCCTTTGTTCTCTTGTTGCCTTGTGACGCACGTCTACAGTTTTGATCGTAAAGCAAGGGCGTGGTATCCTATCGGAATACTTAGGACGTGTATCGACCAACAAGGGTGCCCTGTGGTATCCTATCGGAATACTTAGTACCAGTATCGACCAACAAACTGCCCTGCAGTCTAGAGCTGGGGGATCAAGAAATACCTTCCACACATCTCGATCTCCCGTTGCTTTTTGAGTGCATCTGTCCCTTGTCCTACATTAAGTCACTTTTTGTAAACCACCCAACATCTTTTCACGTTGCTTCCCCCAATAGCGTTTCGTTCAATCATTCCAGTTATCACAAGATGTTCCAGTTTCTCTCTTCTTATCACATGACCGAAAAAGGTTGCCTGGCGATTACGTATTTTTCTCATGAGTGAACTTGTTGTGTCAGTTTCTCTTAACACGCATTCGTCAGATATCTTTGCAATCCATAATATTCGTTGCATTCTCCATACCAAGCGGCCTACCTAACTGGGCTTAATTTGCTTTCATTATTTTAAACAAATAATATTGATTTAGAAATATCAGTTTCAAAAAGTTTTATATTAGTATAATAATGGTATTTCCTTGTTCATTGAAAGTTTAAACTTATCAGTACCCAAACTTTTTTTTTCAAAAGATGTAAAGACCATTTTTGTCATGACATATTCTAGCCTGAATCCGGAAAAAGAAATGCAACTAATGCTATAAAGTTATGAAACTTAATGAATTAGCAAAAAAAAAAAAAAATAAAAAATAAAAGTTACCTTGAGGCGTGAATCCATCGTTGTTTGTTTTTATATTTACGACAGAGCAGTAAGAGCGCTTGCTCTCTGTGGATTTTTTCAGAAAAATTGCCGAGACAATTTCCGCTCGCACAAAACCATTTCCTGGGTAAAAAAAAATCGGAAAAAAATAAAAAAAATATTAAAAGATCCAGCCCAAAATAATTTTAGAAAAGGAGAAAAGAATAACCCACCAGATATTTCTCGATCTTTTTTTTACTAGAATAGCCCATCAGAGATATCTAGATTTTTTCTTCACTAGAATAACCCACCAGATATAATTTATCTAGATTTTTTCTTCACTAGAATAACCCACCAGATATATCTAGATCTTTTCTATACTAGAGTAACCCACCAGATATATCTAGATCTTTTCTATACTAGAGTAACCCACCAGATATATCTAAATCTTTTCTATACTAGAGTAACCCACCAGATATATCTAGATCTTTTCTATCCTAGAATAACCCACCAGTATATCGATATCTTTTCTATACTAGAAAAACCCATTAGATATATCTAGATCTTTTCTATACTAGAATAACCCACCAGATATATCTAGATTTTTTCTTCACTAGAAAACCTACAGGATATATCTAGATCTTTTCTCTACTAGAGAAACCCACCACAGCTGTCAAAAGCTTTGCATGTCTCTGGACCTAACATGCCCATATTTTCTATTCTAGAGTAACCCACCAGAGCTGTCAAAAACTTTGCATGCCTCTGGACCTAACATGCCCATATTTTCTATTCTAGAGAAACCCACCACAGCTGTCAAAAGCTTTGCATGCCTCTGGACCTAACATGCCCATATTTTCTATTCTAGAGTAACCCACCAGAGCTGTCAAAAGCTTTGCATGCCTCTGGACCTAACATGCCCATATTTTCTATTCTAGAGTAACCCACCAGAGCTGTCAAAAGCCTTGCATGCCTCTGGACCTAACATGCCCATATTCAGGTAAACCTTGGATGTTAGCGCTCGGAAACAAATATTTGCTCCTGCAACAAAAGCTGAATCTATCACTCCTGTGCGCATGTGCAGATAGGCTGTCTCCAGAGCTACTAAAGCAGACGAGCAGGCTGTGTCAATAGCCACACTGGGTCCTGGACAGAGAGATCATAAATAGTTGAGCAATTGATTGAGTGATTGTAAAAATGTTTGACTGATTGATTGATTCACCAGAAGAGCAGGTTTGGCCTCATTACATCCGATAGAAATATAAGAGTTAACAGAGTTACTTGATTAATTGATTAAAGAAAGGGCAACTTTATCGACATAATTATTAACTAATTAGTGAATTTATTGGTAAAACCGCTCTAGAGATTAATAAGTGTTTTTCAACTTTCAAGAAGGAAAGCTCAATTTTTTCATGAATTTACTAAGCAAGAAGCAATTTTCTGACCTTTTCTATCAATAGTTACCATGAACATCGAAAAAGAACGAGATTCGATTGGGTGACATGTTATGTGGGCATCCCATCACGATGTATGGATCTTGTCTGGAGATCCAGGCTTGCTCAGGTTCGGAAGAGGAAATCGCGACGTACACACCAGTTCTGGTACCTTTCACACTGGACAGGCTCTCGCCTGGGGAAACAAGATTTGTTGATGAGAAACTGATTTACTCGAGTGCTGTCTGTGAAATAAATGTTACATATTTCAAAAGGAAGTTTGGTGTTAAGAGATGGAATACTGCTATACTCGAGTGCTGTCTGCAAAATAAATGTTACAAATTTCAGAAAGAAGTTTGGTGTTAAGAGTTGGGATACTGCTATACTCGAGTGCTGTCGGTGGCACAAAATGTTACATGTTTCAAACATAAGGGAAGCTTATTCATTTGACTGTAAGACAGAAGAGAGAGAGGAGAGAGAGAGAGAGAGAGAGAGAGAGAGAGAGAGAGAGAGAGAGAGAGAGAGAGAGAGAGAGAGAGAGAGAGAGAGAGAGAGAGAGAGAGAGAGAGAGAGAGAGAGAGAGAGAGAGAGAGAGAGAGAGAAATGGGGAATAAAAGGCTAATAGGAGAGAAAAATGGTGGAAAAAGAACAGGTAAACAAATAGGAGAGACAATGAGGAGGGGAGGAAATGGCTAATAAGAGAGAGAATTGAAAGAAAATTTCAAGAAGAGAGAGAGACGGAGGGAAAAACTCTAATGAGACAAACACACGCACAGAGAGAGAGAGACACAGAGAGAAAGAAAGAGAGATAGAGAGGAAGAGAGAAAGAAAGAAAGAGAGAGAGAGAGAGAGAGAGAGAGAGAGAGAGAGAGAGAGAGAGAGAGAGAGAGAGAGAGAGAGAGAGAGAGAGAGAGAGAGAGAGAGAGAGAGAGAGTTGCTGTCTGATATAAAATCCGCACATTCTCCAGGTAAAAAAAAAAATAATTTATCTTGCACATTCAAGCCACTGTCACCTAACCCGCTTATGTCAAACTCAGTCATGTTTTGTAGATATCATTTGAAACAGTTTTGTTCAGGTCAAGAGAAGGTACAGAAGAATTATAGATATCTGTTATCAATGCAAAAAACCTGTCACTTCAGCATTATTCATCCTATCAGTGATTTCAACACATTTTTTAACCAAAAGCACATCAGTGATCTCTATAAAAACTGTGTTCTTTGGGTTTATCTAGATTTGATATCACTACAACTTAAACATCTAGCAGTCATTAAAAAACTTTTGGAGTAGAGTTTAAAATTTTAATGTCCTTCAAGGTGATATATAAAAAAAAATGATGCAGCTGTGACTTTCCAGTTTGATAACGAACCGTATGACATGACCAGATGTGAGAAGCCTGCATCACTGGTTCAACAATGAAGCATGCAAAAAAAAAAAAAAAAAACCAAAAACAGGCCTTTCGTCACTTATTGGATCTTTGCCTGAGTGACTCATACCAAAACATTGGATCTGAAGCAAAATTTTAAAACTCTGGCCCTCAGGGGAGGACTGCCCTTGCTCCCCCTCCCTTCCCCCATCTTTAAAAAAAAAAAAAAAAATCAGCACCTCAGCGTGACGACCACTACAACAACCACCAAGCATCACAGGACAGCCCTCACACAATCCCAGCTCAATTTTTACATTAATCAACATTACTTCTAGCGAAGGTCATCCAGGAAAATTCGAACATCATTATCTTCGTCATCAAATTCATCGCTTTTTTTCCCTTTTCGCAATAAGAATACCTAGCTAGCTTTGTAAAAACCCAATCTTTTGATAAAAATTTTATACACTTATTTCTAACCATGTAACGACAAGCAACATAAATTTCCGCTTTCCACCCATTGCCACTTTTTGAAAGAACCCATAGCCTTTCCGTTTAGGAGGTTATATAAAAAGTTTATGAAAGTCCAAAATGATCTGCTTTATCAGTGTTACACCTACCAGAAATAACTTCGTTTAGTATAGCAAATCACCTCCACCGCATACAGCACTACCGCCACCATCATCAACACAACTACCACCCCTATACCGCCAGCAGTACCACTGCCACCATCATCACCATCACCACCACCTCCACCACCACCACCACTACCACCCCTGCATCGCCAAATGCACTACAACCACCATCATTACCACCACCTCTTCACCGCCAACAGCACAACCACCACCACAATCACCACCCTTACACCGCCAACAGCACTATCACCACCATCACCGCCACTACCCCTACATCGCCAACTGCACTACCACCATCATCACCGCCTCCCCTTCACCACCAACAGCACTACCCCTACCCCGCCAACTGCACTGCCACCACCACCACCATCATCATCATCACCGCCACCTCTTCACCGCCAACAGCACTACCCGTACATCGCCAACTGCACTACCACCACTACCACCACCACCATCATCACCGCCTACTCTTCACCGCCAACAGCACTACCACCCCTAGAGCGCCAACTGCACTACCACCACCATTACCATCATCACCACCATCATCATCACCATTATCACCACCACCCCTAGAGCGCCAACTGCACTACCACCACCATTACCATCATCACCACCATCATCATCACCATTATTACCACCACCCCTACAGCGCCAAAAGCACTACCACTACCCCTACCCCGCCAACTGCACTACCACCACCACCACCATCATCATCATCACCGCCACCTCTTCACCGCCAACAGCACTACCCGTACATCGCCAACTGCACTACCACCACTACCACCACCACCATCATCACCGCCTACTCTTCACCGCCAACAGCACTACCCCTACACCGCCAACTGCACTACCACCACCATTACCACCAACATCACCACCATCATCTCTGCAGCGCCAACAGCACTACCATCATCATCACTACCACCCCTACAGCGCCAACAGCACTACCACCACCACCACCATCATCACCACCATCATCATCACCATTATTACCACCACCCCTACAGCACCAAAAGCACTACCACCACCTCTACACCGCCAACAGCCCTACCACCATTATCAACACTATTACCACTGTCTCCAACATTACTACCAGCAACACTATCGCCAACGCCAACATTCCAGCATTCACCACCACCATATCCCACCGCTCTAACTACCCACCAGCGTCGACAAGCGCCTCATAGCAGACCTCCAGCATCATCCGGGTCTGGGGGTCGGTCATCTCGGCCTGCTTGCTGCTCAGGTTGAAAAATTCCGCGTCACACATGTCCACCGACTTGAGCTTCCCGGCCACTCGGGGCAGGTTCAGGTGACCTGTCACAACAGACCTGGAGTGTTAGGGCTCGCCTCATAGGTCAACACGTGAACTGATTATACCGGCTGACAATAGTCGTCAGTAGATTTAAAGGCACACAAAAAAGAAGTTAAGTGGAGTTGTCAAAACAAAAAACAAAAACAAAAACAAAAAAAAAAAACAACAACAAAAAACAAAACAAAAAAAACAACAACTTTAGGTTAGTCTTTTAGTTAGGAAAAGAAATAAGAATCTTCTTTTCCTTTTCTAAAATTGTTTTACTAAGAGTTTCTCTTAAACTGTGCTCTTCTCTCTTTCTTTCTCTCCTGTCTGCCCCTCCTCCCACCTTCCCTCTGTCTGTTCGTCTATGTGTGTGTGTGTGTGTGTCTGTGTGTCTTTCACCCTTCCATTTTCCTTTCGTTAATATTTTTGTATTTTTATTTCATTTTTACCTGCATTAGAGTTAATTTTATTTGAATACCATCTTTCTTGGTACTTGCGTTATCTCTCTTGATATTTCAATATGATCCATATTTCGATAATTTTTTATACGAACTTTTCTGAAACTGTGTGCTATTTTTTTGTGTCTGACGAAGGCATGAAGTCAGGACATTTTTGCGATATATATCGCTTTGCAGTTTTTAGATTTGCATTATAAATTTTTGAAGTTTTTTCCATATTCTTTTAAATTTTGCCTACACACAACACTCGAATACGACTTTCAAGTTTTGATAAGAGCGATATGAGATTTTTTTTTGCAGAGATCTTTCATATTTGACTTACAGTTATTGAGACTCAGTCATTGATTTTAATCGCATATGTCTTCGTTAATTTTAATCCTGGGCTTTTTCATATTCTAATTTTTTACAACTTTAAGAATTATAAAAAATATAACACAACATCCACCCCCCATGTCTTTTAACTTTTTCTATTTATGCATGCTCACAGAGGAATGTTTATAGACATAAACTTAACTTTTACATTAATTCCCTTGAATGAATTGCTCAAGGCAAGACACACAAATATATACAAACAGAAAAAATAACATGTTTTGCATGATGTATAGTGTTGCAATTAAAATATCAATAAATATTGAGGGATTTTTTCACACATTTTCTTATACTTGATTTAACGTTTTATTCTTGTGCTATGGAGTTTGTTTTGTCAGTCAAAAATAGCCTCTCAGCTATCAGCTTATAACTGTATAAACATCTGAAGGAACCTCATAAATCTAAAGTCTTACAGGAACCTCATAAACCTATAAATCTGAAGGAACCTCTTAAACCTGTAGATGTGTAGGAATCTTACCAACCTATAAGTCTGTAAGAACCAGTCATAATGTCTATAGCAACCTCATAAACCTAAAGACCTATTGGAACTTCATAAATCTAAAGACCTTTAGGAACCTTATAATCTATAGATTTATAGAAACATCATAAATCTATAGATCTAAAGGAACCCCATAAACCTAAAGACCTATAGGAACCTCATAAATCTATAGATCTAAAAGAACCTCATAAACTTAAAGACCTATAGGAATACCTCATAAAACCTAAAGGAGGTCGATAGTTCGATGCCTGGCTACATGAACTGATGGCGGATCAGATGCCACTTGTCTCAGGCTCGGCATAGAGGCGCCGTGACCATGAGAGGTTCTTAAGAAAAGTCAGGGATTCTCAAACTGAACAAAGAATACATAGGCTCTGCATAGAGGCGCCGTGACCATGAGAGGTTCTTAAGAAAAGTCAGGGATCCTCAAACTGAGCAAAGAATACATAGGCTATGCATAGAGGCGCCGTGACCATGAGAGGTTCTTAAGAAAAGTCAGGGATTCTCAAACTGAACAAAGAATACATAGGCTCGGCATAGAGGCGCCGTGACCATGAGAGGTTCTTAAGAAAAGTCAGGGATTCTCAAACTGAACAAAGAATACATAGGCTCGGCATAGAGGCGCCGTGACCATGAGAGTTTCTAAAGAAAAGTCAGGGATTCTCAAACTGAGCAAAGAATACATAGGCTCTGCATAGAGGCGCCGTGACCATGAGAGGTTCTTAAGAAAAGTCAGGGATTCTCAAACTGAACAAAGAATACATAGGCTCGGCATAGAGGCACCGTGACCATGAGAGTTTCTAAAGAAAAGTCAGGGATTCTCAGACTGAACAAAGAATACTGCTAGGCTCATCACTGAAGATGACGCATACTCACATATCTGGACAAGAAACTTTAGGCATCCTGAAGACCCTGAGATCAGCTCATGTTTTTTTGTAAAGACGTTCAATAACAGTATCATAGCCTTTTTTTATCTGATCTATTTTCGCGTATAAAAATAGCTGAAGTAGTTGTGGTTGTAAAGGAAAAAAGTTACTTTGTAATGGAAATAGAAAACGGAATATGTGAAACGGTTTTGGTTGCTCTGTGTGACTAAGATTTTGGAAAACCAGCAACTATTCTCACCCATCTTCCAGCGCCTGTCATCGGAGGTCAACATATCCACCTTGCCGTAGAGATGGTCACGGAATTCACCGACATTGTCCGATTCGGGGTACCGTCCGGAGATCCCCGCTATCACGATGTCGCCCGAGTAAGGCAGATAAGCTTGAGGCGTAGAGTTGCTTTCCTTACTCGGCTCCTTCCGCTGGGAGGTTTCGGGCGCCATTTTGTACAACTGTGCCAGATGGATGACCTCTGATGTAGATGTATATCACCTTCCCCAATAGGCGTATCCTACAAAATTTTATCACAGAACCGTGTAAAAACTGTTTACCTTAGGCTCCTGTCAACATCAGGTCCTAGATCATGGAAATTAACAATTATATTTAATTGTTTATATTAAAAAATACAAATCAACACTATTATAATCTATTTTAATGCCAATTGCTTGTTCTCAAATCGGTACTCAAAAGTGCGCTCTTAGTTAACTCGAAGATCAAAAATGCATTCAAGGTACCATTTAGTGCATGAAGAAACCAAAAATAAGTTTAGTTCTTGTTTTTGTTTCTTTCGTTTTTTTTTACTTTTAAATCATGGTGATTAAGGAAAAGAGATGAAACAGGTATAAAGAGAAAATAAAAACAAGGATGAATATAAAGAAGAGAGAGAGAAAGAGAGATATAATGAAAAAGTATGAGAGAAGGTTAAAATAGATAATTTGAAAGACAAAGGAAGGATAAGAAAGGAAATAATAGAGAAGAGATAAAAGAGGAACAAAGGTATATTTGTTATTAGAGAATGGGGATAAAAACAAGAGAGAAAAACTGGAAAGAATTTAATAAAGAAAAAGAGATAACTAGAAGACGTAGGAAAAGGAGAGCGTAACGAAAAAGAAACAGTCTGAGAAATAGTGAATAAAGTAGACAATAGAGAGAAAGAGGGAGATACTAGATAGAATAAGAGTAAGATAGAGAGGTAGAAAAAAAGGCAAAAAAAGAATGAATGAATGGTGACGAATCTAAAGATAGGACTGGCCAAAGGAAAGAATTGAAAGAATTGAAATAAAACGTAGTGACTACTGCAGACGATGAGGTAGGCCTGGAACTTTTTCAAAAAACCTAAAATGTTTATAATTTTTTTTTTAAACACACAATATCGTGTGAGCTCTGATTAAGAGTGGTTAGGTAATTTTGTAGAATCCAGATCTATTGCTAGATGTATTATTTTTACTCTTTGTGGTCTTAACACACACAAAAAAAATTCTGTAGAACAAGAACAATTAACGCTTCATAAAGGGGATTATCGGCTCATAATGAGTGTTTAGAAAAAGAAAACTTAACATATTCGGAAAATAAAGAAACTACTGACTTTCCGTAATTTTCACAAGGTATTTTCATCTAAACGCCTTTGGAAGAACACATAGCCGTAAAGTAAGCTATTATAACGGTTTGTAAAGCACACAACTATAATATGTTCCTATTGATGTAACGGTTTACACTAGAGTCGGCTTGTAGAGCTAAACACTACAGTTACCATCAGTCATTTGGGAATCATCACGGAAATTTACTTTACCCATTCAATACACAACAAATCTATTATCAATTTTAAAAGAGATTATTCTTCCTGATTCAAAATAAAATGGCTACAGGTTCCTTTCTTGTGATAATCGGTTCTCTAACAAATTACTGAAAAAAAAAAATCATAAAAGTCACGAACACTTTGCCATCTCCAAACAGTTAAGTATAAGAATAAATTCTATAAATCCTAGTTCACACAGCATCTATCTTGGAATTTTGGAAATCAGTAAACGGAGAGCAAAATATTTAAGAACAACAAAATTATACCTTTAACTTCTACACTGAATAAAACAGAAGACAACATCCGTTTCTTTTATACGTGTTTAATATGTGGGGGTCATCGAAAACGTGCATACAATTTACGTAAAATTCAATTTGTGATGTCATGACTGGATACCGGGGCTCTTGCAAAATCAATTATTCCTGTAGACCAAGTTAATCTTAATTCTGAAATAATGCAATATAAATATCGTGCCATAAGAAATCAGAGAGTCAGTCCAGGCCATGCGGCGACTCAAGTCCACAGCTGCAACAGATCAAGTTCTTCGTATCTGCAGTGTCAGGAAAAGTTCGAGCTATCAGCTCTCTAGAGCCCGACTTGCCGCACCCCCATGTCCTTAAAAAAACACTTCATACCTTACAATATGGCGCCATTGGGGAAATTTCACAAGTTTTTCCATATTGTAGCACTGTATCGAAAATCATGCCTGGTTCTAAATATATGGGGAGGCTTGAAACCTGAGACGGAGTAAGATGAAGGTGTGTGTAATCACTTCGATGGGAGGGGAAAAGTGTTCAGTTACCAGGTTTAAAACATCAGAAAACGATAACAGTTGGACAGGGGCTCTCTTTTACATAAGGGATGAGAGATTATATGAAAAGAATTTTGTTCACGTTTTCTCTGTGTGTGTCTCTCTCTGTATTTCTCACTGTCTCAGTCTCTGCTTGTCTGTCTGTCTGTCTCTCCATCTCTTTCTCTGTCTCTCGATTTCTGAATACTGCTAATGATTATGATGGAAATACAAATGTCTTTTTGTATTAGAAAAGGAACAAAGTTTGAAAAAGTAAATAAAAATATAGATAATCAGACATATAGTATATAAATAAATCTATAAATGATTTATATATATATATATATATATATATATATATATATATATATATATATATATATATATATATATACATATACCTCAAGTACATCTTGTCATTCATATATATACATCCATTTGTTCTTGCCGTGAATTTTGCTTCTCCTCAACGTAGATGTCTTTCCCACCTGTTCGTTTGATTGTGCTTCTATAAAGGCCTTTTCCGATTCAGTACTTTTTGAATAAGGTTTATACGTGGAAAACAACTTTGATTTATTACTACCCAATCACATCCAAAACCATTCCATGTGAAGTGATGAAATTTCCTAGATTTTTATCTTCCAACATCAGTCTCTAATCTAGTAATATCATAAAGCTAAAAAAATATTCTCGAACATTCATTTTATTTTATTGCAATAAAACCTGTTGCTGAATGCGACATTGAATGGAAAGGGCCAATAATTGGGCTTTCGCTTACCACGTGACACAAAAAATACGAAGATCTAGGCTCTTCATAGCTACAAGAGCATCACAGAATGACGCATCCGACGCTAATATTTCAGCTGAGTTCCTTAGAATTGAATTCTGGGAATGGAGATTTAGATCTTAAACCAAACTTTACATGAAAATCCTATTAGATCGTATACAAAGAACAAAAGAACTTCACCACAAGATCAATTATCTTATCTTTAGTAAGTAAAGACAGTGAGCTTTTCTTGGAACCACGATGTTTTTCCTTGAAAATACTGTCCCAGTTGTTTTCATCAAAACAGTCGATCCATAACATTGTATACACAGGAGCTTCTCAATTAAAAAAAAATCAAACTCAATAGTTTCCAAACTTGAAAATTAATTCTGTTTATATTTAAGCTTTTACTCCTATTTCGAGCAAAAGCTAGACACAACAAAGGCTTCAATTAAAAGTTTTCCATGTAAGATCCATACGTTTGTTTTATCTATGAACACGTGACCACTCTGTGTTTAAAATGAAAATCAGCATAACATATAACATTGTATATCTATAATATTTAGAATAAAAAAGAAAGAAACCTCAAATGATGACAACTTTGTTTTGAAAAAAAAATCTATGTGCATATGTAATCTCCGTGTTTAAAGTCTTGAAATGTACATGAGAAGTTGGTTTTCTTGACATAAACTAGACCTGAGAACATGACTCCACAAGCCAAAGAAAAAGACCAACATCAACATGAATACATGTACAAACACAGCCAAAGCAATCATCTACCATCCATAATAAAAAAATATATTAAACAACTCTCTAAGATTACCTCCAACGCAAAGATTTTTAACGAAGCAGTAAAAGTTTACACCGAAGTCTTGGGAAAAAACCGCCCACAAGGAGATACCAAATTATGTGGGGGTAAAACCCATGTAAAACAACGTGTACCAAGACAAAAAGCGACTGCAAAACAGATACAACAGAAAGTACTGGCAAAGAAAGCAAGCGATGCAGCAATAAAAAGATCAAGAAAAAGGCTCATGACTTGGATCCAATCCACCCCAAATACAGAAATACAGCATGAATGTCACACCCAATATTCACAGAAAATTCCTCACCCTGCTGAAGACGCGTTTAGGCGAGTATCAGCAATCACCCCCAAATTATCAACAAAAACTCACTGGGAAATAAAGTTTTACAATAATCAGCCAACAGAACAAAAATCCCGAATGCAGACAACACTGAAAAAGTAACATCCCGAAACATTGCAACTGTACATGACCTTTGAAAAGAAAATGTCTACAATGAGGCTTCGTCTACCAGGCCTTATGGTGGAGCAAAAAATACAAAAGTTTTGGACAGGTACATGAAAGTTGCAGGAAATGAATTCAAAGTAGGTCTAATAAACCCACCTCCCCCATCTGAATCGAATGCAAACGATATGACACCAGCCTCAGTGTATATATATACATTATAAGAGTCCAAGATGGAATTCAACATCTCGGAGGAATTCTGAACAAAGCGAGGTCTTGTATAAGGGTCCAAGATGGAATTCAACATCTCGGGAGAAATTCTGAACAAAGCGAGGTTTTGTATAAGGGTCCAAGATGGAATTCAACATCTCGGAGGAATTCTGAACAAAGCGAGGTCTTGTATAAGGGTCCAAGATGGAATTCAACATCTCGGGAGAAATTCTGAACAAAGCGAGGTTTTGTATAAGGGTCCAAGATGGAATTCAACATCTCGGAGGAATTCTGAACAAAGCGAGGTCTTGTATAAGGGTCCAAGATGGAATTCAACATCTCGGGAGAAATTCTGAACAAAGCGAGGTTTTGTATAAGGGTCCAAGATGGAATTCAACATCTCGGGAGAAATTCTGAACAAAGCGAGGTCTTGTATAAGGGTCCAAGATGGAATTCAACATCTCGGAGGAATTCTTAACAAAGCGAGGTCTTGTATAAGGGTCCAAGATGGAATTCAACATCTCGGAGGAATTCTGAACAAAGCGAGGTCTTGTATAAGGGTCCAAGATGGAATTCAACATCTCGGGAGAAATTCTGAACAAAGCGAGGTTTTGTATAAGGGTCCAAGATGGAATTCAACATCTCGGGAGAAATTCTGAACAAAGCGAGGTCTTGTAAAAGGGTCCAAGATGGAATTCAACATCTCGGAGGAATTCTTAACAAAGCGAGGTCTTGTATAAGGGTCCAAGATGGAATTCATCATCTCGGGAGAAATTCTTAACAAAGCGAGGTCTTAGTTAACTATTACGAAAAACGTCCAACATGCACATAGTGGAAATCAATTTTATTTTTACGAAAAAAAAACAAGCCTGAAAAAAGTAATGAAAAAGTTATCTCAATTTCGACCAGTAGGAAACATCTGCTTAAAAATGTATGTACGTATGTATGTATGTATGTATGTATGTATGTATGTATGTATGTATGTATGTATGTATGTATGTATGTATGTATGTATGTATGTATGTATGTATGTATGCAGGCATATGTGTGCAACCGGAATCTCAGGTAGATAGATTAATCTATCCCATCTCCTCTTGGCTTGACGTCACCCTCAGGTGCAACAATGGTTGACGTAAATTGATACAATATTCTAGCATCAGAGTGAAAGATTTTTTTGTGAGCTCGAGATGTCTTAGTGGCCTACAGGCATGATAAAACATTCCACCACACCTCAGCACCTCACATGGACGCTGATAAATCTGCTGACCTTGTGCTGAAAAAATGGTGTTTGACAATTATTCAGGTCATCCTGTCTGACAAATATCAGATATTGGCCCGACAAGCTGTTTGTCAAGTCAATTCAAACTCCAAGATACATGTTTAACACAATTTCTTTGGTAGATTTGATAGATGTGACAAAGTAAAGATACCCGACTGTATTTTGTAACTCCAAATGCCGCAGCTAGAGTATATAGTATTTGACCTTCGTAACTTTTGGTCCTCAGCGTTCAAGATCTATCGCTACACGTTGGATGCCACGTGATAAAAGTTAAAGAGATCGATACACAGCAATTGAAAAGCCACAACCGGAAAGATGTATAACTTTCTGATTCTCAAAGTTTTAAAAGGGAGATAAGCTTTTGTACATAAATTGCCCATGCATTAAACTCTCTGTCTCTGTCTGTCTGTCTGTGTGTCTCTAAATCTCTCTCCATCTATTTATCTATCTCTCCACACACAAAATTCGATATCCATAGACACATATATATTATAAACACATACATATATTATATTATATATAATATATGTATGTGAATATAAGGAAAAGTCTAGATTACTTACTATGATTTGTTACCCTATGATTAATTATAAGTACTCTATATTTTTCCTAAAGTTATTAAAGCTCCTTTAAATAAGAATATGAGCGCTATTCTGAGTCAAAAGTAACCACTCAATTTTTGTGAATATATATGTATATATATATATATATATATATATATATATATGTGTGTGTGTGTATGTGTGTGTGTACTTATTCCTCTTGTCAAAGCAAGCTTTCGTCTTGGCGACGCCTCAGCGACTGAGTAGATGCTGTGTTGCACAGAGCATATTCGGGTGTGTAGTATTCTGGTTTTCAGAAAAAGTCTACATTATGCAAAAACTGAATAAACCCAAAAACCTCAATAAACGGACTGAAATAGGGAATAAGTGTACCCTTCACAAAAACAAGAAGACCCTCAAGTTCTACAAATTCTACTTGACCCCCACCTGGCGACGGAGACACTCCACCGATCCTGTGCGCCGCCTCAAGATTGGAATCTGGCGGGGTGAGCACCATACTACACACCCGAATATGCTCTGCACAACACAGCCATCCACTCAGTCGCTGGGGAATCGCCAAGACGTGGCAGGGCGAGCACCATACTACACACCCGAATATGCTCTGCACAACACAGCCATCCACTCAGTCGCTGGGGAATCGCCAAGACGTGGCAGGGCGAGCACCATACTACACACCCGAATATGCTCTACACAACACAGCCATCCACTCAGTCGCTGGGGAATCGCTTAGACCAAAGCTTGCTTCGACAAGCGGAGAAAACAAAATGAAAGCCTCGGTTACCAAAACTTTGTAGGTCTCTTTTCCATGAACACCTAATATATATATATATATATATATATATATATATATATATATATATATATATATATATATATATTTACAGAATATGTAACTTGGGGTAAATCAACAACAGCCTTTCAAAATATGTATCTCGGCGTAAACCACCCATAACCATGGAAGAATATATCATATAATTTGGTTTCAGTTAATCTCAGCAGGACACAATTTGCAATTAGGCATAAACCAGAAGCAAGGTCAATCACAATTGAATATCGCAGTGGAACTTTGTGAAATGTTGCGAAGCACCATAATTAAAAAAAAAAATAAGGAGAGAGCAGTTGCAAAATGTACAAAACAAAACAAAACACGCAAGCTTTCGGCTTTACTCTTTCATCAGACACAAAAATAAGAACAAGAAATTACAAAACAAAGCACGTAATTATATCAATCTCTGTCATTTAGACAGAAGAAGAAAATATCGGTATTTTAGGAAAGACTGTGTTGGTTTCACAAAAAGAAAAGCATATTGTCTAAATGGGGGACTTTATTGGCTTGATAAATAAAAACAATCTGACTAATTAGAAGAATCTATCGGTTGTCGAACTGTAGTAGTAAACTCCTATCGGTTAAACAAACAGAGAAACAGAGAAAACATCTGACTAAATAGAAGAATCTTTCGGTTGTCGAACTATAATAGTAAACCTCAGTCGGTTAAACAAACAGAGAAACAGAGAAAACATCTGACTAAATAGAAGAATCTATCGGTTGAACTGTAATTATTTTAAACCTCTATCTGCTTGTCAAACAGAAAGAATCTGAAAAGAAAAACAAGAAAAACCTATCTCTTGTCGAACTATAATTATAGTAAACCTCTATTGGTTTAACAAAGAGAGAAACATAAACCATCTGACTAAATAGAAGAATCTATCGGTTGTCAAACTATAATAGTAAACTCCTATCGGTTAAACAAACAGAGAAACAGAGAAAATATCTGACTAAATAGAAGAATCTTTCGGTTGTCGAACTATAATAGTAAACCTCAGTCGGTTAAACAAACAGAGAAACAGAGAAAACATGTGACTAAATAGAAGAATCTATCGGTTTTCGAACTATAAATATAGTAAACCTCTATCCGCTTGTCAAACTGAAAGAATCTGACTAAATTAAAAAAAAAACCTATCTCTTGTCGAACTATAATTATAGTAAACCTCTATTGGTTTAACAAACAGAGGAACATAAACCATCTGACTAAATAGAAGAATCTATCGGTTGTCGAATTATAAAAGTAAACCTCTATCGGTTTAACAAACAGAGAAACAGAGAAAACATCTGACTAAGTAGAAGAATCTTTCGGTTATCGAACTATAAAAGTAAACCTTTATCAGTTTGGAAAACAATCTGAAACGATAGAAGAATCTATCGCTTGTCGAACTATATAGTAGGCATCTATTGGCTTGAAAAAGAAAGAAATGGTTGAAGCACAAGATTTTCTATAATAGAAAGACTGAAAGAGATATAGTTTTGTTATATTAAATTCTATATCACTTATACAAACACAGAATATAATTAACTACAGTTACAAAAATTTGTCAGATTAAAAAAAACAAAAAACAAAAACTTGACATTAAAAACGATTTATATCAGTTATACAACAAGAGGTATAAATTGACATTAGGAAAACTAATTTTTCAGTGCATAAAGGTCATACATACAAACAGTACAAAATATTTTTGGAGATCTATATTTTTCGGAAATTGCAAATGAGAGATAGTAATGAAAATCTTGATTAAATAATTTAATACACAATGACAAAAACTGTTGGACTTTAGGGAAATCTAAATTAAAATAATTTGTTTACAGTGATACCTCCTAAACCTAAATCTAAGTAAACAATTCAATACATAGACAAAGAATAGTTTGACTACATTTCAGTCTATATGAACAATACGATGAAATAAGAAAATAAGTTGGACCGTAGCAAAAATCTGAAAGAATCACACAGAGAAGTTATAAATTTAAGTTAAAAATATAAATGAATTGAACAGAAAGAAAGAAAAACGATTTAAACGATAATATCAGTGAAATAGGCCATTAGAAGAATCACTGGGTTAAAAGGAAATCTTAATCAATTACAAATAAAAATGAAATCGTTGGACAAGGAGATTCAAAATAATTTGACGAAGAAAAAAAAATGACTGTATCAAAATCTAAAACAATTACACAAGTAAAAAAAGATTTTACTGTGTTGAAGCTGAATTACTTTTTATTTAGTGAGGCGAAAGAGCTTAAAAGAAAAGACAAAAAAAAAAAACAAAACTCTCCTTCCTCTCCAGTCTGCCCATGAGACTAAAAAAATTATCACTCTGTCTCCAATCATCTCATTGTGATAAATCCTCAGTTATCTCAAAACTCAGCATGGAAAATTTTTATCATAAAGAAAAAGAAGGTACATAAATGCATAGCATGCAATCATACGGATAAATGAAAATTTATGACATATGGGAGTAGTAGGTATGTCAGAGATTCAGATTGAAAAAGTATTTAACACAAAAAGTAGAGAAAAAGCTGATGATAATTATCGAGTAACGGCAATCGTCTCAGTTATATTTATTCAAAGTTTGGTCTACGTGATGTGATCATAGTTCAGGACAGGACAACAGTCTGCCCTCCGTTCATTTTCATTGCTTTCTTCTGAAGGGGAGGCAACTTCCAAAAAGAATTCTGGGGCGTCCATAGTTCAAGTCCACTTCAAAAGATAACGCCTGAGTCAGCCTCTAGGGGCCAAAAACGAAGAGATCGAGATGAAAACAAAGGCTGGTGGTAAAGACGAATATCATTAGCTGCCTTGCTGCAAGAAATCTCATCCAAATCCAGGACAAGGTCGTACAAATATATAGATAGGTTAGTGTCCCTGGAGGAAGCACCTGGACCCGATCAGCCGGGGCAAGTTTAGTGGCTCAAGTCGTGAGTTTCAGTGATAGAATATGGTTGGTTGACGACCGAATTACAATACCCCCCCCCCCCCCCCCCCTCCTTTCCAGCCTCCTCTAAGTCCTATGTTTTTTTTCCTTCCATCTTCCCATCCCTGTTTGACCTGGTTTTCACGCTCCGATACATGCTCCTATCAGCCCAGACTGGGTCAGCGACGAGCATGGAAAGCCGAATCAAGATGGATCACGGTGCTCGACCTGAGGTGAACCCAAGCTTCATGAAAAAATTCGGCCTTGGAATAGAAAGGTTCCAACCGAAACCCATACTGATGTTCTTTCCGTTAGGTTTCAGGCCCATCCCAGAATTCACAGTGATGTAACCACCAACAGGTCTTAATGTTGCTACCTATCTGTGATTCTGTGTTT
This sequence comes from Elysia crispata, assembly GCA_033675545.1. Classification (NCBI taxonomy): domain Eukaryota; kingdom Metazoa; phylum Mollusca; class Gastropoda; family Plakobranchidae; genus Elysia; species Elysia crispata. Next base: position 29,816 of record JAWDGP010004963.1, on the reverse strand, counting down.
CTTAAAAAGATTGTGTTGATAAATTGTGGAATGAAAATCTCTTCATGCCTTGTACGAGATGGAGCTATAAAACGTTATATAATCGAAAAGAAATGCAAATAGCTATACATTATTATTGGTCGATTCCTAATTTTGACCAGTGTTAAAATTGGAAAGATAGAAAAAAAGATTCACAGACATGGAACGAGAGAGACAGCTAAAAAGATTCACAGACATGGAACGAGAGAGACAGCTAAAAAGATTCACAGACATGGAACGAGAGAGACAGCTAAAAAGAAAGAAAGCAGAAGAGAAGGGAGGGAACGCAGGGAAGCGTAAATTGAAGGGAGAAAAAGAGTGTTATAGGAATGAAAAGAAGTATACGTTTGAAAGTGAAATAAAAAGTGAAACTCTTAATGATCTAGAGGCAGATGTAGTTACCAATCGTCTACTGCTGCTGCGCTGCTGCGGCTCCTCCTCCTCCTCCTCCTCCTCCTCCTCCTACTACTACTACTACTACTACTACTACTACTACTACTACTACTACTACTACTACTACTACTACTACTACTACTACTACTACTACTACTACTACTACTACTATTAATTTTAAAATCAGGTCATAAACAATGAAACGTACCATTGTAAAATATATCTATTGTCTTGTAATTTAACTTCAACTGTAAAAACCAGATGTGATATTATTGACCAGCTTGCTTATCTGATCCACAAGGTCACTTTCAATCAAAAGGCATAGAGGGCGATAAAGGCACGGCGATGCCACGATTTTTGTTTCTTTATGTAGGTAAGTAAGTAGGGCGACCTGGACAGCGGGCAAGTAGCTTCAAAGTCATCAGAAGTAAATAAAAAGAGATTGAAATCCAAGAGGATAATCATTTCTCTAGTCTGTTTCAAGCGAACATTTCATTCTGGACTTAACTCTAGAGGGTGAGTCCTAGAAATAGAGTATCATCAAACACGAAAGAACGTACATCACACCTGTGGGCATTTAATATTGTAGCCTCAAAGGGCGTCGATCTATGGTTATAAATAGGCATTGTTTCGAAAGGAAAATCAACTATAATTTATATTCATTATTATTATTATTATTATTATTATTATTATTATTATTATTATTATTATTATTATTATTATTATTATTATTATTATTATTATTATTATTATTACTAATATTATTATTTAAAAAAAAACTTATTGTTATGACTTTCAGACAGAATGAGATGTATTGAGCCGTAATGAGAAAAAAAAATCGAGGGAAAAAACCCCAATAATATATATTAATATCCAGGTATAAATATTAAAGCTTTTTTTACACAGATGGTGTAGAAAGAACGATTGCAAGTCTTTTCTGTAATAATTTTTTTGCAAATTTTTTTTGTAATATTGTTTTTCAAATCTTTTTTTTTTTTTGTTATCATTTCATTATTGTCGTTTTTATCTCTAGAAGGAACGTATGTGAAGATTTCTTAATGATAAAATGTTTAACTAGAAAGTCATTAGGAAGAATGTTAGCGCCTTTCATGACAGTGTTATATAACAATCTTCAAGGGAACTGGAAAGCGAGATGTTCACTCCACAAAACCGGGAAGAGCTCGAGACGAAGGGCGTCACAATAGTGGAAAACGTCATCTCGCAGGAGGACTGCGACAGGCACCAGCAGTTCTTCAGGTGAGAAGCGAACCGCACTAAAGTGAAACTGTTTGAAAAATTTCAATCTTCGTTCTATCAAGTGTGATTTCTTTATCTCTTTCTTGATGAATCGCCAATAATAAAGTTGTAGAATTATCAAAGGCAGATAACTTGTTTAAATTACTGCAAGAATTAGGAATTATTGTTCCCTTTTGTATTTCTCCAAGCTTGAGGGGTCAAACCTGCTCCCGCCCTTCTTCCGCCTTATCCGTCACAGTCAAATTATCTTTGCATATTTTCTTTGTTTTTCGTTCCTTATCTATCTATCTTTCTATCTATCTATCTATCTATCTACCTATCTGTCTGTCTGTCTGTCTGTCTATCTATCTATCTATCTATCTATCTCTCTATCTATCTATCTATCTACCTATCTGTCTGTCTGTCTATCTATCTATCTACCTATCTATCTATCTATCTACCTATCTATCTATCTTTCTATCTATCTATCTATCTATCTACCTATCTATCTATCTATCTATCTGTCTGTCTGTCTGTCTGTCTGTCTGTCTGTCTGTCTGTCTATCTGTCTGTCTATCTATCTATCTATCTATCTATCTATCTATCTATCTGTCTGTCTGTCTGTCTGTCTGTCTGTTTATCTGTCTGTCTGTCTGTTTATCTGTCTGTCTGTCTGTCTGTCGGTCTGTCGGTCTGTCTGTCTGTCTGTCTGTCTGTCTGTCTGTCTATCTATCTATCTATCTATCTATCTGTCGATCTCTTTAACTTTTTCCCCTTACGTTTCTCAAACCAAAAACATGTTCTCTATACAACAAAACAAAACAAAAACTCACAATGAACGCAGTGCCTGCTGTGTGTGTGATATAAAACACTGGAAACATTTTTATCGTTACTATAACGAAAGTTAGATCTGGTTTATCTGTTTAAGACATGAACCTACATTACGCAATGAAATGTTGAACTAGAAAAAATAGGACGTTCGAATTTGTGGGATAACACTTGAAAAGAAATTACACACCAACTTGATCTGGATAGATTCACCATGCTGTTTCAAGAACTGATATCCAGTTTCAAGAGATTAATCTATCCACTATTCAAGACATGCTAAAAGACACTCGTACCGTTAATTTCTGAAAAAAGATCATTTTGAAATTTCAACTCAACTTTGCGCGTCTTTACGAGTTAGAAAGAGCGTAAATTCTTTTGAACGGTCCAGATTTCTTGTTTAACACACCGCTGTCTGTATCTCGAGCCAAAAAATTACTTAAACCAGAGTTGAGCATAATATTTGTCAAATGTCAGCTCGGCTTGGACGTGAGAATGAAAATACTTTGCTTCCAACACATACTAGAATGAGTATTTCACTAATAATCGCCAAGACGTGTTTTTTTGGCTTAAGAACCTAAACTAGACCACAACTCTTAAAACACTACATACAGCTCAAGTTCCAGAATCAATTAAGATGCAGGGGCTATCGAAGATGTTTAAGAAATGTAAAAAAAAAACGAAACAGTCACCAAGTTGAACCTAAGAACAAAGAATTCAATTAAAACAACTGTATTTATACATGGAAAACGTTTCCCCTTTTATTTTGGCTTCTTTAGTACAGAAAATTCTAGAATGTTTTACTTTGATACGAAGATCAGTTCGAGAACTTTATATGTAAAGAGGAAGTTTCACAGACTTAAAAAGAAGGTAAAGCTATGCTAACATTTCAGAAGCTATTCTGTACGCCTTAAGATTGATATCAAGAGAGGAGATGCGCTGGAGGTTTTCGACAATTCTTTATTTACAGACTATGGTATGGTGTAACACATGGACACAGACTCAGTCATTAATCAACTAATGAACAAGATAACAAATTTGCACAACATGTCTTAACCAGATGTCTAATGCAACCTATTTTCCAAGATACCAACTTACAAACCAATAAATCCTTCAACCATCAAACCAACTAATGAACTTACAATTTACCATGATACCAATTTACACACTATACAATCCCTCGATGACCCAATTAATACCAACTTACAGACCCTTCAGTCAACCCTTTAACGACCAATTTAATAAATCAACCAAGGTACCAAGATAGCAACTTAGACACCAATCAGTCCGTCAAATATCTAAGTAATCGATCAACCAAGGTACCAAGATACCAACTTAGACACCAATCAGTCCGTCAACTACCTAAGTAATAGATCAACCAAGGCACCAAGATACCAACTTAGACACCAATCAGTCCGTCAAATATCTAAGTAATCGATCAACCAAGGTACCAAGATACCAACTTAGACACCAATCAGTCCGTCAACTACCTAAGTAATAGATCAACCAAGGTACCAAGATACCAACTTAGACACCAATCAGTCCGTCAACTATCTAAGTAATATATCAACCAAGGCACCAAGATAGCAACTTAGACACCAATCAGTCCGTCAACTACCTAAGTAATAGATCAACCAAGGTACGAAGATACCAACTTAGACACCAACCAGTCCGTCAACAACCTAAGTAATAGATCAACCAAGGTACCAAGATACCAACTTAGACACCAATCAGTCCGTCAACAACCTAAATAATAGATCAACCAAGGTACCAAGATACCAACTTAGACACCAATCAGTCCGTCAACTATCTAAGTAATAGATCAACCAAGGCACCAAGATACCAACTTAGACACCAATCAGTCCGTCAACTACCTAAGTAATAGATCAACCAAGGTACCAAGATGCCAACTTAGACACCAATCAATCCGTCAACTATCTAAGTAATAGATCAACCAAGGTACCAAGATACCAACTTACATAAGAATCAATCCCCCAGCTATCTTAGTAGTTAATAAACCAAGGCACGAAGATACAAATTTACAGACCATTCAGTCAATCCTTTAACGATCTACCTTATAAATAAACAAGTTACCACAATACCAAATTACATAAGAATCAGTCCCTCAACCATCTAACTGATTAATAAACCGAGGTACCAAGATACCAACTTAGACACCAATCAGTCCCTAAACTATCTAACAAATTAATAAACCAAGGTTCCAAGATACCAACTTAGATACCAATCTGTCCCTCACCTATCTAACAAATTAATCAATTAAGGAACTAAAATACCAACTTAGATACCAATCAGTCTCTCAACTATCTAACAAATTTATCAATGAAGGTACCAAGATACCAATTTAGACACCAATCAGTCCATCAACTATTTAACAAATTAATCAATTAACCCCTTGACTGCCGGTGGTTTTGTAACGCCCTGTGCCGGGGAGTAAATTACTATATATAGACCTATATCTGAAATTTGGCCATGACTCTCTTATTTTACCTCATACTGTTATTTATTCTTCTCCTTGCAGTAGGAGGTTTATAATTGTCACTATCTTCTATATCTACACCTATAACAGGAGAATCCCCACGAGAGGTAGATCTAGATCTAGACCTAGACCTGGGTCTAACGTTTGAAGGTCCTGGTTCATCATCACTGTCATTCGAGGCACTGACAGCTGATCTAGATCTAAATTCTAGGTCTAAATCTTCATCTTCGGGTTCGTAAAGATCTTCATCATTGCTATCAGCATCGTTCAACCCTTCCAAAAGAGCCTGTGAAGTTGATAAACAAGGCCTAAACCTTTGCTGAGCAGCCAAGGCTGAGTGGCAAAACTCGGACGCTATCTTCTCTCTATCAGAAGGATTAAAAAAATTCATAAAAAAAAGTTACGCAAAGATTAACAAACAAATGCAGTTCTGTTCAAGCGGAAACAACTCTAGAAATACTCAGTGCTATTCCCAAACCAGTATTCTCCCATTTTATAGTAAAAATCGATGACGAAATTACCCCGAGTGAGGTTCAGGGCATAGGCACACAGGGTCGCCATTGTTCCCCGAGTGAGGCTCGGGGTAGGAGCACTCAAAAAAGGGGTTAAGGTACCAAGATACCAATTTAGTAACCAATCAGTCCATCAACTATTATTTTAACAAATTAATCAACTAAGGTACCAAGATACCAACTTACATAAGAATCAATCCTTAAACCATCTAACTAAGTAATCAAACAAGGTACCAAGATAGCAACTTAGACACCAATCAGTCTATCAACTATCTTAAAAAAATTAATCAATAAATGTACCAAGATACCAACTTAGATACCAATCAGTCCCTCATCTATCTAACAAATTAATCAATTAAGGTACCAATATACCAATTTAGACACCAATCAGTCCATCAACTATTTAACAAATTAATCAACCAAGGTACCAAGATACCAACTTACATAAGAATCAATCCCTAAACCATCTAACTAATTAATCAAACAAGGTACCAAGATAGCAACTTAGACACCAATCAGTCTATCAACTATCTTAAAAAAATAATCAATAAAGGTACCAAGATACCAGCTTAGACACCAATCAGTCCCCCAACTATCTAACAAATTAATAAACCAAGGTACCAAGATACCAACTTAGATACCAATCAGTCCCTCACCTATCTAACAAATTAATCAATTAAGGTACCAATATACCAATTTAGACACCAATCAGTCCATCAACTATTTAACAAATTAATCAACCAAGGTACTAAGATACCAACTTACATAAGAATCAATCCCTAAACCATCTAACTAATTACTCAAATAAGGTACCAAAATAGCAACTTAGACACCAATCAGTCTATCAATTATCTGAAAAAATTAATCAGTTAAGGTAACAAGATACCAGACACCAATAAGTCCCTCAACTATCTAACAAATTAATCAATTAAGGTACCAAGATACCAACTTAGATACCAATCAGTACCTACCTATCTAACAAATAATTCAATTAAGGAACTAAGATACCAACTTACACACCAATTAATCCCTAAACCATCTAACTGATTAATTTAACAAGGTATCAAGATATCAACTTAGACACAAACCAGTCCATCAACTATCTAACAAATTAATTAACCAAGGTACCAAGATACCAACTTACATAAGAATCAATCCCTAAACCACCCAACTAATTAATCAAACAAGGTACCAAGATACTAACTTAGAAACCAACCAGTCCCTCAACTATCTACAAATTAATCAACCAAGGTACCAAGATACCAACTTAGACACCAATCAGTCCATCAACCATCTAACTAATTAATCAACCAAGGTACCAAGACATAACTTACACACAAATCAATCCCTTAATTATCTAACTAATTAATCGACCAAGGTATCAAGATACAAACATAGATACCAATCAATATCTCAACCATCTAACAAATTAATCAACCAAGGTACCAAGATACCTACTTGCACGACAATCAATTCCTCAAAAACCAAAATAAACTCATAAATCATCCAAGGTACCGAGATACCAACTTAGACACTATCTTACCAATCTACTAAAAGCTCAACCGATTCATGTTGCATATAAGATTGTTAACAAGGTATTAACAAACATGCCAACCAAGCAACTAATCCTGCGACCAACAAAAAATTACAAACCAAATAAAATACAATGGAATTAACATACGCAAAATTCATTTACTCAACCATCCAAAAATTCAACCAACCAAGGTAACAAGATACCAGTTACAGACCAATTAATCTACCAAACACCCATCTAATCAATCAACCAAGGTACCAAAGTTCTTACAAACATAATTACCAACTTACGAAATCATTTT
>JAWDGP010004963.1:0-17500 GCA_033675545.1 Elysia crispata | reverse complement strand
CAAAAGTCAGAAAAACAATAACTTTTTATCATAATTCATCCTGGAAATACCCAATACCCATTCGTACTTGCAAATAACGATCCGTAGTAGTTAATAAAAACTGTCAAGAATTTGTTATCATCAACGCCATGTAAATCCTAATGAACAATTGCAGCCACTTGACTTTGTACAAAAACTATTATAATCTTTAAACAATGCTCTTGAAACATTACTGTTACAAGACTATGTCTCTCAACCATTACAGCCAAAAGATTATGACTATGAACCACTACAGTCACAAGCCTATGTCTATGAATCATTACAGTCACAATACTAAGTTTATGAATCATTACAGTCAGAAGCTTATGTCTATGAACCATTACAGTCAAGAGACTAAGTCTATGAGCCATTACAGTCAGAAGCCTATGTCTATTAATCATTACAGTCAAATAACTATATGTATGAAGCATTACAGTCACTAGACATTGTACAGGCACCATCATAATCCTTTCACCATATCAAGGAATCATTATAACCATAAGACAATGCCCATAAACCATTACAGTTACAAGAATATACCTGGAATTGTTTCAGCCACAAGACAATGCCCAGGAATCATTGTACAAAAATCCATTATAATCCCCAAACCATGCCCAGCAATCATTACAGTGTCTATACCATGCCCATGAACCATTAGTCTATTGACTTTGTACAGAAACCATTATGGTCCTTAAACCATGCTCAGGAATCATTACAATCACAAGACCATGCCCATGAACCATTAAGGTCGCTAGACCATAAAAACAATGATTGAAGTGAAAGGATCATTTATGGAACTGTCACAGTTACAAGATCATGCCCATGAACCATCGAAATCACAAGACCTTGACAAAGAGCATGCCTAGAATAGTCACAGCCACATAATAATACTCCATGATTAAAAAGGCTTGGCAGTTCGCAAACGACTCTTACAGTGTTACAGTATTCTATGAACATTAATAGACCGTTTCAGCTTTTTCTATTTTACTCAGAACCTATTAGAGCCCAAAAACCATACATACTCGGGACCCATAAAAGCTCCTAGACAATACTCAGGACCCATAAAAACTTCTTAACTATAGTCAGGATCCATAAAAGCTCCTTAACCATACTCAGGACCCTTTCAAACTTTTGAACAATACTTAGGATCTGCTGGAGCTTGAAAGACCACAAATTGGACCCATTAGAGATCAAAGATCACCCTCAGAAACCATTGTAGATGATACTAAGGAACCAAAAAAACTTGAAAATACTCAAACACCACAGTGATCCCTGACCTGGTAGTTTTATATGAAACCAATCGCAGTGCTCGCATGAGGATAATACAACTTTATACAGCGTACAAGGAATAATTATAAGAGTTTTCTTATGGAACAAATGGAGACCTTTTTTTCTCTTAAGTATTGTTTTAAAGGCCAAATTTTATGTGGAAGATATTTCCATTATTAATCGGTGCAAAATTCTTTCTTTATTTTATTTTATGTACAATGTTCTGGATATATTTTTCGAAGTATTAAAATATTCTAATAACAATTATAAAAAATGACTTTTGTTTTCTTTAACAAGATGTCCACTTGTTGTCTATGCTCACCAAATGCTTTCTTTACTTGTAGTTTCTTTAGATGTATTGTTATGCTTTATTTCATCGGTATAACCCAAATTCTTAGAAAAAACCCTAGCATTTTCAAATGGGAGAAAACGCTAGTGTTGATTCTTAATATTTGTTTTAAAAACTCAAAACATACATTATACTTTTACGTAATTACAAACAAAATTAACAAATTTCTTGTTCAACGACATTCCGCATTAACACAAATATCCCTCAATGGCATTCTAAATCTATAGCAATAACAATAATAGTAGTAGTAGTAGTAGTAGTAGTAGTAGCAGTAGTAGTAGTAGTAGTAGTAGTAGTAGTAGTAGTAGTAGTAGTAGTAGTATTAGTAGTAGTAGTAGTAGTATTAGTAGTAGAAGTAGTAGTAGTAGTAGTAGTAGTAGTAGTAGTAGTAGTAGTAGTAGTAGTAGTAGTAGTAGTAGTAGTAATAGTAGTAGCAGCAGCAGGAGTAGTAGTAGTAGTAGTAGTAGTAGTAGTAGCAGCAGCAGGAGTAGTAGTAGTAGTAGTAGTAGTAGTAGTAGTAGTAGTAGTAGTAGTAGTAGTAGTAGTAGTAGTAGTAGTAGTAGTAGTAGTAGTAGTAGTAGTAGTAGTAGTAGTAATGATAATAATAATAATGATAATAATAATTATAATAATAATAAAGACAAGTGACACTAGGAAAGACTTGATCCGAGGCCTCGCGGGCTAGCAACCCCTTGGCCTCTAAAATCAATCACTACTAAACCTAACAAAGAGAGATGCTCCCATGATCCATCGAAAAGGGGAGAGAATGATGGATCAATAGGTGACAAACCGATCACTACTGAAAACTCCCAAAGGACTATGAATTCAGAACAACGGAGCACTTTGGCAGAAGATTTACCACCGAAAGAGGGATGAAGATCCACAGGACTAAAATGGGCTGCTTGAATGCTTCGACGAATCAACAGCAGCGCACTGCTCAGGCAGGTAAGACATCGGGAAACCAAAGCCAGGTTCAAAACCACAGTGCTGAAAAAATCCACGCTGAGGAGTCTGACGAAAAATTCCAACAGCTCATCAACGCTAAAAGCCAGAAGATCAATTTCCCACCAGCAAGCGCAAAAGAACAATGGGAAGATCTAGATAGCAAAATAGTGCTACAACTGGACAAGCTCATCAGGAAGAGAACTTTGGAGCACAAACTTACCACTTTCGGTGACAATATCTACCAGACATGTTTTAACACCTTCGGGGCTAAACTGCATCGAGCCAGAAGAGAACCTAAGAAAAGAAAAAGACAACGTGAGAAAACCTTGCAATAGCAGAAAAAAAAACTTAAGGAAACAGACAAAGTCAAAAGAAAAAGAACCAGGAACGCGTCTACAGACCCATATCAGTTTGAAAGACAACTCTTCCAGCAACCAAGATTAGGTTCCCTTTCAGTACAGAAAGAAAAGCTAGAGACCCACCTGAGGAAAGCATATTCTGAGCCAAATAGAGAAAAACCTTTGAGTGAACCTGCAGGTCTGGTGTGGCCAGCTGCTCCCGGAGAAGAATTCATTAGCAAACCATCAAGCTTAAAGGAAATCGCTGCAGTAGTGCAAAAAAGCAAGAGCCAAGTCAGCTCTAAGGCCCGATTGCGTGCCTTATCTACTGTATAAAACATGTCCAAACGTTCTAAAGCAGTTGCACAAAATTCTCTAAGGAGCATAAAGCAACCTCAAGATCAGCGAGCAGTGGATCTCTGCTGATGGAGTTTATATACCCAAGGAGCAAAACTCGACTGAAATAAATCAGTTTCGACCAATCTCGCTGCTGAATGTAGAAGGAAAGATATTCTTCTCAGTCATGGCATCCCGCTTAACAAACATCTCACTGAAAATGGGTACATAAATACCTCAGTCCAGAAAAGAGATATCCCGGGAGTTTCTGCATGCTTAGAATATGATACGATGGTCTGGGAAGCTGTTCAAAGGGCTAAATCGGAGTAACTCATCCTTGACGTAATTTGGTTGGACCTGGCAAATGCTTACGGGTCGGTACCACACATAATGATTCAGCTGGCCCTGAGGATATACCATGTTCCGAAGGATATACAAGTCATGCTAGATGACTATTTCAGCGGTTTCCGGGTGGGATTCTCCACTAATAGCTACACCACAGACTGGATCAACTTGAAATTGAAATTGCCATGGGCTGTACCATATCACCAATCTTGTTCGTCATGGCTTTGGAAGTCATCTTGAAAGCAGCAGAAGATAGCGCAGGCCCGGCTAATCTAGGTGGTGGTTGTCACATGCCCCCTTTGAAAGCATACATAGGTGATACCACCATAATCTGCTCAAAGACGAAACGCCGAACGCTAGAGCGACTAGACGTCTTAATGGCATGGTGCAGGATGAAATTCAAACCAAAGAAGTCGCGCAGTCTCTCAGTAAGGAAAAGAGAGATAGATGCGACGACGATATTCACAGTGGCCAATCAGCAGATACCAACGGTCAGTAAAGAACCAGTTAAGAGCCTTGGGAGAATGTACGATTCATCCATGAAATATAATAAAAAAAGGACTAGAAACAGTAGAACTTGCTACCGAAGGCCTGCTAGCCATCAAAAGATGTGGCCTTCAGGGCAGATACAAAGTGTAGTGCCTACAGTTCATGCTAATTCCGAAGCTTCTCTGGCCTCTCATGGTCTATGAAATCTGCTCAACAACAGTTGATGCAATAGAAGCTAAAATCAATAAGTTCACTAGGAGGTTGTTTGGGGTACCTCCGGGTCACACAAATGTGGCAATGTACTGCTGTAAAGCAAAGCTGAGACTCCCACTAAAATCCATCTTGGAAGATTATAAATGTGGCAAAGCCAGGCTACTCTCTATGTTAGAAGATTCCGAGGACCCGGTTGTGAAGCCAGTACAACCGACCATAAAGACGGGTAGGAAATGGAAAGTTTTCGAAGCCGTAGACGAAGCCAAAGAGTGCTTTAAGATTAAAGAAGTGATTGGGCTAACTCAAACTGAGCGCAAAGGGCTTGGGTCATCTACAGCAAAGTGGTGGTCAAAAGCAGAAGGGAAAGAGAAAAGAGACATGGTCATCAATGAGATGCGGCTCACTGAAGATTCCAGAAGGATTCAGAAAGCAGTCCAGAAATCTCAACAGGGATAATGGACTAACTGGGATAATGCCCTGCAGAAATCCCTCACAAGGGATGAGATCTGGCACATGGTGCCACTTCGGATCAGCTTTCTCATCAGATCAGTGTACGATCTTCTGCCCTAAAAAATCTGGTACGGTGGGGAAAGAAAGAGCACCCCACTTGTCCGCTATGCCAAGGCAGGCAGACCACAGAGCATATCTTGAGCTCATGCAAAATCGCCCTCTCACAGGGACGATACACTTAGAGGTATAATATAGTCCTTCTGGAACTTGCCGCAATCATAAGCACGGCCAAAGGAGAGACAACCCTCCCTTTTCACAACAGAGGGAGGCGCTAAGTCATGGCACGGAAGGTCGGTGAGGACAACAAACCAGAGGAAATGCCTACTAGACGGTCGTAGCGACTGGGTTGTTTCAGCATCCCTCCCGAATGGGACAGTCACTCCAGCATAATCAAAAAAAACAAGACTGAGGCCAATACATCATGATCCATTCAGCTTCCCCAGAACAACTGATCATGGTGGAGCTAACAGTACCGTACGGAAACAGAATGGAAGAGGCCCACATCTACAAAAAAGAGAGATACCTAAACCTGACCACAGAGTTAGAAGATGTCGGTTACAAAGCTGTGGTGATGCCCGTTGAGGTTGGTGCCAGCGGATTCATAGGATCATCAGTCTACAACCTTCTGACTAAACTTTCAATATATTGCAACAAAACAACAAAAGCTCTAAAGTCACTAGCAGAAATAACTGAAAACAGTTCCCGTTGGATCTGGAGCAGGAGAAAGGTTCTTTTATAATGTTAACAAATGCTTTAAACATCGCAGGATCAGTTCGTGAAGTGGTATAGCGCCGGGATCAGCAATCCATCAAGAGATGAGGGTGTGGGCTCGAATCCTGGCGCTGTGCAAAAAAAAAAAAAAAAAAAAAAAAAAGTATCAGGGAGACACTTGGGAGTCATGACCTGGGTGTGGCCCGGCTCCCTTAGAGTGTCCGAAGTTCAGGGCCGAAACACTTAGTACGAGGGGGGTTTCTTCTCTGGAGACTCTGTTAACTCTGCGTTTCTACCTATTACTACTACTACTACTACTACTACTACTACTACTACTACTACTACTACTACTACTACTACTACTACTACTACTACTACTACTACTACTACTACTACTACTACTACTACTACTACTACTACTACTACTACTACTACTACTACTACTACTACTACTACTACTACTACTACTACTACTACTACTACTACTACTACTACTACTACTACTACTACTACTACTACTACTGCTGCTGCTGCTGCTGCTACTACTACTACTACTACTACTACTACTACTACTACTACTACTACTACTACTGCTACTAGTATTAGTAGTAGTAATAATAATAATAATAATAATAATAATAATAATAATAATAATAATAATAATAATAATAATAATAATAATAATAATACTAGTAATCATAAAACAACAAAAAAAAAACATAACAACAACAGCAACAACAACAACAACAACAACAAACAACAACAACAACAACAACAACAACAACAACAATAACAACAACAACAACGACAACAACAACAACAACAACAGCAACAACAACAACAACAATAATAATAAAAATAATAATAATAATAATAATAATAATAATAATAATAATAATAATAATAATAATAATAATAATAATAATAATAGGAGAAGAAGAAGAACAGTTATGGCTTTGTATTTCTTATACTATAGAGCCGAACTCAGGACATCATTCCTTCACTTCTCGACCTTAGGTATTTGGACTATTAAAGACTGAACTCCGAGGGTCCCTACATCAAGCAAAAGTTTTCCTTACTGTAAACCAAACTAACTGAATGATAATGCAAAGGCCAGAAGTCCAGTAAATTTAAAGCTTTAGCCACAATATAAAATAAAAAGCTCTTCCGTACTGATGAATTACGCTTTCCAAATCTCCCCATAACCTTATCTCCTGGCTCGAAAGACGAGAATTGTCACACAAAAGTTTCAGTAACCATAACCTCACTATCGAAAGAGCTAGATGGGTACATTTTATTCTTAGAGTTCTTTCCCTTTCTGTGAAAAAATTTAGATTTCGGTAAATAAATTCCGTCATGTATTTGTTTCTTAAAACCTCTTGAGTGAAAAAAAAAGTGATAATTATAAAGAAACTTCACCGCCATCCGAATATACTGAAGACGCATTCTTTTTTTTAATTCTTAAAACCAAGTTGGGTTAAAGAAAACTTTGCAAATTTATCGAACGTCGCTATACAATGTTCTCACCCTAAATGTGTGAAGTATATTATGTATTTTGCTTCTATATAGTGCATTATTTAATCAGCCACTGATATCTTTTCTTGATTTGTATGCATTAAGACTATGAATATGTATGCAATCTATTTTTTTTTTCTAATGATATTTATTTGTTACGCAAAAGACTTGGGATTACACAAATCATGAAAAGTATATTTACAGTAGAGGCGGAAAAATAGAAAGAGTGAAGAGTTGAGACAGAATGTTTTGGTTAAGGGAGTTGCAAGAGAGAAAGGGGAAAAAGGAGATACAGATTTTGTTAAACTCAAACTCAACTAGCTTTACAACACAGTTAAACACTATTGTAATAGCGACCATCATTTTCATGATACTCATAGTGTCTGTCGACGGTATACACTACTGCACCAGGAGCCGAGGAAAAACTAAGCAGAGAGAGAGAGAGAGAGAGAGAGAGAGAGAGAGAGAGAGAGAGAGAGAGAGAGAGAGAGAGAGAAAGTGAAAAAGTGAGAAAGAGAGAGAGATAGATAGAGAGACAGAGAAAGTGAGAAAGAGAGAGAGAGACAGATAGATAGATAGATAGTTAGATAGATCGATAGATAGACAGATAGAGAGAGAGATAGAGAGAGATACAGAGAGATAGAGGCATAATGAGAAAATAGCAAAAGAGGGCTACACGGAAAAAATGAGAGTATACATATTTAAGTAACTTATAGAGTTTTTGGACACTGTTTTCACTCATGTGGTTTAAATATATATATAGAGAGAGAGTAGAAGAGTTGGGAAGAGGGTAAAATTATAAGATAAGATAAGATTTACTTTATTCATCCCACATGGAGAAATTCAAAATCAACATGCGCATTGACATAAAAAGACATAAATACATACAAGAAAAATTCAGGTGTATATAATTATATATAAGTTGCATGTATTCATGTTTCTATTCAGAGCAAGTATATAATATAGAGTAAGTTTCCATATCTAAAATTATTCACCTTGTAATGATTGAAATAAATAAATTAATAGAGTGTATAATAATGGTATTATTGTTTTAAAAATCACATCTTAAAGTTTGAAAACCATAATGAATTAAGATAAGATAAGAAGATAAGATAAACAGTTTTCTTCCCTTTAGTGAAATTCTATTTCACACGTGTCAGCAGATTAAACAAAATTGCATTAACAAAAATCATACATAATTGTGGACTTGAGTCTCGCTTCTTAATGGAACTAGTAAGAAGCCATCACTGCGGGAAAACCTATTACGACTGCGCATGGAGTTTGAATTATAGAGCCTAATAATGTGTGGGATAAATGAGTGTGAATGTCTATTAATTTTAGTGGGGATGGACATCAAACGTTTACTTCTAGGTAATTTAATACCTAAAGAGTTCAAGGGATGGCCTAGTGTCCTCAGTTATTTTACTTATCTTACGCAGTGGCGACTCTCGAAAAATATCATCGAATGAATCAATATGTGTAGTAAATTTACTGGCTCTTTTTATCCTGCTTCTAAAGGCGTTTTTTATCTTTCACACCACAATTCCGGCCCCAGGCTGCTATACAAAAAGACAATACACTCTGAACAGATAATTTATAAAAAAATAGAGTAGTAGGCCTAAGTGTTTTGTCAACATGTAATTTTGTGGTTTTCTTAGAATATAGAATTATCCTCTTGTTCATTTTCGCTTCAGTTATTTATGCATGGTCAGGCCACATCAACCTGTCGTGAAGAGTTTTACTCCTAAATATTTATAATTTGATACCTGTTGAACTACTTCACCTTTGATGTGTAAGGGCGTTTTATCTTTTTTGTTTTTCCTTAAGTCAATGTGTTATTCTTTTGTCTGTCTGTCTGTCTGTCTGTCTGTCTCTCTCTCGCTCTCTCTGTCTCTGTCTCTGTCTCCTCTCTCTCTGTCTGCCACTGTCTGTCTGTCTGTCTGTCTGTCTGATGAAGCCTCAATTAAGGCGAAACGTTTTTATGTTTAAACTATACTTGTGTTGTTATACAGTGGTGTGCCTGTCTCTTTTTAAACCTTGTCTGTCTGTCTCTCTCTCCCTCTCTCTCTCTCTCCCCGTCTGTCACTGTCTGTCTGTCTGTCTGTCTGTCTGTCTGTCTGTCTCTCTCTCTCTCTCTCTCTCTCTCTCTCTCTCTCCCCTATCATTTTGTGAAATTCCCCCTTCCATGTTTTCATTATTATTCATAGACAAAAATCTATAAAAAGCCTAACTCTGGATGTGCGGTTGGGAATCCATGGTTCGGTTTTTCCAAGTCTATTTTTAGCATCTTAGTCACCTGACTAGGTCAGTGTTTTGCTGTTAGTTTTCTGTCGACTGCCGAGCCTCGACTTGCTTTTGTCAATTTTTGACATGTATAGAAAATAACATATAAAGGCCTAGCTAAAGACTGACATTGATTCTTGGGCCAACTAAAGATATCTCTCGTAAAGGGAAGGTAAGTAAAACCTAGGTTGAGATTTAGAATAAAATCCAGATCGAGATCTAGATCTAGATCTCAATCTGCAAATAAAATTCTAGATTAGATCTAGATCTAGATCTAATCAAGTTTAAATAACAAGGTGAGATCGCTTCAGAACTAAAAACTAGAAGAAAGAAACCTCAGTTTAAGGTGATATTTTAGGAAGAATACGTTGTTATCTTTTTCTAAGAAGAAAAAAATCTATCAGAGGATACTCAATGGCTAAAATCGTATTAACATTTACATTTTTGTCGATCCTCAGAAGGTTGCTGAGGGCGAACCACAAACAGTGTAGAATCTACCTAGATCTAGATCTAGTGGGCCTACAAGTAGTGTTGTCACAGAGAGTGACAGTTAAAGAAGTAAGTAAGAGTAACTATCAGTCTCTTTACGTGGTCCTCTCATCCTCTTTAGGCCACTTGCTCTCTTTCCCTCTCTGACTGTGCCTCTCTCTCTCTCTGTCTCTGTCTGTCTCTCTCTCTCTCTCTCTCTCTCTCTCTCTCTCTCTCTCTCTCTCTCTAATTATCTCCAAGTGTCGGTCTATGTCAACTATATGTATGTTTCCCCTCTGCATTTTCTAACCTCATCCACAATAAGTCAAATCGAAAATGAGGAAATTAAAAGAGAGAGAGAGAGAGAGAGAGAGAGAGAGAGAGAGAGAGAGAGAGAGAGAGAGAGAGAGAGAGAGAGAGAGGAAAAGCGACTGAGGTATAGACAGAGGCACTGATGGACAGAGACATAGAATAAGGAAAAACTAGATAGAGAAAGAAATATGGGAGAATGACATAGAGTTTATTTATTTATTGAAACGTAATAATTTATTATGGATAATGAACTAAGCGTTCATACACAGAGGGGAAGATCAAATATAAATATACAGAGTGCAGTATGGAATGTCTGTGAGGAGAGGCAGACTGACAGACACACTAGTATAAAGTGGCTGATAAAATGAGAGAAAAAAAAACAAAAATTGGTAGGATGGTATTAAAACAACAACAACAACAACAACAACCAAAAGAATGAGAAGCTTATTTATAAAAGACAAATAGAATTGAACATCGAGAGAAAGAGGGACACAGACATAAACAGACTGATAGACAAACTGCGATAAAAGATGGAGAGGGAAAAAGAAAACAAGAAATACAGACACATGTAATAGGCGTGAGCTGAGGGCAGGAGAGTAGATTTTTTAAAACTATCATCAAACACACAACTTGAGATGATTAGACACGGAGGAATGAAGAGGGGACATAGGAAAAAAAAACATGCGGAAAACAACATGACTTGAGATAGACACAAAAAAAGGATGATATTACCATAGAGAGGATGAGATGAGAGAGAGAGAGAGAGAGAGAGAGAGAGAGAGAGAGAGAGGGAGGGGAACAGAGAGGTAAGGACTGAAGGATGATCAGAGGCACGCATTGAAAGAGATAGAAATATTGATAAGTAGAAAGAGAGAGGGGGAGAGGGAGATAGGGGGGATAGATAGAGAGAGGTGGAGAGAAGGTCAGGGAGAGAAAGAGAGAGAGTGTGAGAGGGAGAGAAAGTGTGAGAGACAGTGAGAGGGAGAGACAGTGTGAGAGACAGTGAGAGACTGTGAGAGGGAGAGAGAGTCTGAGAGAGATTCGGAGAGAGAGAAAGTCTAAGAGAGAATCTTAGAGAGAGAGGGAGAGAGAGAGAGAGAGAGAGAGAGAGAGAGAGAGAGAGAGAGAGAGAGAGAGAGAGAGAGAGAGAGAGAGAGAGAGAGAGAGAGAGAGAGAGAGAGAGAGAGAGAGAGAGAGAGAGAGAGAGAGAGAGAGAGAGAGAGAGAGAGAGAGATATTCATTTACCTATAACTAGAATGTCCCTATTTTACCTTTTTTTCAGTGGAAGCAAACCTGAGACAAAAACGATGTGGGCTACCAGCCGGAGGTATATATTTAAATGCTGCAGTCACTTGTTAAGTGCTCAATAAAATAGTCTTGGACACTGTCTGTGAATATGAAATTGAAACATTAGTTAAAATAGATGCAAAATAACTTATTAAAGGACAACAATGAAAGCCCAAGGATTCAAAGTGGTAGTGTTGGTGGTTGTAGTAGTAGTAGTAGTAGTAGTAGTAGTAGTAGTAGTAGTAGTAGTAGTAGTAGTAGTAGTAGTAGTAGTAGTTGTAGTTGTAGTAGTAGCAGTAGCAGCAGCAGCAGTAGAAGTAGTAGTAGTAGTAGTAGTAGTAGTAGTAGTAGTAGTAGTAGTAGTAGTAGGAGGAGTAGTAGTAGTAGTAGTAGTAGTAATAGTAACAGTAGCAGTGGTAGAAGTAATAGTACTACTAGTAGTAATTGTAGCAGCAGCAGCAGAAGCAGTTGCGTCTGTAGTAGAAACAACAATCACTGTTCTGATAGTTATAGTTAGGGTAATAGTAGCACTTGTAATAGTAATGGCTGAAATGAGAAAGCTATCACCTATTTATCAGAGAGCCTTTATATCTCGCCACCTCACGTCTCGTTCCTCTACTCCCGCTTCCCCATTCTAATTAGATCTTTAACAAAAAACAAAAAAATCTTGTTTTTCTGTTTCTGAATTTTTATTCCTTTATAAATTCAAACTAGCTCGTATATCTAATTCTTAACACGCTCACGAGCTTTATCTTAGCCTCTACCATCAATGTTCTTTAGCCATTGCACTGAACCTTGGAAGGTCACACCCTCTGCCATCACTATCCCTAGCCATTGCACTGAACCTTGAAAAGTCACACCCTCTGCCATCACTATCCCTAGCCATTGCACTGAACCTTGAAGGGTCACACCCTCTGCCATCATTATCCCTAGCCATTGCACTGAACCTTGAAGAGTCACACCCTTTGCCATTACCATCCCTAGCCATTGCACTCACTGAACCTTGAAGGGTCACACACTCTGCCATCACTATCCCTAGCCATTACACTGAACCTTGAAGAGTCACACCCTCTGCCATTACTAACCCTAGCCATTACACTGAACCTTGAAGAGTCACACTCTCTTCCATCACTATCCCTAGCCATTGCACTGAACCTTGAAGGGTCACACCCTCTTCCATCACTATCCCTAGCCATTGCACTGAACCTTGAAGGGTCACACCCTCTTCCATCACTATCCCTAGCCATTGCACTGAACCTTGAAGGGTCACACCCTCTTCCATCACTATCCCTAGCCATTGCACTGAACCTTGAAGGGTCACACACTCTGCCATCACTATCCCTAGCCATTACACTGAACCTTGAAGAGTCACACCCTCTGCCATTACTAACCCTAGCCATTGCACTGAACCTTGAAGGGTCACACCCTCTGCCATCACTATCCCTAGCCATTGCACTGAACCTTGAAGGGTCACACCCTCTGCCATCACTATCCCTAGCCATTACACTGAACCTTGAAGGGTCACACCCTCTGCCATCACTATCCCTAGCCATTGCACTGAACCTTGAAGGGTCACACCCTCTGCCATCACTATCCCTAGCCATTGCACTGAACCTTGAAGGGTCACACCCTTTGCCATTACTTTCCCTAGCCATTGCACTGAACCTTGAAGGGTCACACACTCTGCCATCACTATCCCTAGCCATTACGCTGAACCTTGAAGGGTCACACCCTCTGCCATCACTATCCCTAGCCATTGCACTGAACCTTGAAGGGTCACACCCTCTGCCATCACTATCCCTAGGCATTACACTGAACCTTGGAAGGTCACACCCTCTTTCATCACTATCCCTAGCCATTGCACTCACTGAACCTTGGAAGGTCACACCCTCTGCCACCACTATCCCTAGCCATTGCACTGAACCTTGAAGGGTCACACCCTTTGCCATTACTTTCCCTAGCCATTGCACTCACTGAACTTTGAAGTGCCACACCCTCTGCCATTACTATCCCTAGCCATTGCACTGAACCTTGAAGAGTCAAACCCTCTGTTATCATTATCCTTAGCCATTACATTGAACATTGGAAGGGCACACCCTCTGCCATCACTATTCCTAGCCATTGCACTGAATCTTGGAAGGTCACACCCTCTGCCATCACTATCCCTAGCCATTGCACTGAACCTTGAAGGGTCACACACTCTGCCATCACTATCCCTAGCCATTGCACTGAACTTTGAAGCACTCTTCCCCAACCAATCACCTGTCCCGTTTGATCTCAGTTCTCCATATCTTAAGTATAATTGTCAAAATAATTTTCTTCTTTACACAATCTAATGAAACTCCATAAAGGGGAAACATTTATATGTTAAATTCATAGTTGTGTTGTTTCTTTTTCTGTCCCATTATTATGAAGCTGTGTACCTGTCTCTTTTTAGTCGCAGTGAGAGAGAGAGAGAGAGAGAGAGAGAGAGAGAGAGAGAGAGAGAGAGAGAGAGAGAGAGAGAGAGAGAGAGAGAGAGAGAGACAAAGATACATATATTTTGTGTACGCTTATTTCCTTTTAAAACCACTATGTTTATGTTGTACATTTATTCCTTTTATTTTATCGCCACTTTATCTAACAGGCCACCATGAGTGTGAGATTCTGCATAGAGGACATGAAGCAGCAGAGAGTGAATATCTGTGGAGGGAATGTAAGAAAAATCCGGGACATGAAGAATTCATCTCAGCTAAAGATTTCAAAGACAATTACTTGACAAGAGTACACACTGACACACACCGTAATGTGCTTAGAGCGATGATAGACCTTACTGTGAGACTAAGAGTAAACTGGACAAGTCCAGAGAGACCAGATGACGATCCACTTTCTAATCTTAGAGGAATGAACAAAACTCGCTTGGGAACTGGCTTTATTAAACTTGCTTTTGATCCCGTGTCCGACAAGCCTTGTCCTTGTGTTACATGTAATGGGGTGGTAACCAGAAAGTTCTGGAAGTTCTGTGTACGGACAGCTAAACATGTTGTGTGTAACTCGGAGGAGGCAAAGTCAACATTTGTTGATCTGTTTTATGATGATGACAGTTGTAGGTTTGATGGTAGGATGGAGACTGTGACTGGGTTGGAAGTGGAAGAGTCCATTTCTGAGAAGGATATCAGTTACATGATGTGTGTGACATGCGATGAAGCTGTGGGAGAGAAAATCAAGTCTGCTTGGAGTTGTTGGCGGGACGAAAGAAATGAAACTCTAGATCTATCTGGTCTAGACTTCCTACAGTCTTGTGATGGAGGTCGCTACCCTTCACTGATTGTCTCACACCCACACGGAAAACCTAAGAAGATAACAATTGGTAAAGGAATTAATTTAGACTTCCCTCGGGTAGGCTATAACACGGCTACATGCCCAGGCTCCAGTGGGGCAACAGCGTTTTGGTTTCAAATAAAGCCATATGACATGCGTTATAGTCTGGAGTTCACACCAGTTCATAGCGGAACTTTCTACACAACTTGCACACAACATAAGGACCAACTTAACTTGCTCACAAGATTTGTCCAGAAACTTAGAATGAATAAAACCCATGAAACTGAACTGGTACAGCTCAATTATGGCCATGAGTGGTTGTTTTCACCTCTGGAAAATGGAACTATTTACTGATTCCATCCGGAAAAAACAAATGGGTTTTGTTTTGTTTTAATTGCTTTATTATATAATGTATGTTTGTTTTATGTAAAATATATAAAAGAGAGAGAGAGAGAAAGAGAGAGAGAGAGAGAGAGAGAGAGAGAGAGAGAGAGAGAGAGAGAGAGAGAGAGAGAGAGAGAGATTGTCCCGATCCCCTTTTCATTTGTGACGTCATACAAGGATAATCATGACTTAATGTATCTTTCTTTTTCAAATTCATTATTGCCTCCCTTTACAATATATAATTCTAAACAATGATAAAAATAATGACAAATAAGATGTTGCTATAATTTGCTGAAGATATACTGTACAGCTTAAAGAATATTAATGTATGACTAATTTTTCTACTAATGTACATGAAAAAAAATGTAATCTGCATATTGTAAAGACATTTTTCTGCTGTTAAAAAACATTTTCATTTCTTTATATATTTGTCTCCATTTGAAATTAAATTTTGATCCAATTCATATATCAATAATTATAATTTCTTGATGCATACAAATTGTATTACAATGTAAAATTGCTGTATATTTCACTTGTATTTGATTATAAAATTAAAAAGTGGAACTTGGAGAGTCAGATGTTTTGATCTTTCACAAACTATGCTGAAATCAGTTTTAATTTTTCAGTTTATCAACTCGAATCTCTAAAGCTTAAGTTCATAGAAATTGTCTCGTTGTCTTCAGTTGGTTTCTATAGCAGATCCTTAATCACACAAAACAATTTTGTTCTTGAAATCCCCCTCTCCACTTCTGTCTATGCCAACCTTTTCCAAACACTCACTTTCACACACTCTCCTTTTATCTTCTCTTACAATTTATCTAATATAAGCTATTCATCTGTTCATCTATCTATCTCTATCTGTCTGTTTATTTTTCCCCTCTTTATCTCGTCTTCAGCTGCACACCTTTTCTTGATTGCTGTTTTTCAGTTTGCTGACCTTTGTAATTGTATCACTCTTTTTGTGTTCTTTGAGGGGATGAGGGAATGAAAAATTGGAGAGTTTATCTCATTTCAACTTTTACAAGGCCAGTAAAGTTTTCATTTTTTCCCCTATAATTTAGTAAAATTATACACCAGTTCTATCATTTTATATTCAAAAATCTCAAAATCACACAGTTAATATTTCACTTCTTATAAAGCAACATCCAAAATTCTATGATCTCATTATTAGTATATTAACAGTGAGATTAATAGAAGTGCAAATGTACACTTACAGTTTGTATACATGTATTTGTAGATTCAAATCTAAATTAACTTATCACAAAAATCAAAACCCCATTTTGAAAAACTTCTCCATACATTAAGTTTACAAATTGTTGAATCTTTTCTCTTTTTATTCTTATTGACATAAAGATCCCTTTTTCTGAAGTTGGTTCAACATTCAAATCATTTCAACATGATTCTCTTGAGCATTCAGGACTTTTTATTTATTATAAACTCAGAACATATGTTTTTATTTTTTTCTATTCCTTCAGTGAATATTAAGGAGAGGAAGGAATTTTGACCTTTCACCTTTTAGCATCATACTGCTTGTGAACATCATTGTACATGTACTGCCTCAGCAGTTAGTAAGGACCAGTCTGTCTGTTTTGACCGAGATACGTCCCCCCCTCAACGGTAATTTTTTGTTACTTCTTCTGTCTATCCCACAAATTCAAAATTGTGACGTTTGATGCTGCAGCAAAAATTATAAAGTTCAAATCTAACATAATTCAATCTTTCCTCATAAATTATTTTATCTTTATACAGTATGCACCTCTTTTCCATCCAAGATCTGCACAGTTTTTCAGTTTCTAGCTGTTTATTTAACACCCATGCATTGTTTATTTAGAATTGGTTTGCTGTAAGAGGCCAGTGACAGAGTCGTTTAGATGGGGCCCTATCCCACCACCAGATGTCTCACTCTCAGTCACAGATCTTCACATTCTACATCCAGCTCCACACAACTATCCATATTCCAGAAATTTTTGATGAAAGCATTACTCTTCTTCCCCTAAAAAATCATTACCATATTATAATGTTATCGTTAAACCTAATGCTACAATTTATACTAATACAAGGCTGTTCTACCTCAACAATCGCCAACA
Source organism: Elysia crispata (assembly GCA_033675545.1). Classification (NCBI taxonomy): domain Eukaryota; kingdom Metazoa; phylum Mollusca; class Gastropoda; family Plakobranchidae; genus Elysia; species Elysia crispata. The sequence continues at coordinate 341 of JAWDGP010004963.1, read as the reverse complement.
CTTCTACTTCTACTACTACAACTACTAAGATGGAGTTCTACAAACCAATTGTGCCGTACATTTTTATCAATTTATTTCGAGCTTATAGAAAAATTGCTCCACAATACTTTAAGTTTAACATCTGATGAACCTTGAAACCTACACATGACGCATGTGCTAAATTTGCTATTCTTTTTTTGTTAAAAATCCACACCAAAGCAAACAAAAGCTATCAGTAACTGTCAGAATGTTTTGTCTCTGGTTGCCACCCTGGCTTTACTATACCTAAATTTTCTATTTGCCTCTAATGACGTCTGCTCAGTTTGCCTTAGTGTAATTCTGACTATATGTCCAGTTCTCTA
>JAWDGP010004962.1:32500-46226 GCA_033675545.1 Elysia crispata | reverse complement strand
GAGATATAGAGAGAAGGTGAGAGAGAAAGAACCGAAAGGAAATGGAAGAAATACCGACTCACAGTACAGAAGAGGACTAACTATTAGGTAAAAGAAGAGGCCCGTAAATTAGAAAGAGAAAGGCCGGAAGAGAAAGATATAAAGAGATAGAGAGAGAGAAAGAATGAGAGAGCGCACAAAGAAATAACTCGGAAAAAGAAAGAGTCGCAAACAACAGAAATAAAGAAAGATAATAAACGAGCAAGAGCCAGAGACAAAAAAGAGAGAGACAGGGAGAGAGAGAGGGGAGGATATGGAGACAATTTCTTCTATTTCACAGTTCCTACCTCTTCCGCCTGCTCCTCCTTCCTATGCTCCCTCTGTTTCTCTCGCTCTTTTTTCCTCTCTCTCTCTCTATCTCTCTCCCTTTCTCTCTTTGTCTCTCCCTCTCTATCTCCATTTCGTTTACCTTTATCTGTCTCTGTCTCTGTCTCCGTCTCTCTGTCTCTGTCTCTGTCTACTGACTGTCTGTCTGTCTGTCTGTCTGTCTGTCTGACTGTCTGTCTATTTGTTTGTCTGTCTGTTTGTTTGTCTGTCTGTCTGTCTGTCTGTCTGTCTGTCTGTCTCTCTCTCTCTTCTTTACGCCTCTCAATTTTGATTATTTTTTAATATCTTTCTGTCCGTTTCTAAATCAGTATTTTATCAAGTCTTCCTGTGTAACTGTGTGCAGCTATTTCTTCTGACTTTTTCTGTTTTTTTTATCACTGTTGGATCTTTTCCATCTATCTTCAACTCTGTTAGTTGTGTAATTATATCATCATGTACTTTGTCAAATGCATCTGTGTAGTCAATGAAGCACAGATATACCTCTTTTTGTAGTCTCAGAGCATGTTCAATCATAGTTTAAAAGTGTTGAATTCTTATTTGTTGTACCCTTTATCCTTCACACTGTTTCTCTGCTATTTCAGGTTTGATTTTGTTTCCGACTCTCTAAGTGGTGCCAAAAGTATTTTGGTGATATGGCTCATAAAACTATTTCATCCAAGTCACACTCATGCGATGAATATGGATTTGGAGATGTCTGGTGCCATTCATTTAGTTAAGTAATGTTGTGATCTTATCAATTTCAAAGTCTTCGAGTGCTTCTAAAAGTTGTACTGATATGCTGCCTGGGCCTGTTGCTTTGCCTAATCTCATCTTTCTTATTGCTGCGGATCTCATAACAAACACAAAAAAATACCTTCGACAAGCACAGTGTTTGGAGAATGTTGTCCTGGAAAAGGTCCAGTCTCTAGCGCGTTAAAATAAACGTTTTGTAATAAATCCTAGGCATTTCTCATCAAACAAGCATGAAAATCTTAATCACTCTGATCTAAGTCTGATATTCATTTCACTGTGGATATGTTGCGTAATAAATGTTTTCCTCCACTTTTGTCAACTCTAGGACTCTGGCAAAAAAATCTATATAAAAATTCAGCGAGTACAGGTTGTATCAAGTACAACTACAACTACAACGAATACAGATACAACTACTACTATAACAAGTAAAAGTAAAACTACAACTACAACAATTATAAGTAGAACTACAAAAAGTATAACTACAACTTCAAAAAGTAAAAACTACGTCTACAACTATAAGACTACAAGTACAACTACTATAAGTACAAGTACAAAAACAACTACAACAAATACAACTACAACTACAACTATAACAAGTAAAACTACAACTACAACCAGTACAACTACAAATACACCAAAGACAACTAGAACTTTATTAAGTACAACCACCACTAAAACAACAAAAAGTCCCAGAACAACTAAAACTACAACAAGTACAACTACAACTACAAGATCTACAACTACATAAAGTACAAGTACAACTAAAACTACACCAATTAGAACTACAACTACAGGTACAACTACAACTAGAACAAGTATAACTACAACTACAGCTACAACAAATAAAAGTACTACTACAAATACAACAAGGACACTGAAAACTACAACAAGTACAAGTACAAGTAAAACTACAATTACAACAACTACAACTACAACTAAACAAGTACAAGTACAACTACAACTACAACAAGTACAACTACAACTACAACAAGTACAAGAACAAGTACAACTACAAAAGCTACAACTACAACTATAACAAGTACAAGAACAACTTCAACAAGTATAACTACAACTGCAACAAGTACAACTACAACTCCAACAAGTCGAACTACAAATTAAGAAGTACAAATACAAGTACAACAAGTACAAGTACAAGTACAACTACAACAAGTACAACTACAACTACAACTACTACTACAACAAGTACAACTTACAACGTACAAGTACAAGTACAACTACAAGAACAACTACAACATGTAAAACTACAAATACAACTACAACAAGTACAACTACAACTACAACAAAAACAACTACAACTACAACTACAACAAGTACAAGTACAACTAAAACTACAACAAGTATAACTAAAACTACAAAAAGTAGAAATACAAGTACAACTACAATTACAACAAGTACAACTACAAATACTAATACAAGAAGTACAATTACAACTACTACTAAAAGAAGTAGAACCAAAACTAAGTTCAAGTACAAGTACAATTACTACTACAACAAGTAAAACTACAATAAATACAGGTACAAGTACAATTACAAAGAAAACAAGTAGAACTTCAACTATAAGAAGAACAAGTACCAGTACAACTACAATTACAAGAAATAAAACTACAAATACAACAAGTACAAGTACAAGTAAAACTACAACTACATCTCCAACAAGTACAAGTACAACTACAACTACAACAAGTACAACTACAACTACAACAAGTACAACTACAACTACAACTACAACAAATACAAGTACAACTACAACTACAACAAGTACAACTACAACTACAACAAGTACAACTACAACTACAACTACAACAAGTACAAGTACAACTACAACTACAACAAGTACAAGTACAAGTACAACTACAACTACAACAAGTATAACCAAAACTACAACAAGTAGAAGTACAAGTACAAATAAAACTACAACAAGTACAACTACAATCACAACTACATAAAGTACAAGTACATCTACAACTACAATAAGTATAACTACAACTACAACTACAACAAGGACAAATACAACTACAATTACAACAAGTACAAGTATATCAACTACAACTAAAACAAGTACAAATATAATTACAACAAGTACACGTACCAGTACAACTAAAACAAATACAACTACAACTACAGTAAGTACAACTAAAACTACAACTACAACAAGTGCAAGTATACAAGTACAAACATTACAAACACATCTAACACTACAAGAGATACAACTACACTTACAACTACAACAAGTACAAGTACAACTACAACTACAACAAGTACATAAAAAACTACAAGTACAACTACAACTACAAAAAGGACAAGTAAAGGTACAATTACAACTACAACAAGTATAGCCACAACTACAACAAGTACAACTACAACTAAAACTACAACAAGTACAAGTGCAAGTACAATTACAATAAGTACAAGTACAACTACAACTACAACAAAGACAACTACAAATACAACAAGTACAACTACAACTGCAAGAAAGACAATTACAACCTGAACAAGTACAACTACAACAACAACAAGTACAAGTACAACTACAACTACAACAAGTTTAACTATAATTACAAGTACAACAAATACAAGTACAACTACTTTTACAAGAAGTACAACTAGAACTACAATAAGTACAACTACAACTACAACTACAACAAGTACAACTATACCTACAAAAAGTAAAAGAACAACTACATTTACAACAAGTACAACTTTGACTACAACAAGTACAAGTACAAGAAGAAGTACAACAACAACAAGTAGAACTAGAACTACAAGTACAATTAAAACTACAACAAGTACAAGTACAAATACAACTACGAAAATTACAAGTACAACTACAACTACACCTACAAATAGTACAAGTAAAACTACAACTGCAACAAGTACAATTAAAACTACAACTACACCAAGTACTACTACAACTTCAACAAAAACAAGTACAACAACAAGTACAACAAAGACAAATACAACTGCAACAAGTACAAGTTAAACTACAACTAACCAGTTAAATCTACAACCACAACACTTACAAGTACAACTACAACTATAACAAAGACAACTTCAACTGCAACAAGTACAAGTACAATTAATACTACAACAAGTACAAGTACAAATACAACTACAACTACAACAAGTACAACTACAACTACAACAAGTACAACTACAACTACTACAAGATTAAGTACAAGTGCAACAACAACTACAACAAGTACAACTACAACTACAACTACAACAAGTACAAGTACAACTACAACTACAACAAGTACAACTACAACTACAACAAGTACAACTAAAACTACAACAAGTACAAGAACAAGTACAACTACAACTACAACAAGTACAAGTACAAGTACAACTACAATTACAACAAGTACAACTACAACTACAACAAGTACAACTAAAACTACAACTACAAAAAGTACAAGTACAAGTACAACTACAACAAGTACAAGTACAACTACAACTACAACAAGTACAACTAAAACTACAACAAGTACAAGTACAACTACAACTACAAGTACAACAAGTACAAGTACAAGAACAACTACAACAAGTACAACTACAACTACAACTACAACAAGTAAAAGTACAACTACAACTACAACAAGTACAACTACAACTACTACAAGTACAACTACAACTAAAACAAGTACAAGTACAACTACAACTACAAGTACAACTACAACAACAACTGTTACAAGTACAATTACAACTACAAGAAGTACAACTACAACTAAAACAACTACAACTACAACTACAACAATTGCAAGTACAACTACAACTACAACAAGTACAACTACAACTACAACTACAACTACAACAAGTACAACTACAACTACAACTACAACAAGTACAACTACAACTACAACTACATCAAGTACAAGTACAACTACAAATACAACAAGTACAACTACAACTACATCTACAACAAGTACAAGTACAACTACAACTACAACAAGTACAACTACAACTACAACAAGTACATGGACAACTATAACTACAACAAGTACAAGTACAACTATTACTACAACAAGTACAACTAAAATTAAAACAGTACAAGTACGAGTACAACTACAACTTCAACAAGTACGAGTACAACTACAACTTCAACAAGTACAACTACAACAACAACTACAACAAATACAAGTACAACTAAAACTACAACAAGTACAATTAAAGTATAACTACACCTACCACAAGTACAACTACAACGACAACTATAACAAGTACAAGTAGAACTACAACTACAACAAGTACAACTACAACTACAACAAGACCAAGTACAAGTACAATTATAACTACAACAAGTACAACTACAACTACATCTCCAACAAGTACGAGTAAAACTACAACTAAAAGTACAACAAATACAAGTACAAGTATAACTACATCAAGTATAACTACAACTTAAACAAGTACAACTACAAATACAACTACAAGTTTAAGTACAAGTACAACTACGAAAAGTGCAAGTACAAGTACAACTACAACTACAACAAATACAACTATAGCTACAACAAGTACAAGTAAAATTCACACTACAACAAGTTCAACTACAACTACAACTACATTAAGTTCAAGTACAACTACAACTACAACAAGTACAAGTACAACTACAACTACAACAAATACAACTAAAACTGCAACTAGTACTAGTACAAGTTAAACTAAACAAGTACAACTACAACTGCAACAAGTACAACTACAACTACAACAAGTACAAGTACAACTACAACTACAATAAACACAACTACAACTCCAACAAGTACAAGTACAACTACTATTACAACAAGTACAACTACAAATACAACAAGTAAAAGTACAAGTAGAATTAGAACTAAAACAGTACAACTACAACTACAAAAAGTAAAAATACAACTACAACAAGTACAAGTACAAGTACAACTAGAACTACATTAACTACAAGTACAACTTACACTACAACAAGTAAAACTAAAACTATAACAAGTACTAGTACAAGTAGAACTATAAAAAATGTACAAATACAACTACAACTACATTAAGTACAAGTACAACTACAACAAGTACAAGTACAAGTACAAAATCCAACTACAACAAGTACAAGTACAAGTACAACTATAACTACAACTACAAGAAGTACAATTACAACTAAAAATACAACAAGTACAACTACAATTACAACTACAACAAGTACAAGTACAAGTACAACTACAACTACAACTACAACTACAACTACAATAAGTACAAGTACAACTACAACTACAACAAGTACAACTGAAACTGCAACAAGTATAAGTATCACTACAACTTCAACAAGTTCAACTACAACTACAACAAGTACAATTACAACTACAACAAGTACAAGAAAAACTACAACTACAACAAGAACAACTACAACTACAACTACAACTACAACAAGTACAACTACATTTAACTACAACTTCAACAAGTAAAACTACACCTACAACTACAACAAGTACAAGTACAACTACAACTACAAAAATACAAATACAACTACAACTACAATAAGTACAAGTACAAGTACAACTACAATAAGCACAAGTACAAGTACAACTAAAACAAGTACAACTATAGCTACAATAAGTACAAGTACAACTACAAGAAATGCAAGTACAAGTACAAATACAACTACAACAAGTACAAGTACAACTACAACTACAACAAGTACAAGTACAACTACAACTACAACAAGTACAACTACAACTACAACTAAAACAAGTACAAGTACAACTACAACTACAAGAAGTACAAGTACAAGTACAACTACAACAAGTACAAGTACAACTACAACTACAACAAGTACAATTACAACTACAACTACAACAAGTACAACTACAACTACAACAAGTACAAGTACAACTACAACAAGTACAACTACAACTACAACAATTAAAACTACAACTACAACAAGTACAAGTAAAGCTACAACCACAACAAGTACAACTACAACTACAAAAAGTACAACTTCAACAACAACTACAAGTACATCAAGAAAAACTACAACTATAACTACAACAAGTACAATTAGATTTACAAGAAGTACAACTATAACTACAACAAGTACAAGTACAAGTACAACTACAACTACAACAAGTACAACTACAGCTACAACTACAACTATAACTACAACAAGTACAACTAAAACTACAACAAGTACAAGTACAAGTACAACTACAACTACAACAAGTACAACTACAACTACAACTTTAACTATAACTACAACAAATACAACGAAAACTACAACAAGTTGAAGTACAAGTACAATTACAACAAGTAAAAGAAGAACGATAACTACAGCAAGTACAAGTACAAGTACAACTACAACTACATCAAGTATAACTACAACTAAAACAGTACAACTACGAATACAACTACAACAATTACAAGTACAAGTACAACTACAACTAGAAAAAGCACAACTACAACTACAAGTAAAACAAGTAAAAGTACAACTACAACTACAAAAAATACAACTACAAATACAACTATAAAAAGTAAAATTACAACTACAACAAGTACAGGTACATCTACTAGTAACAAAAGTACAACTAAAACAAGTGCAACTGCATCTGTAACAATTACAAGTACAAGTAAAGATACAACTTAAACAACTACAACTACAACTACAACAAGTACAATTGCAAGCAATACTACAACAACAACAAGTACAACTACAACTATAACAAGTACAATTACAAATACAACTACAACTACAACAAAAACAAGTACAAGAACAAGTGCAACTATAACTACAACAAGTATAACTACAACTGCAACCACATTAAATACATGTACAACTATAACTACAACAAGTACAACTACAACTACAACAAGTACAAGGATAAGTACAAGAACAACAAGTGCAAATACAACTACAACTACAACAATAACAACTAAAAATACAACAATTACAATTACAACTAGTACAACTACAACTACAACAAGCACAAGTACAACTACAACTACAATAAAGACAACTACAAGTACAACAAGTACAAGTGCAAATACCAGTACAACTACAACAAGTACAACTACAACTAGTATAACAAGTTGAAAAAACAACTACAATTACAAAAAAAAAAAACTAAATGTAAAACAAGTACAACTACAACTACAACAATTACGACTACAACTAAACCTAGACCAAGAACAACTAAAACTATATCTACAACAAGTACAAGTACAACTACAAATTAAACAAGTACAACTACAACTACAACTAAAACAAGTACAAGTACAAGTACAACTACAACAAGTACAACTATAACTACAACAAGTACAAGTACAAGTGCAACTATAACTACAACAAGTATAACTACAACTGCAACCACATTAAATAGTCCAACTACAACTAAAACAAAGACAACTACAACTGCACCAAGTACAAGTACAACTACAACTAAAGAAGTAAAACTTCAACTACAACAAGTACAAGTACAACTAAAACTACATCAAGTACATTTAAAACTACAACTACAACAAGTACAACTACAACTACAATAAGTACAAGTATAAGTCCAATTACAACTAAAACAGTACAACTACAACTACAACAAGTACAAGTACAAGTACAATAGAACTACATTAAATACAAATACAACTAACTCTACAAGAAGTACAACTAAAACTACAACAAGTACAAGTAGAAGCACAACTACAACTAAAACAAGTACAAGTAAAACTACAACAAGTTAAACTACAACTGCAACGAGAACAAGTACAAGTACAACTACAATTTCAATAAGTACAAGTACAACTAAGACTTCAACAAATACAACTAAAACAACATCAAGTACAAGTACAAGTGCAACTATAACTACAACAAGTACAACTACAAATACAACAAGTATAAATACAAGTAACACTACAAGAAGTACAAATACAACTACAACTAAAATAAGTACAAGTTCAAGTACAATTACAACTACAACTACATTAAGTATAACTATATTTACAAAAAAGTAGAACTAAAACTACAACAAGTACAACTAAAACTACAACAAGTACAAGTACAAGTACAACTACAACTACAACAAGTACAAGTACAACTACAACTAGAGCAAGAACAAATACAACAACAACTATAACAAGTACAACTGAAACTACAACAATTACAACTAAAAGTACAACAACAACAAGTACAAATACAATTACAAATACAACGGGTACAACTACAACTACAACTACAACAAGTACTAGTCCAAATACAACTACAATAAAAACAAGTAAACTGAAACTACAACAAGTACACCTAAAACGACATCAAGTACAATTACAACTACAACTACAACAATTAGAAGTAAAACTACAACTACAACAAAGACAACTACAACTGCAATAAATACAAGTTCAAGTACAACTAAACAAGTACAACTAAACAAGTACAACTAAACAAGTACAACTATAACAACAACAATTACAGGAACAAGTATCACTACAACTACAACAAAAACAACTAAAACTGCAACAAGTACAAGTACAACTACTATAACAACAAGTACAAGTACAACTACAACAAGTAAAACTACAACTACAACAAGTTCAAGTACAAGTACAACTAGAACTACATAAAGTACAATTACAACTAACACTACAACAAGTACAACTAGGACTACAACAAATACAAATACAACTACAACTACAACAAATACAACTACAACTACAAGAAGTACAACAACATCTACAACTACAACTACATTAAATACAAGTATTCCTATAACTACAAGAAGTACAAGTACAAAAACAACTACAACTTCAACAAGTACACCTATAACTACAACAAGTACAACTAGAACTATACCTACAACTATGACTACAACTACAACATGTACAACTACAACTACATCTACAACAAGTACAAGTACAACTAAAACGTCAACAAGTACAACGAAAACTACAACAAGTACAAATAATAGTACAACTAAAACTACAACAAGGACAATTACATCTACAGAAGTACAAAGAGAACTACAACAAGTACAAGTACAACTTAAACTACAAAAAGTACAAGTACAAGTACAACTAGAACTACAACAAGTACGAGTACAACTTCAACTACAACAAATACTACTACAACTACAAGAACACGAAGTACAAGTACAACTACAACTAAAACAAGAAGAATACAACTATAACTACAAATAAAACAAATACAAAAAAATCTACATGAAGCACAAGTACAAGTAGAGCTACACTACAACAAATACAACTACAACTACAACTACAACAAGAGCAGGTATAACTACAACTACAACAAGTACAAGTACAACTATAACTACGAGGGCTCTTTCAGAAATAACCGAAAAATGCCCATTGCTCAGCAACCAGTGGAGCTTTTTTAATTCTGTAAACGACATGATATTCCTTATTTCCTTACGGATACTCCCAGAAATTATGAAGTGCATCATTTTGCACAATGAATGTCTAGACGATTTTAAAGATGGCGGCCCACCTTGAAACTTGGTCAAAGGAGGAAATCAGAGCTGTCATACGTTTTTTTGAACGCCAAAAGTCTGAATCCTACCGAAATTCATAAAGAACTTCAGAGTGTATATGGTGAGCATGTTATAAGCCGTACACAAGTCTATCACTGGTGTAATTTGTTTGAAGCCGGCCATTCCGACTTGACAGACAGGGAAGGGAGAGGGCGTTCGATAACTGCGACGTCAGAAGACAATGTGAAGCGAGTTGATGAGCTTATTCGTCAAGACAGGAGGTTGAAACTTCATGAAATCGCAAGCAGTCTTGAAATTTCGGAAACTTCTGCCCATAGAATTGTATTTGATGAACTTGGCTACAGAAAAGTCAGCGCAAGATGGGTTCCTAAGCAATTGACAGACAATCATAAAGAACAAAGATTGGACATCTGCAGGGAACTTTTGAGAAGAAGCAAGAGCTCACGCAGGGTTCACGGGCATACTGCCAACGCCGGCGGAGACTTTCTAGGGTACGATGTGACTTTTCTTGACAGCATAGTCACCGGTGATGAGACTTGGTTGCACCATTGCACCCCAGAAACAAAGCAAGATTCGATGACATGGAAACATCCATCCTCACCTGTCGCGAAGAAATTCAAAGTCATGCGGTCAGCAAAGAAAATAATGGGAACTGTTTTCTGGGACAGTCGTGGTGTTCTTCTGTTCGAAACCTTACAACCTGGAGAAACAATCAATGCTGCAAGGTACTGCCAAACTCTTGACAAGCTTAGGGAGGCCATTCGCAGAAAGCGCCCAGGGCAGTTGACCAACGGGGTCATTTTGCAACACGACAACGCTACACCCCACACAGCACGAGTGACGCAAGGTTGGCTAGAGAAATATGGATGGGAGATTTTGCCACACCCACCACACAGTCCAGACCTCGCACCATCTGATTATCACCTCTTTGGGCCACTGAAACGTGAGCTGGCAGGAAAGCGCTTTGATGACGATGAAGAGCTTGTTGACCATGTGCGGAAATGGCTACAAAACCTTGACGGAAGTTTCTTCCGAGAGGGTATCTATTCCATGGTGCGGCGTTGGCAGAAGTCTGTTGACAGACTTGGCTGTTACGTAGAGAAATGAAGGACGAGTCAAGGTATGAACACGTGCAAGAATTTTGTTGATAGCATAAAAAACGCGGATTTTACAGGCATTTTTCGGTTAATTATGAAAGAGCCCTCGTACAACTAAGACTACAACAAGTACAACTAGAACTACAAAAGCAACAAGTACAATTACATCTGCAGCAACAAAAAGTATAATAACAAGTACAATTACAAATATTACAACCATAACTAGAACAAGTATAAGTTCAACTACAACAAGAAAAGTACAATTACAACTTGAACTACAAGTACAACACGTACAACTAAAACAACAACTACATCAAATACAAGTACAACTAAAACTACAACAAGTACAAGTACAAGTATAACTACAACTACAGCAAGGACAACTACAACTACAACAACAACAAATACAAGTACAAACTACAACTAAAACTACAACTACAACAAGTACAACTACAACTTTAACTACAACAAGTATAAATACAACTACAACTACAAGAAGTACAACTATAAATAAAACAACGAAAACTACAACAAGTACATGTATTAGTACAACTACACCTACATCAAGTATGGCTACAACTACAACAAGTACAAGTACAACTACAATAGTACACCTAAAACTACAACAGGTACAAATACAAGTACAACTACATAAAGTACAAGTACAGCTACAACTACAACAAGTAGAAGTACAACTACAACTACAACAAGTACAACTACAACTACAACTACAACAAGTACAAGTACAAAATAAAAGTCGAACGATGAAAATAAAGTCCAAAAGATGGATGTCATGAAAGGTTTCTGCAGAAAAATAGCTAAAATCCAGAGCTTCATGACATAAAAACAAGGAAGCTGATGACATTAAGCTTGTAACGGTAAAGATTCGCTGGTAAATATTAATTCAAGGACAAGAAAGATGAAAAAAACACTTACTTTTGATAGGAGGTTAGAAACATCAGCAGAGTGGTTTAAAAAGAATTGAAGGCTAAGTCATAGGCATAGATAGAACGTGTACATTGACGCGTGTTCATGAAAGAAATAGGGAAAGAAATGGGGAAGACATGTAAACAAAAGTAGAAATATATATTTGCTTATACGGACTGATCAGATTGCAATAGATCATGAAATAGAGAGAGAGAGAGAGAGAGAGAGAGAGAGAGAGAGAGAGAGAGAGAGAGAAGGCAGAAGTGGAAGTGAAGTAGACAGAGGGCCAAAAAGATGAAAACAGAGGGAGGCAGAAGGAGTGGATAGTGTGGGAAGCAGATGAAGAATCGTGGTGGAAATAGAACAAAGAAAAAGCCAAAGGACAACCCCCCCCCCCCCCCCCCAATAGTAATTTAGAAAGAAAAAGAAAGACTAATGAAATCAAAGTGCTAGTGGACATATACAATGAAAATTTAGAAAAAATAAAAAAAAAAATAAAAATGTGACAAGATAGAGAAGCAAGGAAAAGACAGATAGATATAGAGATAGTGTAGACGTATAAAAGAAAGAGAAAGTGAAAGAAAAACTCGCCCAAACTTATCAAAAGAGTAATATTACTTAAGGAAAAAAGAGAAGAGAAGAAACACAGGGCCAAGAACATAAGGAATCAGAGAAGACCAATAAAGATTAACTAAGAAAAAAAATAGAAAATAAGTAAAAGATAGGGATAAAAAACGCGAGCATGAAAAGGTAAAAACAGGATGCACTGGCCATTTTTTCTTGATAAAACTGAAGAAAGGACAATTTAAGAAAAAAAAAAAAAAAAAAAAAAAAAAATATATATATATATATATATATATATATATATATATATATATGTATGGGTACATGTATGTGTATATGTATATATAAATATAATATGGAGAAGGAAACCACAGACGGCCAAAGTAATGGCACACTAGTTTTGACCTAACACTAGGTCCCAGTGTCAAGGCTAAAAGAGAAAGGTCCACACGTGGCAGTCAAAACAAAACGAGTGGAGTGACGAGCCAGGGAAATTGCATAAAACGAAGCAAAATGACTCTAACCGTGTATGAAGCTTGACTCAAGAGAGAAATTAGAGACACAATCGTA
>JAWDGP010004962.1:0-25000 GCA_033675545.1 Elysia crispata | reverse complement strand
ATCGTTTCGTCCGCATCCAAATCAATATACTAATCCGTTTTCCTTTGTAACTGCGTGTCGCTATTACTTCTATTTCATTCTTGTTATTCCATTTTTGTTGTCTCCCTCTCTCCCTCTCTCCTTCCCTCGATCTCTCTCTTTCTATCTCTCTCTCTCCCTCTTTCTCACTGTTTCATAAAACTTGATATATTTTTCTTTAAACCTCTGTCCATGTTTATATATAGCTGATTGTATCTCTATACCTGTGTTTAACTATTTTTTTCTATTTGCGGGTTTTATCCTTTACACGCCCTCTCTCTCTCTTTCTCTTGCTGTCTATCTTTCTTGATCTCTATGATTCTGTCTCTGCTTTTTCTCTTTGCTATATGGTAGATACTTTGGAACAAACTAAAAAAAAAACAACGGTCCATTATATGGGTATCAATGAATTCAATATTTTAATACTAAATACCTCTTTTTCACACCACCATCCCAATGGCTAAACTTGGAACAGTTTCATGTCTTTAAATAAAATCATGTTTGAGATAATCATTTTTTATGCTTCTGTCTATGTGTGTATAATTATAGCTCACTCTTTTTCCTTACCTGAGTGTCCCCATTTCTTTCTTTTTATGGGTTAATTCCCGTCCACGCTCTCTCAATATTTTTCACTCCCTCTCTACCTATCTCTTTCTTTCTCCACCTTTCTCTCTCTATCTCTCTCTCTATCTCTCTTTCGGCACTGATTGCCTCTTTTCTAGTATTATGGATTTTTTTTTTCATTTGTAATAGAATGTGTCCATGGTAGTTTATTAATCTTTCTTTCTCTGTAAATATAGGTCGTTTTTTTTTCTTCTAGTTCAGATTATTATTATTCTAAACTATCATTCCTTCTGTCTCCCTCTGTCTCTCTTTTACTTTGCCAAACTGTCTACCTCACTGCGTCTCGCTCTTTCTCTCTCTCTCTCCCTAACTCTGGGTATGAACTTTGATGTTTCTATTTTGTTTATGCATCTGACTATGTTTATAATTCTATTTCTTTCTGCTTTCTTTCTTTCTTCTTTTTGCCTACCGAGCTCTGTCATTCTGCCCCCCCCACCCCCCCCCCCCCCCGTCTTCTCTCTCTCTCTCTCTCTCTCTCTCTCTCTCTCTCTCACTCTCTCTCTCTCCCATCTAAGAATTTTTATATAAATTGTTTATTCCTCCGTGTAAGTCTGTATAAATCTCACTCTTTCTCTTTAACTGTGTCTCCGATTTATTTCGCGTCATTTCTCTTTAACTGTGTCTCGTATGTATTTCTTTTTTTTCGGGTCATTTCTCCTTCACGCTCTCTCAATCTGTCTGTCTGTCTGACTGTAATTGTAGTTGTGCTTGTACTGTTGCAGTTGTAGTTGTACTTGTACTTGTTGTAATTGTAGTTGTTCTTATACTTGTAGTTGTAGTTATACTTATTGCAGTTGTAGTTGTACTTGTCCTTGTTGTTGTAACTGTATATGTTGTAGTTGCAGTTGTACTTGTGCTTTTTGTAGTTGTAGTTGTACTTGTACTTGTTGTAGTTGTAGTTGTACTTCTACTTGTTTTTACTTGTAGTTGTACTTAAACTTGTTGTTGTTGTAGTTGTAGTTGTACTTGATGAAATTGTAGTTGTAGTTGTACTTGTTGTATTTTTATTTGCACTTGTTGTAGTTGTAAATGTACATGTACTTAATGTAGTTGTAGTTGAACTTGTTGTAGTTGTAGTTGTACTTGTACTTAATTTTAGTTGTAGTTGAACTTGTTGTAGTTGTAGTTGAATTTGTACTTGTACTTGTTGTAGTTGTATTTGTACTTGTATTTGTAGATGTACTTGTGTTTGTTGTAGTTGTAGTTGTATTTGATGTAGTTGTAAATGTAGTTGTACTTGTATGTAGTTCTAGTTGTACTTGTACTTGTTGTAGTAAATGTTGTACTTCCTGTAGATTGTAGTTGTACTTATTGTTATTGTAATTGTACTTGTTGTAGTTGTAGATGCACTTGTTGTATTTGTAGTTGTAGTTGTACTTGTACTTGTTGTAGTTGTAGTTGTACTTCTACTTATTGTAGTTGTAGTTGTAGATATACTTGTTGTAGTTGTAGTTGTAGTTTACTTGTTGTAGTTGTACTTGTACTTCTTGTAGTTGTAGTTGTAATTGTACTTGTACTTGTTGTAGTTGTAGTTGTACTTGTTGTAGTTGTAGTTGTATTTGTATTTCTACTTGTTGTAGTTGTAGTTGAACTTGTTGTAGTTGTAGTTGTACTTCTACTTGTCGTAGGTGTAGTTGTACTTGTACTTGTTGTAGTTATAGTTGTAGTTGTAGTTCTCGTTGTACTTGTTGTAGTTGTAGTTGTACTTGTTGTGTTGTAGTTCTAGTTGTAGTTGTATTTCTTGTTGTAGTTGTAGTTTTTCTTGTTGTAGTTGTAGTGGTACTTGGACTTGTTGTAATTATAGCTGTACTTGTACTTGTTGTAGTTGTAGTTGCAGTTGTACTTGTTGTAGTTGTAGTTCTACTTGTACTTGTTGTACATATAGTTGTACTTGTACTTTTTGTAGTTGTAGTTGTACTTGTTGTATTTGTTGTAGCAGTAGTTGTACTTCTACTTGTTGTAGTTGTACATGATGTTATGTCAGTTGTACTTGTTGTAGTTGTAGTTGTCCTTGTTGTAGTTGTAGTTGTAGTTGTACTTGTTGTAGTTGTAGTTTTAGTTGTACTTGTTGTAGTTGTAGTTGTTCTTGTACTTGTTGTAGTTGTAGTTGTACTTGTACTTGTTGTAGTTGTAGTTGTACTTTTACTTGTTGTAGTTGTAGTTGTACTTGTTGTAGTTGTAGTTGTACTTGTTGTAGTTGTACTTGTACTTGTACTTGTTGTAGTTGTAGTTGTAGTTGTACTTGTTGTAGATGTAGTTGTACTTGTACTTGTTGTAGTTGTAGTTGTAGTTGTACGTGTTGTAGTTGTAGTTGTAGTTTTACTTCTTGTAGTTGTAGTTTTCCTTGTTGCAGTTGTAGTTGTTCTTGTACGTTTTGCATTTAAAATTTTAGTTGTACTTGTTGTAGATGTAGTTGTACTTGTACTTGTTGTAGTTGTAAATCTACTTGTTGTAGTTGTAGTTGTACTTGTACTTGTTGTAGTTGTAGTTGTACTTGTTGTAGTTGTAGTTGTACTTGTTGTAGTTGTACTTGTACTTGTTGTAGTTGTAGTTGTACTTGTTGTAGTTGTAGTTGTACTTGTACTTGTTGTAGTTGTAGTTGTACTTGTACTTGTTGTAGTTGTAGTTGTAGTTGTACTTGTTGTATTTGTAATTGTACTTGTTGTAGTTGTAGTTGTACTTGTACTTGTTGTACTTGTAGTTGTACTTGTACTTGTTGTAGTTGTAGTTGTACTTGTTGTAGTTGTAGTTGTACTTGTACTTGTTGTAGTTGTAGTTGTAGTAGTACTTGTTGTAGTTGTAGTTGTACTTGTTGTATTTGTAGTTGTACTTGTTGTAGTTGTAGTTGTACTTGTACTTGTTGTAGTTGTAGTTGTACTTGTTGTAGTTGTAGTTGTACTTGTTGTAGTTGTAGTTGTAGTTGTACTTGTTGTAGTTGTAGTTGCATACTTGTTGTACTTGTAGTTGTGGTTGTACTTGTAGTTGTAGTTGTAGTTGTAGTTGTACGAGTTGTAGTTTTAGTTATATTTCTTGTACTTGTTGTAGTTGTAGTTGTACTTGTTGTAGTTCTAGTTGTAGTTGTACTTGTTGTAGTTGTAGTTGTACTTGTTGTAGTTGTAGTTGTACTTGTTGTAGTTGTAGTTGTAGTTGTACTTGTTGTAGTTGTAGTTGTACTTGTTGTAGTTGTACTTGTTGTAGTTGTAGTTGTAGTTGTACTTGTTGTAGTTGTAGTTGTACTTGTTGTAGTTGTACTTGTACTTGTACTTGTTGTACTTGTAGTTGTACTTGTTGTAGCTGTAGTTGTACTTGTTGTAGTTGTAGTTGTAGTTGTAGTTGTACTTGTACTTGTTGTACTTGTAATTTTATAGTTGTAGTTCTAGTTGTAGTTATAGGTATAATTGTTGTTATTATAGTTTTTTTATACTTGTTGTAGTTGTACTTATACTTGTACTTGTAGTTGTACTTGTAGTTGTACTTGTTTTAGCTGCAGTTGTACTTGTTGTAGTTGTAGTTGTACTTGTTGTACTTATAATTGTACTTGTTGTAGTTGTATTTGTACTTGTACTTGTTGTAGTTGTAGTTGTACTTGTTGTAGTTGTAGTTGTACTTGTTGTAGTTGTAGTTGTACTTGTTGTAGTTGTACTTGTACTTGTTGTAGTTGTAGTTGTAGTTGTACTTGTTGTAGTTGTAGTTGTACTTGTTGTAGTTGTAGTTGTACTTGTTGTAGTTGTAGTTGTAGTTGTACTTGTTGTAGTTGTAGTTGTACTTGTACTTCTAGTAGTTGTTGTACTTGTTGTAGTTGTAGTTGTACTTGTTGTAGTTATAGCTATACTTGTACTTGTTGTAGTTGTAGTTGTAGTTGTACTTGTTGTAGTTGTAGGTTGTAGTTGTAGTTGTTGTAGCTATAGTTGTACTTGTACTTGTTGTAATTATAGTTGTATTTGTTGTAGTTGTAGTTGTACTTGTTGTAGTTGTACTTGTTGTAGTTGTAGTTCTACTTGCTGTAGTTGTAGTTGTACGTCTACTTGTTGTAGTTGTAGTTGTACTTGTTGTAGTTGTAGTTGAACTTATACTTGTTGTAGTTGTAGTTGTACTTGTTGTAGTTGTAGTTGTAGTTGTAGTTGTACTTGTTGTAGTTGTAGTTGTAGTTGTACTTGTTGTAGTTGTAGTTGTACTTGTTGTAGTTGTAGTTGTACTTGTACTTGTTGTAGTTGTAGTTGTAGTTGTACTTGTACTTGTTGTAGTTGTAGTTGTACTTGTACTTGTTGTAGTTGTAGTTGTACTTGTTGTAGTTGTAGTTGTACTTGTTGTAGTTGTAGTTGTACTTGTTGTAGTTGTAGTTGTACTTGTTGTAGTTGTAGTTGTAGTTGTACTTGTTGTAGTTGTAGTTGTACTTGTTTAGTTGTAGTTGTACCTGTTGTAGTTGTATTTGTACTTGTTGTAGTTGTACTTGTACTTGTACTTGTTGTAGTTGTAGTTGTACTTGTTGTAGTTGTAGTTGTACTTGTACTTGTTCTAGTTCTAGTTGTACTTGTACTTGTTGTAGTTATTCTGTTTTGGTTGTAATTGTACTTCTTGTAGTTGTACTTGTCCTTGAACTTCTTGTAGTTGTAGTTCTACTTGTTGTAGTTGTAGTTGTACTTGTATTTTTTGTAGTTGTAGTTGTACTTGTTGTTGTTGTTGTTGTTTTACTTGTTGCAGTTGTAGTTGTACTTGTTGTAGTTGTAGTTGTACTTGTACTTGTTGTAGTTGTAGTTGTACTTGTACTTGTTGTAGTTGTAGTTGTACTTGTTGTAGTTGTAGTTGTACTTGTACTTGTTGTAGTTGTAGTTGTACTTGTTGTAGTTGTAGTTGTAGTTGTACTTGTTGTAGTTGTAGTTGTACTTGTTGTAGTTGTAGGTGTACTTGTTGTAGTTGTAGTTGTACTTCTACTTATTGTAGTTGTAGTTACTTCTTGTATTTGTAGTTGTACTTGTACTCAATGTAGTTGTAGTTGTATATGTACTTATACTTGTTTTAGTTGTAGTTATAGTTGTAGTTCTACTTGTTGTAGTTGTACTTGTAATTGTTGTAGTTGTAGTTGTAGTTGTACTTGTACTTGTTGTAGCTCTAGTTGTAATTTTAGTTGTACTTGTACTTGTTGTAGTTGTAGTTGTACTTGTACTTGTTGTAGTTGTAGTTGTACTTTACTTGTTGGAGTTGTAATTGTATTTGTTGTAGTTGTAGTTGTACTTGTTATAGTTGTAGTTATAGTTGTAATTGTTGTAGTTGTAGTTGTACTTGTACTTGTTGTCGTTTTAGTTGTAGTTGTAGTTGTACTTGTTGTAGTTGGAGTTGTAGTTGTAGTTGTACTTGTTAAAATTGGAGTTGTATTTGTTCTTGTTGTAGTTGTAGGTGTTCTTGTTGTAGTTGTAGTTGTACTTGTCTTTGTTGTAGTTGTAGTTGTTTTTGTACTTGTACTTGTAGTTGTAGTTGTAATTGTTGTAGTTCTAGTTGTACTTGTATTTGTACTTGTTGTAGTTGTAGGTGTACTTGTGTTTGTTGTGATTGTACTTGTTGTAGTTTTAGGTGTACTTGTTGTTGTTGTACTTCTACTTGTTGTAGTTGTAGTTGTACTTGTACTTGTTGTAGTTGTAGTTTTACTTGTTGTAGTTGTAGTTGTACTTGTTGTAGTTGTAGTTGTACTTGTACTTGTTGTAGTTGTAGTTGTTGTAGCTGTAGTTGTACTTGTTGTAGTTGTAGTTGTAGCTGTACTTGTACTTGTTGTAGTTGTAGTTGTAGTTGTATTTGTACTGGTTGTAGTTGTAGTTGTACTTGTACTTGTTGTAGTTGTAGTTGTAGTTGTACTTGTACTCGTTGTAATTTTAGTTGTACTTGTATTTGTTGTAGTTGTAGTTGACTTTGTTGTAGTTGTAGTTGTACTTGTTGTAGTTGTAGTTGTATACGTACTTGTTGTAGTTGTAAATGTAGTTGTACTTGTTGTAGTTGTAGTTGTAGTTGTACTTGTACTCGTACTTGTTGTAGTTGTACTTGTACTTGTACTTGTTGTAGTTGTAAGTATACTCGTTGTAGTTGTAGTTGTACTTGTCTTTGTCGTACTTGTACTTATACTTTTACTTGTTGTAGTTTTAGTTGTACTTGTTGTAGTTGTAGTTTTACTTCTTGTAGTTGTAGTTGTACTTGTACTTGTTGTAGTTGTAGTTGTAGTTGTACTTGTACTCGTACTTGTTGTAGTTGTAGTTGTACTTGTACTTGTACTTGTTGAAGTTTTAGATGTAGCTGTTGTTGTTGTAGTTGTACTTGTTGTAGTTATAGTTGTAGTTGTACTTGATGTAGTTGTAGTTGTAGTTGTAGTTGTAGTTGTACTTGTACTTATTGTAGTTGTAGTTGTACTTGTACTTGTTGTAGTTTTACTTGTACTTGTTGTAGTTGTAGTTGTATTTTTTGTAGTTGTACGGTTCCGTCTTAATAATAAATTAGTCAATCTTGTCGATGTCTTATATTACAAGTACGGAATACATAGTAAACTTAAACATTAAGTAAACTTTCGTTAATTATGATTTAAATTTTTATGCTTCTTTATTAATTGTGCCGATGTTTCATTTTTCTTTTGGTTCATCCACTCCACTCCACTTTGTCCGGTTCTCTCCCTTCTCTCTCTCTCTCTCTCTCTCTCTCTCTCTCTCTCTCTCTCTCTCTCTCTCTCTCTCTCTCTCTCTCTCTCTCTCTCTCTCTCTCTCTCTCTCTCTCTCTCTTCTATAAATTCCGATGTTTTTTTATATCTTTTTGTCTTTGTAAATGTCAATGTATTTCTCACTCAATTTTAGTCTGTGTGTGCCTTTCATATTCTCTCTCTCTCTCTCTCTCTCTCTCTCTCTCTCTCTCTCTCTCTCTCTCTCTCTCTCTCTCTCTCTCTCTCTTCTTGATGTCAATCATGTTATATCTAATGTCTTTGTCTATGTAAGAATATTGCTCACCCGATGTCACTACATGTATTTCTTTCTTCTCATATTTATATCCTGCTTCTTTTACGGGCTATCTTTCTTGAAAACAACCTCCTCCCACCCTCTTTCTCTCTCTCTCTCTCTCTCTCTCTCTCTCTCTCTCTCTCTCTCTTTCTCTCTCTCTCTCTCTCTCTCTCTCTCTCTCTCTCTCTCTCTCTCTCTCTCTCTCTCTCTCTCTCTCTCTCTCTCTCTCTCTCTCTCTCTCTCTCTCTCTCTCTCTCTCTCTCTCTTTTCCTCTGATTTCTCACCTTCGATTTTTTTCTTTATTGTTCAAGTCCTTGTCTACGTTAGTTTATTTATCATTCTTTTTCTTTACATGCGTGTCGCTATTAGTTTTCTTAGTTCTCTTTCTGTTTCTCCCTCTTCTACTCTCTCTCTCTCTCTCTCTCTCTCTCTCTCTCTCTCTCTCTCTATCTATCTATCTATCTATCAATCTCTTCCTCTTCTTTGACCTTCTAAATTCAATTTCGATATATTTGATATCTTTATGTTTTTGTTACTGACAGTATATTACTCTCTCTTTCTTTATAACTGTGTGACGCTATTTCTTTATTTTCTTTTCGGTTCTTTCTGTTGTACACTATCTCTTTCTCTCTCTCTCTCTCTCTCTCTCTCTCTCTCTCTCTCTCTCTCTCTCTCTCTCTCTCTCTCTTTCTCTCTTCTATCTATCTTTCCTAATTGATTTACCCTGGATTTCTAGAACTTATAATTATTCTAGATCTAGATCTGGTTATAATCTGTATAAGACAAAATAAGAGAGACAAATTGATAAGAAGGATTAATTTGAATATCTTTACGGTTCCGTCTTAATAATAAATTAGTCAATCTTGTCGATGTCTAATATTACAAGTACGACACACGTTCAAAAAGTGGCGTTTTAAGAAAAAAAAGTTGTTACATTTATATTTAAAGAACAACATTTTTTTTTAATTTTAAAAGTATCATCAACTTTGAAAATTGTAAACCTCTTAAGAACAGTCTTTTAAATGTTATTTGGCTCAACATAACAAATCTGGCCAAAATTTTCATAAACTGATTGTAATAAAAAACACAGTAAAGTTTTTATAACACCTTGTGTCTTAATATATAATTTTTCTTTTAAATCCACTTGGGACATTTATCTTCAAAATTCAGTAAACTTCATCACTGTACAGTAAATGATTTCGGAGGAGTAAGCGGAAAAAGAAATGGTTGCCTTTATGATTAATATATATGCATAGAGAGGATAGACGAAGAGGTGGAGAAAGAGAAAGAGAGAGAGAGAGAGAGAGAGAGAGAGAGAGAGAGAGAGAGAGAGAGAGAGAGAGAGAGAGGAGGTCAACTAAGAGTAGAGATTGCCCAAGCGGAACACACACAAGAAATGCAAGCATCAGTTGCGGGATTAAACTGTCTAGCTATCGTAACGGAGTGTAGCACAAAAAACAGCAACATCAACATCAGCAGTTATAACTACTACTACAAAAACAGGCATGCCCCGAGATTGGAGATGGTTGGTCCACCACAAGAGTGGGAATCTGTGGAGTTTCGTCACTTAAGCCATCTTAACGAAGGGGTATTGAATTTAGGAGTAACAGCCAACATGTAAAGATTTTATCAAATGATTTTTGATTAATCAAGGAAAGAAATGAAAAACAAAACAGGGAAACAGTATAAGTTACGAATTAAAAAAAAAAACAACAAAAAACAAAAACAAAAAAATGACAAGCACAAAAAAAGAAAAAAGGTAACAAAGGGAACCTAAAAATACTAATCACCCGGGTTAGATAAAATAGTAATGAAAATGACACGCGGAAAAACAACAAACAAAGCAACAACAACAACAACAACAAAAGCAACAGCAACAACAACAACAATAATAACAACAACAAAAATAACAACAACAAACCAAAGCCAACTGCAATAGAATCTCGAAACCCTTAATAATCTTTGACTCTTAATTTATTCAAAAAAACAGACTTATTTTATCTTTCTCTCTCTTTCTCTCTCTTCTTCTCTCTCCCTTTCTCCCTCACCCTCTTTCTCTCTATATCTCTCCCTCTCCCTCTCTCTCTCTCTCTCTCTCTCTCTCTCTCTCTCTCTCTCTCTCTCTCTCTCTCTCTCTCTCTCTCTCTCTCTGAGTCAACCCAGCGAAATGAAACGCGTCATCAGAAAGAAGGGATCGCTTTGAGATCGGACAACTTTTTTTTACATTGATTTAAAAAGAAAAAAGACAAATTTAAATGTAAATTAATTCAATAGAAATTTTGATATCAATATATTTGACAAATCGAATTTCTTGTTATTTTATTCTTCGTGTAGTTATTTTGTCTGTAAGAGTCAGTCAAGATCAGAGTGAAAAATAAACAAACCCTCAGGCGTGTTGACAACGTGAACAGATTCACTCGTAGATACAAAGGACAGCTATTTCAAGTCAATTAGTTATGGCAAAGAGTTACATATCTTAAAACCTATACAACGTAAAAACACGGTTTTAACTGATTTTTATGAAAAATTGAAAGATTCATCCCACTACGTATCATGACATATACAAATTTTTTAATTTATTAAATATTAGCTAAGAAGTGCAGCTTGTAGTTAAATTTAACGGATTCCGGCCTTTTCAAAAAGAATTTGACAAACACAGCTATGAGAAAATGCACAGCAGTTAAACCGCATGAAGAAAGTGTGTCACTGTTTACTTATATGAATCAGGAGAGCTTGAATTTTGCCTGGCAAGGCAACTTCGCCAGGAACTGGCTCCAAGCCCTAACGGTGGTAAGACCCGTAAAACGGTCAAGGTCCACATACTATGACGGCCCGCGCCTGTCGTCATTTATGCTTTGGGTCTGATGTGGCTCCTCCCATAAAACACCGGGATGCACACTTGTGTGCATCACTTTGGTGCTTGGAAGCTGGCAGGGAAGTTTTGTCGTGGGTTGTGTGAGAAGCACAACCTGCTCAGAGGTACCGGCGACTTGGGTACTTCGTCGATGTGGTGTCGGTGGGCCGGCTATCCTGAGAGTGTCTATATGGCGGAGGTTCAGAGCTGAAACCCTTCACCCCCTGCAATCTTTTGACATATCTCCCTTTACAGGGAATTGGAATATCTTCCTTTACTGGAAGATGGGTTTTTTTCCTTTCAAAGGGACATTATCCTTTTTCTTCCTTTGAAAGGGGCATTATCCATGAAATATGCAACACACTCCTTATTAGTTATTATCTTCCACGGGAGAGGTATTTCACTATTCACTTTTCCATTATTCCACTAACGCACTGTCCACTTGTGACTGGCACGTCATATTATCTGCTTAACAATACTAAAATTAGATAGACTCTGCCTCGATGAGACTGTAAGTAAATAGCGACACATAGAGATAAATACTTAGTAATAAACTGGTACATATAAAGAAATAAAGGTAAAATTAATTTATCAAAAGTATAGGAAAAGAGGCAAAGGAGAGAGAGAGAGAGAGAGAGAGAGAGAGAGAGAGAGAGAGAGAGAGAGAGAGAGAGAGAGAGAGAGAATAAGAGTTGAATAGGTTAAAAAAATGATTGACAACAAAGGATGTGAAACGTACAAATAGATATAAAGGTAATGTAATGACATAGACATAAACGAAGGAAAATATGGAGGAAGAGACGAAAAGAAAAACAAAAGAGCGTAAGACTGAGAGTGAGAGAGTGAAAGACTAAGAAGAAGAGAGATGGGAAGAAATAGCGAAACACAGTTAAAAAGAAAAAAAATCATAATAATTATACTGACATAGACAACGACATAAAGATTGAGAGAGAAAGAGAGAGAGAGAGAGAGAGAGAGAGAGAGAGAGAGAGAGAGAGAGAGAGAGAGAGAGAGAGGGAAGAACGAAAAAAGAAAAGAGAGAGACAAAGTTGTAGAATGCACATAGATCTGAAATACGTGACGGCTATTGCATCAGAAAAAGAGAGACGAGCGATGAAAATACTAGTGAGAGAGAATAAAAGTGAGAGAAAGAGAGAAAGAGAGAGAGAGAAACAGAGTGAGAGAAGGAGATGGAAATATATATATATATATATATATATATATATATATATATATATATATATAGAGAGAGAGAGAGAGAGAGAGAGAGAGAGAGAGAGAGAGAGAGCGTGGAATGAAAATTAATTCGAAACAAACAAAAAAAGAAGTAAGGACGCACAGGAACTGAAAAAATGTGAGTTACATACAGACTTAAAGACAATAAGACATAGAGAGAGAGACACAGAGAGAGAGAGAGAGAGAGAGAGAGAGAGAGAGAGAGAGAGAGAGAGAGAGAGAGAGAGACAGACAGACAGACAGACAGACAGACAGACAGACAGACAGACAGACAGACAGACAGACAGAAAGATAGAGAGAGCGAGAGAAAGTTAGTGAGAAAGAAATAGAGCGGAAGACAGGAAGAGAGATAAGAAGAATAGAAAGAAATAGTCTCAAGATTTAATCACTCAGTAAGGGCATGAGCTCTTTTAAATACGTGTAGCAATCTAGATCGGCCTTACGTATAGAGGAAAGTAACCTCTGAAATGCAAAATTAACGACAACTAATGTATAAATTTTACCAAAAGAAAAAACAGAAAAAATGAGTCTTTTTTTTTTATTCCTGTGTCACGATTTGTGTTAAACTAAATAATTGAGTTAATAAACGCCCATAAATCTTATAAATCAATTAGAGAAACTAAGAAACAAATTGAATATAACGATCTCAATCATGATTTTATACAAAGACAATAAACTGTTCGTTTAAAGTCATTCGTATTCTGTATCACAGATGTAGCCATCTGGGCGGTGGTGGGGAATAAAGGTTTGAAAATCGTCATTTTGGGCTCTCTTAAAGTCATATCTTGGACCCCCAATTCTGTCATTCCTTTGGAAGCACCCACGTGCTGCAAAGAGAAAAATTAGAGACACAGTCAATGAGACTAAAATCCAATATGTAAGCTGCAATATCAGAAAATAAAAGACAATCGGTGATAATACTAATCTAAAGCCGATGTTCGAAAGACATACAACACGGATTATTTGTAACTATATAAGAGATGCGTAACATGTAAGATTGGGCGACAAAAACTTGCTTCCAAATAGACCTAAAGAGAGAGAGAGAGAGAGAGAGAGAGAGAGAGAGAGAGAGAGAGAGAGAGAGAGAGAGAGAGAAAGAGAGAGAGTTAGATAGGAGATTAAGAGAATCAGAGACAAAAAGAGGGAGTCAGAAGAAGAGATAGCGTGGAAGAGGAAGAATCAGGAAGACAAGAAATAAGTAGTTACACACCGTTACGGGAGACAGAGGGAGTAATAAAGTAACATGGACATATCTTTTAGAATATTAATAAAAAATGGTTTAAAAAGTGACATGAGGGAGGGAAAGAAGAGAGAGAGAGAGAGAGAGAGAGAGAGAGAGAGAGAGAGAGAGAGAGAGAGAGAGAGAGAGAGAGAGAGAGACAAAGAGAGACAGAAAGAGGAAGAACTAGAATCAGATTGCAGAAAAAGCGAAACACAATTACAATAAAAGACTCAGTAATATACTGATTTAGAAACGAACCAAAAGGTATAAAAAAGAAATCCGGAATTAATGAAGAGGCGAAAAGTAGAGAGAAAGAGAGAGACAGAGAGAGATTGAGAGAGAGAACGAAAAAGAGAGAGCGATTGAGAGAGAGAGAGAGATAGAAAGGTGGAATGGATATTGATTCGAAAATAGAAAGAGGTAGGGATGTACAGGAATTGAGATAGTTAAAGTTATATACAGACTTAAAGACAATAAGAGATAGATAAAGAGAGAGCGAGAGAGAGAGAGAGAGAGACAGAGAGAGAGTTAGAGAGAAAGAAAAAGAGCGAGAGTGAGGAAGATGGATAGAGATACAGAAAGAGAGCTAGATTGAAAGAAGAGAACCAAGAAGAATAGAAAGAAATAATCTCACGATTTAATCACTCAGTAAGGGCATGAACTCTTTTAAATACGTGAAGCAATCTAGATCGGTCTTATGTATAGCGGAAGGTAACTGCTGAAATGCAAAATTAACGACAACCCATGTATAAAAAATATGAAAAGAAAAATATACAAAATGCGTCTTTTTTCAAGTTTTTTTATGCCTGTTTTCCAAATTGTTTTAAACTAAATAACTGAGTGAATAAACGCCCATAAATCTTTGAAATCAAGTAGAGAAACTAAGAAACAAATTGAATATAACGATCTCAATCATGATTTTATACAAAGACAATAAACTGTTCGTTTAAAGTCATTCTTATTCTGTATCACAGATGTAGCCATCTGGGCGGTGGTGGGGAATAAAGGTTTGAAAATCGTCATTTTGGGCTCAATTACAGTCATATCTTGGACCCCCAATTCCGTCATTCCTTCGGAAGCACCCACATGTTGCAAAGAAAAAAATTAGAGACACAGTCATTGGGTCTAAAACAAAATATGTAGGCCGAAAAATCAGAAAATAAAAAACAAGCGATGATAACACTAATCTAAAGCCGATGTTCGAAAGACATACAACACAGTATAATTTGTAACTATGTTAGAGATGTGTCACATGAAAGGCATCCGAGAAAAGCTTGCTTCCAAATAAACCGAAAGAGAGAGAGAGAGAGAGAGAGAGAGAGAGAGAGAGAGAGAGAGAGAGAGAGAGAGAGAGAGAGACAAAAAGAGTTAGAGAGGGGATTAAGTGAATGAGAGAGCAAAAGAGGGAAATACAAGGAGAGATGGCGTGTAAGAGGAAGAATTAGGAAGACAAGAAATAAATAGTGACACACCGTTACGGGAGACAGAGGGAGTAATAAAGTAACATGGACATATCTTTTAGAATACTAATAAAAAATGGTTTAAAAATGACATGAGGGAGGGAAAGAAAAGAGAGAGAGAGAGAGAGAGAGAGAGAGAGAGAGAGAGAGAGAGAGAGAGAGAGAGAGAGGGGCAAAGAGAGGCAAAATGAAAGAGGAAGAACTAGAATGAGATTGCAGAAAAAGCGAAACACAATTACAACAAAAGACTCAGTAATATACTGATTTAGATAAGAACCAAAAGGTATAAAAAAAAAATCCGGAATTAGAGGAGAGGCAAAAAGTAGAGAGAAGGAGAGAGACAGAGAGACAGAAAGATTGAGAGAGAGAAAGCGAAACAGAGAGAGATAGAAAGAGAGAACGTGGAATGGATATTAATTCGAAAATAAAAAGAGGTAGGGATGTACAGGAATTGAGATAGTTAAAGTTATATACAGACTTAAAGACAATAAGAGATAGATAAAGAGAGAGCGAGAGAGAGAGACAGAGAGAGAGAGTTAGAGAGAAAGAATAAGAGCGAGAGTGAGGAAGATGGATAGAGATACAGAAAGAGAGCTAGATTGAAAGAAGAGAACCAAGAAGAATAGAAAGAAATAATCTCACCATTTAATCACTCAGTAAGGGCATGAACTCTTTTAAATACGTGAAGCAATCTAGATCGGTCTTATGTATAGCGGAAGGTAACTGCTGAAATGCAAAATTAACGACAACCCATGTATAAAAAATATGAAAAGAAAAATATACAAAATGCGTCTTTTTTCAAGTTTTTTTATGCCTCTTTTCCAAATTGTTTTAAACTAAATAACTGAGTGAATAAACGCCCAACAATCTTTGAAATCAAGTAGAGAAACTAAGAAACAAATTGAATATAACGATCTCAATCATGATTTTATACAAAGATAACTTTTATACAACTGTTCTTTTAAAGTCATTCGTATTCTTTAACACAGATGTAGCCATCTGGGCGGTGGTAGGGAATAAAGGTTTGAAAATCGTCATTTTGGGCTCACTTACAGTCATATCTTGGACCCCCAATTCCGTCATTCCTTCGGAAGCACCCACATGTTGCAAAGAAAAAAATTAGAGACACAGTCATTGGGTCTAAAACAAAATCTGTAGGCCGAAAAATCAGAAAATAAAAGACAAGCGATGATAACACTAATCTAAAGCCGATGTTCGAAAGACATACAACACAGTATAATTTGTAACTATGTTAGAGATGCGTCACATGAAAGGCTGCCGAGAAAAGCTTGCTTCCAAATAAACCGAAAGAGAGAGAGAGAGAGAGAGAGAGAGAGAGAGAGAGAGAGAGAGAGAGAGACAAAGAGAGTTAGAGAGAGGATTAAGTGAATGAGAGAGCAATAGAGGGAAATACAAGGAGAGATAGCGTGTAAGAGGAAGAATCAGGAAGACAAGAAATAAGTAGTGACACACCGTTACGGGAGACAGAGGGAGTAATAAAGTAACATGGACATATCTTTTAGAATACTAATAAAAAATGGTTTAAAAAATGACATGAGGGAGGGAAAGAAAAGAGAGAGAGAGAGAGAGAGAGAGAGAGAGAGAGAGAGAGAGAGAGAGAGAGACAAAGAGAGACAGAAAGAGAGACAAAATGAAAGAGGAAGAACTAATCAGATTGCAGAAAAAGCGAAACACAATGACAATAAAAGACTCAGTAATATACTGATTTAGAAACGAACCAAAAGGTATAAAAAAAAATCCGGAATTAGAGAAGAGGCGAAAAGTAGAGAGAAGGAGAGAGACAGAGAGAGAGATTGAGAGAGAGAGAACGAAAGAGAGAGATTGAGAGAGAGAGAGAGCGAAAGAGAGAGAGATAGAAAGAGAGAACGAGGAATGGATATTAATTTGAAAATAAAAAGAGGTAAGAACGTACAGGAATTGAGATAGTTAAAGTTATATACAGACTTAAAGACCATTAGAGATAGATAGAGAGAGAGGGAGAGAGAGAGTTAGAGAGAAAGAATTAGAGCGAGAGAGAGGAAGATTGATAGAGATACAGAAAGAGAGCTAGATTGAAAGAAGAGAACCAAGAAGAATAGAAAGAAATAATCTCACGATTTAATCACTCAGTAAGGGCATGAACTCTTTTAAATACGTGTAGCAATCTAGATCGGCCTTATGTATAGAGGAAAGTAACTGCTGAAATGCAAAATTAACGATAACCCATGTATAAAAGTTATGAAAAGAAAAATATACAAAATGCGTCTTTTTTTCAAGTTTTTTTGTATTCCTGTTTTGCAAATTGTTTTAAACTAAATAACTGAGTGAATAAACGCCGATAAATCTTTGAAATCAAGTAGAGAAACTAAGAAACAAATTGAATATAACGATCTCAATCATGATTTTTTACAAAGACAATAAACTGTTCGTTTAAAGTCATTCGTATTCTGTATCACAGATGTAGCCATCTGGGCGGTGTGGGGAATAAAGGTTTAAAAATCGTCATATTGGGCTCAATTACAGGCATTACAAACGGAACATTTAGCGCAGGCGCAAGCAAAACCAAAGGAGTCTGCATACTACAATTTAGCGATAGCTACGAAATCACGGACACCAACGAAGACAACGAAGGAAGGTGTACCATAGCTAGAATAGAGACGGGTCGCAAGAAATGACTCTAATAAACACGTACGCTCCATGTAACAAACAGGAGCAAAGAGAATTTGTAAAAAACATACATAATAAACTAGAACACTTCCACAAAGACCAGAAAATGATTTGGGGAGGAGACTTCAACGTCGATTATAGAGAGAACTCTATAGAAGCTCGCTCCCTACTTGAAACAATCCAGGGTTTCAAGCTGCAAAACACCGCAGAGTCATTGGATAAATCAAAGCCGCACCACACTTTCAAGTTTCGAGACAACAGGATACCCACGCTACGGAATTTAGATCGGTTTTACATACATGAAACTTATAACACCTTCCAAATCCACCACACGGAAGTGCATAACTACTCAGATCACCTAGCGGTAGTGTTAGAAATAGGAAGAGATCAAGAAGATGGAAAGAGCAGGAAAGCGGCGTACTGGAAGCTGAACAATACACAACTAGGAAGAGAAAAGGATAGAGAAGCCATCACTAGATTACTAACTATATGCAAAGAAGAAATAGATAAATGCCCTGAGTGAGCAGTAGAAATATGGGTGAGCACCAAGCATTTGATCATGAGAGTAAGCCAAGAGTTGGCCATAAGAGAGAGTAAGAGGAAGAGAGACAGAACGAAGGAAATACTAACTCTGCTGGAAACAACAGAGTTAGGAACGGAAAGAAGAACTATGTTGCAAAAAGAGCTAGACGACATAGAAGAGGAAAAGTAGAGAGGAGCAGCAATCAGATGTAAGGTGGACACGGAACAAGAGGACATTCTTACCAAGCACTTTCTCGCCAGGGAACAAAACATACATAAAGATAGAAACATAAAGGAAATCAAAACGAAAAATGGAATAGTAACAAACCATAGGGAGGAAATAAAAAAAAAGAATTCCAAGAATTCTATAAGAAATTGTACACAGAGGAAGGGCTAGGAACGGAAAATAGGCAAGATGAATACCTAAAGTATGTTAGAAAGATAGAGGAGGAGGAAAAGGAAAGAATGGAAAATCCCTTCACAGAAAACGAAATAGCCACAGCAGTAAAAGATCTAAACAAAAACAAATCACCAGGACCAGACGGATTAACAAATGAATTTTACCAAACTTTTCAGGGCTAGCTGGTCCCCATACTAAAAAAAGTTGTGGACCAAGCAGTAGAAAGAGGCAAACTTCCAAAGGAGATGAAACTGTCGTACATAACACTACTTCCAAAAGATCTAGACAATAGGACAGAAGTAAGTAAGTATAGGCCAGTCTCATTGTTATAAAATAATAAGCAAAATACTAACAAGCAGGATACAACCAGTAATGCACAAACTGGTGCATGAAGATCAGCAGTGCGCAGTGAAGGGGCGCAAAATACAAAACCACCTACATAACATTAGAGAAATAATAACATACTGCAGAGTTAAAGGATTACCGGCTAGGATTTTGAGTCTAGATCAGGAGAAAGCATTTGACAGAGTATCGCATTCATTTCTCCACAAAATCCTAAAAGCGAGTAACATTAGCAGGTATGTCAGGGATTTGGATTCGAATCCTATATGATAATCCCTGTAGCCAAGTAATAGTTAACCAAGAATTAAGTGAGGAGTTCACTTTAACCAGATCAGTAAGACAGGGATGCAGCATGCCACCATTGCTGTACACACTAATACTAGAACCTCTATTAGAAAACATCAGACAGGATAAGGAAATAGAAGGGATTAAAATACTGGGAGGAGGAGAACAGAGAAGCAAAGCCTTTGCAGATGATACGATAATGCTTACAACGAAAGATAGCTCCATTACCAAAATTATTAAAAAAAATTGAGGAATATGGAGAAGCGAGTGGCAACAAGATCAACATTGCCAAAACAAGCATTATGAATATCGGAACGGACAACAACAGGCAAACCCCTCCACTTAATCTAAAAGTAGTAAAAAAAAATAAAAATATATGGGCTACATTTCACGAGCAAGGAAGAGCAAACCACAATCAAATCGTGGGATGACATACTAGTGAAATGTGAAAAGCAAGTAAAAGCCTACGAAAATAAGCCAACAAGATCTTTGGAAGAGTGGGAATAGTGAATAGCAAGATAGTGCCACAGGCACTATACCAGCTAAACATATTCAGACCTCCTACAAAGTTCTTCACAGAGTATAGGAAGATAATCTGGCCCTTCCTCAATAAAAGAACAGTAAGACGGATAAGCCAAAGGGAACTAACAATGGATTACGAGGAGGGAGGTATATTGTTAGAGGACTTAGAAGTCAAAGCAAGAGCAATGAGTATAAAACACATAACAGAGGCGATAGACAATCTAGATAAGTTCCCACTAGTGGTGTATTTTCTAGTAAGATTCACTCCACTAAATAACGGGAAACCTCAATGTTTTAAGAAAACCAACAGCCCTTTCCATCAAGATCTAAGGAAAGCAATTAGAGAGCATCCAGAGCAGATAGGAGTCATGAAACCGTACCAAGCGATAAGACCCAAGCCAGACAAGCCACTCTACGAAAAGATGAAACTAATGTATAGGTATAAGATAGTAGAGGTAGAGGAGGCATTCAAGAATCTACACAGATACGGCCTAACCAATAGGACGAAAGAGATCACATATAGACTGCTCTATAACATAACCCCAATACAATACGGGACGAAGTGTAAATTCTGTAATGAACAACAAACAGAAGCCCACATGTATGGCTTGTGCAAAGTATGGAGAGGCGCGAGGCTAGAACTGCAAAGGAAGATTAAAGAAATGTCAATCAATGCAGAATGGGACATGCTTAAAATTCTATTGATCAACATCTTCCCCAACTTTGGAAAGGCAACGCCCAAAGTAATAGAATTGGTGCACAAATACAGAAGGTTAGTATGGGAGCTAACTCTAAAACAAATGCACCACAATGCACAGTATACATACACTAACCTGAAAACCATCTGCTCGATCAACATACAAAGATGGAGCGCAAAGTGGGATTAGATCCAACATCCCTCCAAAATAATCCAGCGGATATTAGTAACCAAGAACAAGGAATTAAATGGAATGCAATTAATTAATTGCCCAATTAAATAAATAATAAATCTCAATAAAAGAAAGTTTTTTGTTGGTTGTTTTGCCTAACTAGTTAAGTCTATATAATTATTTAATAGAGGTGTAACCAATGTTGAAATGAACAATAAAATACTTTCAATTTGCGGAAAAGAATGTGTGCGAATTCGTCCTTGGCGCGAGTCGCCGTGATTGTTTGTGACGTAAAGGATAATTCAACAACACTGTAACCCAATATCAATAAAATAAATACTACCAACCGTGGAGAAGAGATAGTGCAAGAGTTATATGTCACTTTGTTGTCACCTTGTTGTCCCTTTGTTGTCCTTGTTGTTTGTTACCTTAGTTTATTAAAGATTATCACTTATTTAATTACCCCAGGCATAGAGTAAATAATACAGGAATGACCAAGATCCAGAATAACACAGCATTCTTTTCTTTCCACAGGAGTACGAGCAGAAAACAGAGGACAAAACCCAACCCCACACCCCCTAATTAACCTCTAACCTGCAATTTACTCCACAGGAACAAAGAGAATCAGAGAAGAAAGACTATCTTAGATCACTTATTTATTTTTATTCTTTTTTATGTATTTTAATAATAAAAAAAAATCTATATATATGTATATTTTGATGTTATATGTTCTCTCTCCCCCGGTCCCGCGATAAGTAACAGGTAGGAATAGACGACCCGTTATTTTTAGGACGCAAGATCTCCAACAGAATAGCATTAGAAACTAACACCTAACCCGATAGACCCAATGACCCACCCCACATAACCCTCCACGGCCTTAGAATAGCCGACAGGATTAACATAACATCACTAACAAGCCACCATAGGGCGGAGACAAGTAGGTAGGGAAGGTGGCAAGGTCGGCCCACTCTGGGCTGGGAAAGTGTGGAGTGCCTCCCTCGTGACTCATTGGAGCAGAGGGCAATAGAAACAGAACCAGAGTAGCGCACTAACAACTTACTACCGTGGAGGAGTCAAATCTTGAAGAAGAGGAGACAAACTCCACAACCTAACCCACTAGACAGGATCCCCATCCTAACCATGAAAGAAAGGTTTTTTTTTTTGTTTTTTTTTTCTAACAAAGAGTGAACGGAAAATAATCACCCACTAAACAACTAGCCAACCGGGTCACCAAATAGCAAAAAATAAAAGGCACACGGGTAAAATATCAATTACAGGAGAGAGACAGAGAGAGACAGAGGGAGTAATAAGGTAACGTGGACACATCTTTTAGAGTACTTATAAAAAATGGTGTCAAAAATGACGTGAGGGAGGCAAAGAAGAGAGGGATAGAGAGAGGGAGAGAGAGATAGAGACAGAGAGTTACAGAGGGGATTAAGAGAATGAGAGAGAAAAAGAGGGAGCCAGAAGGAGAGATAGTGTGGAGGAGGAAGAATCAGGAAGACAAGAAAGAAATAGTGACACACCGTTACGAGAGACAGAGGGAGTAATAAAGTAACATGAACACATCTTTTAGAATACAAAAAAAAATGATTTCGAAAAAGGCCGATCTAGATTGCTACAAGTATTTAAAGTTACTCTCTAGCTATGAGTCGCTATTTCTTTCCTGTCTTTCTGGTTCTCTCTGTCTTTCTCTTTCTCTCTCTGTCTCTCTCTCTCTCTCTCTCTCTCTCTCTCTCTCTCTCTCTCTCTCTCTCTCTCTCTCTCTCTCTCTCTCTTTTCCTGTTTATCCCCCTCTGTCTTCCTCCTGACTCTTTCCTATATTTTCTTTGCCTCTTTTATTCTCATTTTTGATACATTTTCCATCCCTATGTCTATGTCAATTCCAGCATACTTCTGATTCTTTCTCTCTAACTGTTTCGCTATTTCTTTATTCTCTCACTCATTCTTAGTCGTACACTCTATCTCTGTCTTTTGCTTTTTTTTTTTTTTGCAATTTTTCCCCCACTTAAGATAAATATTTTTTTTCTCTTTTGTCTTTGTCCATGTCAAAACATTATCTTTCTCTGTAAATGTATGTCTTAACACGCAAGAGGTAGTCAAGGTCAGACAAAAAAAACAACAAAAAGACCCATGGCGTGTTGACAAACTGAACAAGCTCACTCCTAGATACAAAGGGCAACTATTTCAAGTTAATCAGTTATAACATAGAGTTACATATCTTAGAATCTATACAACATGGAATCACGGTTGTGCGTGGTTGATCTGAACAAATTAAAATATACATCTCACTGCGTATCATGACACAGAATGGTGGTCAGTTGAAGCAATGAGAGTCCACACATCAACATCTTTATTAACGGGAACAAACTCAAGCAAAGGGATCAATTTAAATTTGAACAACTTCATAAAAAGATTTAATACAATTTACGACACAAGTGTAAGAGAAAAATGCATTTCACATGTTTTTTCTTTCAACAGTTTTTATACCCGAGTTCTCAGAAACTTTCCATTTCAACAGTTACTTCCCTGTACACATGACGCTGCATTAGGTTTTAACAGAGAGAGAGTGAGAGAAAGAGAGAGGGAGGGTGGAGAGAGTGAGAGAGGGAGGGTAGAGAGAGTGAGAGAGGGAGAGAGAGAGAGGAAGAAGAAGAAGAAGAAGTAGAAAGGAGAAATTGAATAGCGCCACTCAGTTTGAGACAAATAGGGAGTAAAATACTGACATAGATAGGCACATAAAGATATCAAAACACGAAATTGAGAGCAGAGAAACAGAGAAGTTAGAGACAGAGAATGAATGACATAGTAAGTGGAAGAGGAAGAACCGGATGAAAAAGAAAGAAATAGCTACATACATTTAGAGAAGAAACAGTGAGTAATATTCTGACATACACAGAGATATAAAGGTATAAAATAGATCATAATTCATAGGACCAAGCCAAACAAAAAGAGAGAGAGGGAGAAAAAGAAATTGATACTAGACAGACAGATGGACAGAGAGAGAGAGAGAGAGAGAGAGAGAGAGAGAGAGAGAGAGAGAGAGAGAGAGAGAGAGATAAAGAGGGACAGACAGAGACATAGAGTCAAAGAGGACGAACTTGAAAGAAAACAAAGAAATAGCTACACACAGTTAGAGAGAAAGAATGAGTAATATACTCACTTACAGGCAGACATAAAAGGAATAAAAATGTATAGAAAAGGAGAGATGAGACACAAAAATTATATAAGAGTGAAAGAGGGAGGGGGAGGGATGGCAAGAGACAGACAGTGAAAGAGGAAGAACCGGAAAAAGAAGAAAGAAATAGCAACACAACAGTGAAAAATTGCTTGGACAGTTGCGTGAGACGCTTGCAGTATGTAAAAATCAACTGATCAAAGCTGCTCCTATGGCATGTAACAATTAAACCGCCATAACAATACCTCTGGGACAATGATGAAGTCCACAGACAGGAATCCAACACAATCGCCAGAGAGACTAAGTCAAAAGTCGCTTTTTCCTGATTGCTGAAGATAAGTGAGATTGGGGCAGATGCTACTTTTGTTCTGACTTTGGTTTAACAAAGGCTTAAAGTACAGCTTAAATGCGACAGATTTCTTCTCAGTACATGTAGTAATAAAGCCCAGAGCACACACTAGATGTGGTTCCAGGTTGGTTTTTTGTATGTCAATACAATTCATAGTCAACATTTAGTAATATCTCCAAAAGTTCACTCCAAGATTAAGTGAAAGCAGATTTTAATTTAGCGTTTAGTACGTTCAAAATTATATAAAAAACGAAACAACAACAACAACAACAACAGCAACAACAACAACAATAATAGTAATAATAATAATAATAATAATAATAATAATAATAATAATAA
The DNA here is from genome assembly GCA_033675545.1 of Elysia crispata. Taxonomy (NCBI): domain Eukaryota; kingdom Metazoa; phylum Mollusca; class Gastropoda; family Plakobranchidae; genus Elysia; species Elysia crispata. The sequence goes on along the minus strand of JAWDGP010004962.1, from coordinate 1,145 downwards.
TAATAATAATAATAATAATAATAATAATAATAATAATAATAATAATAATAGTAATGAATAGTCACGTGTACCCCCAAATGTATGAAATGGGATCTAAAAGGACGATTTCCGTACTTTTATCAATAAAAAAAAAAATCTCTCTATCCTTCGTTACTACACGCAATAACTTGCGGAGCGCGTCATGCATTATGAAGAACGCTGCTATTGCACCCAAATCAACCCGAAATTTACAGCCTCTAAACGAGATACTTGGAAATATCTTTGACCACTTGGTTTTTGAGCAAAAAAAAAAAAATCAATAAACCCAATCTTTCAAAAAGATATCCATTTCACAGATATCTACGAATAACCAGCTTTTTTGTGAATTGGGAAATAAATGGATGAGTTCGATGCCAGTGACAAGATTTCTCTTTCTCTTTCTGTCTTGTTCTGCCGCAACACGCTAAAACCTCATTAGGGGCCCCAGGCTCGAGGAAACAAAATTAAAAAGGCCTGGCAACATTTACAACAGCTTGAAGAGGCATTAGAAGCGTAGCACTGTGATAACCTGGTCATGTGACCAAAGAGAGAAGGAAACGGGGGTTAATAAATGCGGAATACACTCGAGTGAGTCAGAGAAATAATAGGGACGGAAAGGATGAAGTAAAGAAGCTGGTGAATGGACTCTCACGCTCTATCTATTTCTCTTTCGCTCTATCTCTATCTCTCTCAGTTACTCTTTCTCTCTCTCTTTCTGTCTGTCTGTCTGTCTGTCTGTCTGTCTGTCTCTCTCTCTCTCTCTCTCTCTCTCTCTCTCTCTGTCATCTTTGCATCTTTTCTTATATTTTTTAATATTCTGTTTATCTTTATGTACCTTTCTAAATTAACCTATTAATGAGTGCTCCTCTATAACTGTGAGTCGCTTTTTTTCCCCATTTCTTTCTGGTTCTTACTCTCTCATTCCCTCTCAATTGGAGGAAGGTTTGGATCACGGCTCTCAAAACATCATTACGAAACGGGTCGTTAAAACTGTTCCAACTAATATGACCAAATCTTAAGTTTTTTTCTGTTCCATTTCTTTGATGAAACACACACAGGAAGCAAAAGCTGTTGAGTTTTGTGAAACTGTCGACTTGTTTCGTTTCACACAAATTTTTAATCTGGCA
>JAWDGP010004959.1:2500-31112 GCA_033675545.1 Elysia crispata | reverse complement strand
GAAAGCATATCCAAAATTATACATAGGTCTATTATCACAAGAAAAGTCAACAAAGTGTAAAATCAGTTTTCATAGACTTTGCACAAAGCTTAGATTTTCTAGTCAGCACTGAACTATTTTATTTTACCGAACGGAGCGCCAATTTTTTTTTGTTGACAGTGAATTGACATCACAAATGGGGAGGCTAATTTAATAATGTACAGGCGGACGGGACAGATATCCGCCATAAGAGAGCATATAGATATCAAGTTGTTGGTACCATTTCATGTAGCCTCTGGTTTCTCTTCACAACGCATAAATCTTTCGCCTTTTACTAAAGATTTTTTATTAGATCCGTGCTTCTCTGTGTTCACTGTGCTCTGGATACAAATTCGATTAAAATTTTAAAAAATGGAAGTGATTCGCTTTACTGACTCTGACATGACAACGCCGAGTTTGTTCCCGGAAAAAAATTAGTTACCAAGGCCTGGGGTCCCGGAGCAATTCGTGCAACACATGCCACCATCGCTAGACTAGTGGTAGGTATAGCTGGAGTTGCTCCCACAACTTTACAGGTGTAACGATTAGAAGATCCCAAAAGGTGGTACACCTCCATGGGAAAGATTGGAGAACTAGAGAAAGAGACCACACGGGTCACCCTATATTGGCTACCACCCACCCTAAAAATACGAGGGGCTGGCGAAAATTGAGAGCTCCTCTCTGGGAGTAGAGCGCTTTGAAAAGGTCCTGCGCAAACCAGACCAAGCAGTGCCTTTCTTCCCCAAAAGTAAGAGGGAAGGCCATTCCTCACTTCATCAATCTTAAATTTTAGGGACGAAGACACTTTTATTTTACTGACAGTGCTCCGGCCGCCGCACAGAATGCAGTCACTGCAGCGGCACATATTACCACGGGTCAAATAACTGCCCAACGAAAAAGGACAACGAACACAACGAACACGACAAAACAAAAGCCCCGACGGACCGCAGACGAATTAAAACTATCCAAATCGGCAACGTGCGTCGAAACGGTAAAAAAAGACCTGCAGCAGTCGAACCAAAAAAAGAAAGCGAAGCGGCCGCGGACGAGGAAATGGAAGACTTCACAGTTCGGGTGGCAAACGGTGCCTCCACGGAGAAAAAGGAGGAAAAGCAAGGGCCTATCTCTCCAAGAGAAGTTGTAAAATCCCCCCGACTGCTCCTTTTGGAGTGACTGTCTCCATTCATCAGAAGAGGAAGACACGCGGACAGAAACGGAAGAATCAAGACTGACCATAGACGAAAAACGCAAGACAAGCACGGATGCCTCGGACACAAAAGACCACCGGCCAGGAGAGGAAGACAACGCAGACGACCCGGACAACACCGAAGTAGGCAAACAAAATTATTAAGATTTTTAACCTCTATTCTTCCTTAAAATGTTTTTTTCCGAAAATTAGAAGGAAATTTCCAGTTATTCATTCATTATTTTTTAGAGATATTTTAAATCCCAAACATTGTTAATTACGCCCAATTGTATTATATTTTCTAAGTTTAGAAAAAAAAAACCCTAAGCAGATTTATAATAAAACTTTTACCACATAATATTCATTTTAAGAGTGTTTTTTTTTTAGGTTTTTCAGGTTTTTTTTTCAAGAAAAATTATCTCACTTGGCCTACACGGCCTTTACACCCCACCCTTTTCCCAATCCCACCTCCACACCTCCTCTTTCTTTCCGAACCAACATTTCAATCTACTGTTAAAAAAAACAAAAGACAAAAAAAAAACAAAAAACAAAAACAAACAAACAAACGCTGAGCATAAGTTTGTTAAAACTAATCATTCCCTTCAGCTTTGCTACCAGCGATCTAGCAAATAAGAATGAACAGTTCACAACAATTAAGTCGATCACATACTCTCATCTGTACCTACTTCGGCCAAGTGCTTCACCTAAAAGAAACACTAAATTTTACAGATCACCAGGGCGTCATAGCACGTATTGGATTGTCCCCCAAACCCGTTCTAAACAAAAGATCACCAAGCATTGGAAATTGAATAACACCCTTTCTCAAAAAAAAATTCTGCACAAAAGAAATAGAAACAATAATAAAAGCACACTTAAATGACCTAGAAATTGAGAGAAAGACGAGGAGAATTTGGACAACTATGGGAAACCATGAAAACCAATATTATACACTGAACGAAAACAATAGCAACGTATCTAGCCAGGCAGGAAAAACAGGCTTATCAAGAGCTACTACAAGACAATCCAACTAGCGAAACAACAAAGGTACACACTGCAGAAACGCAAATGCTGGAAATAGAAGCAGATAACTATCTTCGACAGCAATATAAAGGAGGGACACAAATCCGAACTAAGCTATACAACAACGTAAATGAAACACCCACGAAACAATTTCTCAACAACGGAGCAAAATGTGCAACAAAATAGACAGATTAAAGAAATCAAGAGTGCATACGGCCAGATGCATACTGAGTCAAAAGACATTTGCAACTCTTTCAAAGAATTCTATGAAACTCTGTACAGCTCAGCGACCACCTGCCCACATACCCAGAACACATTCTTCGAATATGTGAAATCTTTAGACGAAGGAAGCAAAGCAGAACTAGACACACAAATAACTTTTATAGATCTAAAAAAATGGGCTTCAAGCCATGCAACCAAACACAACACCAGGACCAGACGGCTTTAACAGTAGAAGATTTTACAAAACATTTCTTCTTGATAGATTAAACCGCTTATTTTTAAAAATGACTTCCAACAGAAGCATGCCACCTGAAACAGCAGCTCCCAGAAAGCCTCAGAACTCAGTGATATATCACTGTCATCCCTCAAGAACAAACCAAATAGAACAGATCTAAAAAAATTGCCGACCTTCATACTCCCTTCAAAACAGCGTCGATTCTAAAATCATAAGCTAAAACATTCACAAACAAACTCAGGCCCCATATATGGCTTCCAAGCTCGTACCATGAAAACTAACAACACGCTCAATCGCAGACCGAAAAATACAAAACCACTTACACTTCATAAAAGAGATATCATTATATATACAAGAGAACAAACATACGCAGCTATTATAAGCCTTGGTCAAGAAAAGGCATTTGACAGAGTCGCTCACGATTATCTTTTCAAAAACATAACCGCACATAACCTAGGAACACAAATGGAACTTGGATGAAAACTTTGTATAGAAAACTGCAAAGCCAAATCCTTGTAAATCACACGCTTAGCGATCCTTTTATCCTAAAACGTTCCATCAGACAGGGATGCAGCTTATCTCCCCTTCTGTATGTCCTCTCCATAGAGCCGTTACTATAATATATAGGACAAAAAAAAAAAAAATAAAAAAAAAAAAAAAAAAATAAAACGGGCATAGATATACCGGATAAAAAAGGAGCAGGTTGCGGCCTATGCCGATGACGCGACTTTCTTTGTTAAAACAAATTATGAAATACGACAATATTTGAAGCTATTGTATAAAACAGAAGTATTTGCTTATTATAATGTGATATCATCTATGATTGAGTATGTCTGTAACAATGTGCATTGTATCTCGATGTATCTTAAGCTCGCTACACAGTCTTATCTCATTCTACTCTCTAAATTGTGTCACTTGTCATGCCTTGAAATTATAGTAATCTGTACACTGTAAACAATGGGTGCCGAAGAATCTATAATTCGATGGTTCTAATCCCACCAAATGAAGCATTTTCGGTCATTTTTACTTAAAGCTTTATCATAACCACTGCTGAGCACTACCTAAAATTCTAGCTCTTATAATTCTTACTTATAGTAGTAGTAGTAGTAGTAGTAGTAGTAGTAGTAGTAGTAGTAGTAGTAGTAGTAGTAGTAGTAGTAGTAGTAGTAGTAGTAGTAGTAGTGGTAGTAGTAGCAGTAGGCAGTAGTAGTAGTAGTAGTAGTAGTAGTAGTAGTAGTAGTAGTAGTAGTAGTAGTGGTGGTAGTGGTAGCGACAACGGCAACGGCAGCGACAGCGGTAGTGGTAGTAGTAGTGGTAGTAGTGGCAACATGGAGTGAGGACTCACAACCAATGGAGATGAAATACATGCTTTATTGTGTTGTTTCACACTTAACAAAAGAACGTTGACAATGTTTTTTAACTCATATTATAAATGTATTTATCATTGTTTTATTACATTTGCAATGTTTAAATATTCTTCGGATTTCTCTCTTCTGAATGTTTTCACAGTATATTTTTCTGTTTACATATATTTTTTGTCTCCTGATTTTTTTATTTTAATCTTGGTTTAGAAAATATACATTTTCATTCTGTCTTTCTATTTTTTTTTCTTCTTCTCACCTCTCATCTTTGACTCACTCGTCAAAAATCCAAGATCACATATTTTACCGTTCATTTCCCTGCTAAAGCGGTTTGCTTTTTCACTCCATTTTGCACACATTGTTCATGTCTTTATGAAATAATATCCCTATAAATATTGGCTGCAAAAATAATTCCTCTGCCCCTCTGCCCTTAGAGTGTCCAGCAGGAACGTATGGCCCTGACTGTGGTAAGACCTGTAGTGTCCACTGTGCTGACTCTGACCATATCTGTAACAAGACGGATGGGTCATGTGACCAAGGTTGTAAACCAGGCTATCAAGGTCGTTTCTGCTCTGAGAGTGAGTTAAGATAACGACCATGAACAGATCATAGAAGATAAAGATTTGAAATGATTTTTTAATAAAGTAATCTACACTGTCCTATAAACAAGATCAAAGTCAGATTTTTTTCAGGAGAATTCTAGATGTAAATTGGAGTTTTTTTGTGCGTTTTATTCACCTTGATATTAAACTTAACAGCAAAAAGTTCCAGCTATTTGTACAATATTAATGAAAAAAAGGACAATATATCATTTCCTCTTAACAAGGTTAAGCGTCTGGTTCTAAATAATATCCCTGAACAGCAAGAAAAAAGAATACAGAAAATATAAATATTGTTCGCTCTGCGAGTTATCTATTGTATGTAGTTCTCACTTTTTTAGATTAATTGAGTGCAATTTTTTCCTGTTATCAGACTGTTTAGAACCACATGAATGGGGCAACATTTTGCCGTTCCCAATTGTTTGTTGTTAAAAAAAAATAAAAAGTTTGTTACACCTATGTTTTTGTTTCAATTTAAGACAATTACGTTTAAAATCATAAACTGTTAATAATAAAACTGTTGGTGACTTTAATCGGAATATAAAATTTCAGCAACCGCAAAAATAATTTTCGAAGTTTATTTACCTTGCGTAATAGCTATGAGTATTTGTAAGTTTATATTTTTATCTTCTTGTAATAATCAAAACTAAGTTTCTGGACATGAAAAACGTAGAAAGAGAAGAGAGGAGGAGGAAAAAAACAGTATGATAGATAGAGATGCATGCAAACAACATGTAGATGATGACAAAGAAAGAATGATATTTTTTTTTTGAAAATAGATAAAAGGTTAATGAAAGAGGATGCTGTGATATTCGAGACGTATTGTAAAATATTAGAGGAAAATAATTAAAAAAATATACTGTATGATTTATAAACAATCCTTGCTTCTTTTTTATCCCAGAACAATGCATTTTTTCATATATTAGCACAATATAAAACTTAATTTGAATAAAAAAATACATTTATTCTTTTATCAAATTATTATGAGCACAACAATAAAACATAAAGGTTCCCTAAAGTTGCAAATAGGAAAAACATCTCTTTTACTGAAACTGTTAAAACGATGCATGATTGAAAAAATGTTTGTTTTTTTTTTCTTTATTTTTCTTCTTTTTTGTGTGCAAAATTCAGATTGCAGTTAGTATAATGTGTAGAAAAGAGATTATTATTAAGGTATTACAAATAAATTATCAGAGAAGTTTTATGTAAATTTATATCGCAACTGAAATTTAATCTATGATGAGTATATGCAGTATAAGCACATCTTGTATCGCATTCGACGTGCATCGCAAAGACCCATGCAGTATTAGATCCAGTTCATTTGAGGTTCTCGGCCAAAAAGGAAAAAAATATTTAGGATTGCCTTTGCACCTAAGGAAACCTGCGCAATATAAGAAAAAAATCGACCTAATTGTCCTTTACCCACAGGTCTAGCACAAAAAAATTGTCCAAAGCTTTCTGCACATAATTATATTGTTGTTACTTACTCAACTAGTCTCCAATAATTTCTGCCAGTTTCTACAAATCTGGCATAAATTCAGAATGATTTATAAAACTAGCCTGGTAATGTACAGTAAAGTCGACATAAAATGTACCCTTTTAGAATCAGACAGTAAATAATAAGTGGTTACCCTCCATGTTTTTATTTTAGCAGTAGACTCTTAGTTAATATATTTATTCTAAAGTAAGCAGAACCTATTTCATGAAAATTAAATATCGCAACTAAAAGATTTGAGAATGAGAAAATGGCATGAAGTTTACTCCCATTCTGTCTGCTTCCTCAGCCTGTCGCATAGGCAAGTATGGCCCTGGCTGTAACACGACATGCAGCGATCAGTGTGTTGGACAACACAACCCGTGTCATCACATAGACGGATCGTGTTACCTGGGCTGTGAACAAGATGATCAATCTGCCATGTGTCGTGGAACAAGAGGCAAGACAATTAAGATGCATTTTGTGCTTCGGGACAAAATCAAAACGAGATAGGAATAGAATTATATTTTAAGAAGAAAGGGCGATTTGTGACATTTTTATGATTGAATACTAAAATACAATATCGATTATGATTTAAGTCTTTAACTGTTCTTTTTACACTAGTATTATCGCACGGTTATGTATAGACATTGTTATTTTGTATATTAAATCCTGACAAAGCACGTCATATCACCACCTCTTTATCTTATTCTTAGGCTAATGAAAGGCGTTATGAGGTACACAAACCGTGATTGTTCGTTCAATATTTATCAATGTTACGAGCCGAAAAGAATCTGTTTTTCTTTTCAAAACTTCAATCAAAAAAACTGCTATGCATTAAATAATTTAATTTTTAAATTTATCCGCTTTCAACTGTTTTAATCCAGTAAAACACCGGTCTGATGAGGGAACAGGACATAAATCACCCAGCATCTCACTTACTCTGTTTGCTGTTGTCGTTTTTGTTATTGTTATTGCTGCTGCTGCGATTATTGGATTTCTTGTATCGAGGTAGGACTTCAATTGATCAGGTATGTTAAGAAAATCTTACAAACAATTTAGACAAGCCTAGATTTAATAAATTTATTCTATGTTTACGTGGTATTCCATCTCCCTGACTACTTAGATATTTGGACCCTTTATTTGAATCAATTTTGATATATTTATGTTGTCAGCTTAAAGTGGCTAAGTCAAAATCGAGCTTAGACAGTATTTTTATATCGGTTAGTGACCTCTAAGTCTCTAATAGAGAATAATAGTCTTTAAAGAACCGGTATAATAATTAATTAAATAGAACTTTTAATTATAAAACAAGACAGCACTCCATCGCATTAGACCACAAAAGAGAATCATCATCTTTTTTTATCTATTTCATGGAATGAAGGCTCCGGATGACCAAAAGACACAGGCCACGTAGTTCACCCCCTGAAGATTGTAGTGCGAGAATAGAGTTAGTACAGGTTGAGAACCCATCATTAGCTCCACAACATGGGGCGCTTTCAAGAAGAGGTTCCAACCAACATTATGAACCCGTGGAACTCTCACCTCTAAATTGTCGTCCCAATGACAATGACTTTGAACAGTACGCCACACCTCTGGATATGGAGAGAGAACTTGGGGAGTACGAGATGCCCTTAGCCTTAAATATCAAGCAAAGTGGTTTATCTGAGCATTCTGGCCAGGATTTTAATGAGAAAATTATTGCTGCCCATAGTAAGCAATGCGAATCTCCTACTGGGTGTTCGAGTCAAGAAATCCAGGAGAACAAGGGAACTTCTGGCCTCTATTGTAATACAGATCCCCTACCTTCTGGACATAAACGTCGAGGCATCAAGGAGACGGAAACTGCTACACCTAAAATTCAGATATAGCCCTTACTATGACTTCGCCCCAATTGGGCAATGAGGCAAGTGAGAGGATATTTGCATAAACATTATATATATATATATTGCAATATAATATTTTGCAATTTATGTTACATGATAGATCATAACCTACTCAGTTTTAAAATTTCCCTGATGATGCTACTGTATGATTTTTTTTTCATAAGATTGATTCGTGCCAAAACTCATTAAAAATATTGATAAAAAAGCTCTTTGACAATATTTGAAAACAAAATGTCATTTTGAGAAATATGTCATTTTATGAAACGATTCCACAAGTATATGAGAGAAAGGGTCGATACAGACCAAATAAACAGCTGATGAATTTCTTGTTTCAACAAATAACAGTCAAAATGATCATCGTTTTCCAAGCAGGTCAAGCCTCAGTTAATCAATCGCCAGTTCCAGGAGGCGTAGCACCTACCCTTAGAGATTATATTTTTTCACATAATTAGGATTATTCCTAGGCATGGTCCATTTTTCATCTATCCGGAGAATTTGTAGAGCTCCCTGATACGATTGTTTCATTTGAAATATTTAATTTAAAAAATCAATTTGATTTTGCTTCCATAGTAGAAGGAGATAATTTATAAATTCTGTATGTCCAATGCTTTGTAACGACATGGGTAAACAAATATCAACCGTTATATATTAATTTAAAGCAGAAACTTTCATCGCGGATTATCTTCTACATTAAAGACTCGTGCTGTAAAACGTAGGAATTTCTGCATTTCATATGCGTCAGTAGAACCAACAAAGATAAACTCGGAGATATTTTGGGGCAAGTCCAATTTTCCTAAAGAAAGCTTGAAGTTTTCGCTTTTTATCCTGCTCTAATTTCTAATTTTCCAAATCTTTCATTTATTGGGGAAAATGGCATTTTTCCAAGTAGTCTTCTGCTGTAAAACGTCGCATTTTGTTGCATCGCTAAACACACAAACACACACACACACACACATATATATATATATATATATATATTTCGTATATAGTTAACCTTGTAAGGGACTCCCTGTGAAACTAAAACTTAAACAATATAGCTTTAATTCTTTCCTGCATTAATTTTGAAGTTTATAAAAGCGCTTTTTTAGCTATTTCTTCAATGAACCACAGATCAGTGACTTTTTAATGACTAAATAGTAGCGTTTATAGTCTCTTATGCTTTAATTGAGCGTTACTTTTTTACTGCAGTTTATTATGATGCATTCTTTTGTATTTTTTATTTTTATTAGGAGTATCAACACACACGCTTAGGTCTTTTATTTTGTTTTACTGCTCTTTGCAGCCATGATATTTGGAAATGTTTTCTTTTGATTTTCACCATTCTGACATGTTTTTATGTAAGAAAGTGACTTTGTGTATGCATGTGACGGAAGCAAAGGAAGCAAAACTAACAAAAAATAAAGTGAGAGAGGCGAGAACTGTTAAAAGAAATAAAATCATAACGGATTAGATAAAAGGTGAAAAATATCAACATTAGTTAGAAAAATTTTAAAAAAAAGAATGGAAAAAGGCTTGTCTTTAAACGATTCGAATTGACCATTGTATTTTGCCAAGTGATAAAGATTCATATTACTAATACTTACTTTAGATGAAAGAATTCAACCAACTTTTAAAGATATTGTTTTGTTTTTTCTCAAGCTAGGAAACAGCATTAGTTATCAGGCTGATCAATAAAGTGTCGTTGGTTGTCTGACATTGTAAACAGTTGAATAACACCTACATTATTCTACTAACCAATTTTTTTCAGTTATCCTATCTAGTCCAGTTTATTCGCTTCCTTCTTCGGCTTTCTTACCAACTTTTTTTTTCCTTTTCTGATAGTCCTGTGCAGGCTATTGTGCCGTTTAATGTGCCCAAAGTAAAGATTTTCTGCGCGAATAACACTTATAATGTCTATTGATTTAATGTTTACTTTGTCAAGAGTGTATTGTTTAGCTGTTTTAATTGTCTAAGGTGTACGGCTAAAACGACTTTATACCGCCTCCTCATAAGCTGATAATTTTGTCTCTATGGTTGTTATTATACATCAATTCAGGAGGTTGGACCATATGTGAAGACCACAAAGGAAAAAACAGATATGCCACATTTGGCAAGTTCTGAGAAAATTGATGTTTTCATTTTGAAAGTCCGCTATTTTCTTAATTTGGACAGGGGCCCATTTAAACTTGGTATGTGCATAGAATAGTTATTTCTGGACTTTAAACATTTATATTTTTTTTTCATTTTTATATGGTTTGGGGACAGTGTTTTATCAGTAATGTGTAAAATGGGCAGGTCTGGTTTTTCCTTTGAAAGTCATTAAATGTAGAATGAAGTATCAAGTTTGAATTGTAATAACTTTCCCCTCCTTAGTTCACTTTATTTGCTTAGAACTTGTTTTCTAATGTTATTAAAAGGTCCTCAAATGTATTTGGGTTTTTAACGTATTAAAATTTTGTCATAATGGCGACACAAAAAGTATAGTTTTTTATGGGAAACGAAAATTTGCTAAGAAGCAATGTCTAGACTTTTTTGGTTTTAGTAGTTGTTATTGTGTTGGTTTTCATAGAAACTGATGTTATATTCATTAAAATATTATATAAAAGGACCATTGAACCTACATGTACTTCATGAAATCATAATCTCGGCATATTTTTCCTAACTTATTAACACTATCACAGAAAATCTCGAAGTATTGAGTGTGTGTATTCTATTGTTTATGAAAACTATGACTAATGAATTTAAAACAAAAATGAACATTGATGTGATTATTTCACATCCAAGGCTTAGAATAATAAAATTACGACCATTTTGACAAAATCAAGTTTCATTTTTTTTATTTAAAAAAGAACTAACAACAGTTTAACACAATACTAGTTCTATGCAATTGTACTTTCTTCTTGAATTTTTCATGCGCTCTCCCTCTCTTTCTTTCCCTCTTCGTCTCTATCTCTCTCAGTCTCTGCATTTTGAATTTGCCAAGCGTAATTTTTGTTTTTGAAAGTCGGGTAAAATGTTATTTTAGACATATTTTGGAATGTTCTTTAAACAAAATGCTATTCTGACCTTCCATTTTTTTTTCAGTTCCACCATCTTCTATCAGAAGGGCACCTAGATAAATAAAGCTGTTACCCAGTTCAATATTCTTTCCATATATGAAAATGTGGACCGGATTTTTTGTTAGTATTTGAGAAAACTATTGTTTTGTTGTTTTTTTATGTTCATAAGAAGTCCATACTTATTACCGGTACCTTTTTCTTTTACACTTTCTTTTATATTTTGAAGGCCCTCTTCATATTTGCAAGTAAAACAGTATCATATGTTGTAGGTAAGTATATGCTCCACTTGTGAACTCTACTTTAATACTAGAATAGAAACTTGGTCAAACTGCTTTAAAATGGTTTTCGTGTTTCTTTCACTTCTTTTTTTTAAGTTGTTCCCTAGAGATTTTTTTTAAATGTGTTGCAAATAAAGATTTCCAATTCAAGTGATGTCCCCGTCGTCTATGGTTTTTAATGTTAGATATTACATGACATATGCGTGTTTAATGCAAATTCCACTGTATGTGAGTAATGGATAAAACAGACAGAGACATATTTTTGTGTCTCTATAATTATGCTTTTCGGAAATCATTCTGATTTTGAGCCTTTTTTTTTTTCTCTAAAGTCTGCTTGCTCGTCTCTAACCATTTGCCATATTTGTTTGAATTCTTTTCAATATTATCCCGAGAAAGATTTTAAATGGGTGAGAGATAAAGCTTATCATAGTAAAACACAACATTCAACAGCTCGTGTTTTCTGTTAAAAACTGATGTTCTTAGATCTTTTGTTGTAGGCTGAGCTTTAGAAAAGCATTTCACATTTATGACAGCTTATCAATTCCAATTTTTCTACAGACGTGTTATATTATTGTTGAGATATTATCAATGCTATCTAGTTTTCCACCTGCAATTTCTTTCATGCATTTTTTCACTTCTGATTTTAAGAATTGTGATATTTTTAGATTATTTGATATATTGTTCTTCAACAAATTAAGTCTATTTTTAACCATTTTTAGTCCCAAAAAAGCATATTGCCGGATTTGTCCCGTATACATCCCTTTGTGACATTAACTTTCGTTGTGAATCCAATAACTCGTTTTGACCATCTCAATTTTTTCTTTACCTTTTATAGTCCCTGAAAATATTGGCACTTCTCACTCGCCAAGTTCTCCTTTGATTTAACCCAATGTTTCGTAATAATGACATCTAGTTCTTTATAATCTAGTGAGCATTTTTACTTTTTTCTTTTTTTTGTAAAAGAGCAAGGACTTCTGGTGACATCCATTTCTGCTTTGGTTGTCTTGGTTGTCGTGACTTAAGTGGCAAGACTTTCTCTCAGACGTATCCAATCAGTTCGTATATGGTTCCATTCATTTTCGAAGTTCTTAATCTCAGCTATATGAGCTGCACTTGCTCCTTCTTTCATTAAAGCACCATACCTGATTTGTACAGGAATCATAAAATTTTATTTTATTGCTGGTTGCCTTAACGCCGTTTCTACTGCTTTCGGTACAATTTTTGCTCCTTTTGGAATTTTCAGCTTCAGTCTTATGTTCGCTATTACCGGATTGTGGTCTGAAAATTTATCGGCGCATGAGTATGTTGTACAGATTTTAGTGTTATGTTTTAATAGGAATGGGATGAAATCATGGTGTTATCTTTTTGGGAACTTGTGATGCCTTAGGAGTCTTCCATGCGTATGACCGCTGTTCTTACTGTTTAAATGTGTTGATAACAATTAATACTTAAGTTCGTTTCTCCAAGGCTTAATTTTCTTGTCGACTGTGACTGACAATGTGCATACCTTTGAATTAAAATCATCTGTTAGCAAATGGATTCCATGCGAGTTTCCTTGTTTGAAGGCTGACTCTATCCCAGTGTAGGATATATCAACATTTTTTTTCTGAAAGGTCCCTTGTTTGAGCTTATGCTTGAATGATAATAATAATATAAGGTTTCGCTCGGATCTTACACATACTCAGCAACTCACTGAAATGCAACTATCCTTTTAAACATTCACTTAAATTCGTCGTTGTGCAGAAGGCTTACATTGTGTCTTATTTTCATTTTCACTTGAGTCAACCATAGTGCACTAATCTTTATTTCGAACACAAGGTTCAAACCAGTTTCTTTTTTAAATTCCTAATATGCTAGATTTTATACTTCCTGCTTCCAATATGACGTTTTTCACTTTCCCAGCCTCGTCCAAAGTTCTAACATTCCACTTTATATGTTTTTCTATTCAATAATGTTACAGATAATTCTTATTGTTCTACATATTGTAATAGTTTAAACAAATACATGTATAAATTTAAGTTTTCGAGTAAGCTAATTAGCCATCGGTTCTGTCATAAACAAAGGTGGTTGTTTCACAACTTAGATTAAGAGTGAAAAAATAAAGAACATTTGATGACGTTTACAAAACTTAAAAAAAAGATCATTTAAGAAGAGTGTGGAGTCGTTAAAGGATCTGGATAATTAAGGCTGCATATTTATGTACAATCGCTTACAATAAAAGCTTGATATTAAATTGCGAACATTTTTGTTTGAATTATACGTGATAATGGTCTACATTGTGTGGTTTGTTTATGTTTTGTCATAGGGGCCCAAGGGAAACTTCTTAAAAAGCTTGATTTTTGTCTAAAGTAACACATAATATACATATTATAAAAGGCAACTTTTATTTCTTTGTTCCCTATCTCCTCCTAAACCACTCAACGTACAGTGATGAAGTTCACTGATTTATAATCTGCCAAGTTCAGTGTGGGTCGCGGTGAAATAAAAATGCTAAAAAGTTTTGGATTTAGGCTAAAAAAATGCCTTTGAAAGTTTATTATATTATTTTTTTTTTTTTGCTTTTTTTTAGGAAATTAATTTCTCAATTTTAATTGCCAAATTCGCTATAAGAACCAAATAACATATAAAACAATGTTTTCAGTGTTTTCGATTTTTTTTATCTCGATAACTCTTTTAAAACAATCTATGATTATTTTCGAAATATACATGGTGTTGTAAAAAACATGTTTTTATTTTCAAAAGAAGTGAAAAGCTAAAAGAATATAAAATTTAAACGAAATTCGGCCTCTTGCAGCTTGACACAAAAGCGTCATATTATGTGGTTACTTCCGGTAATGGCTATTGGACTTTTTCTCTCAATTGCTTGCCTAATCTAGATGAATCAGAAAATTTTCAAAGCTCTGAGATTAATTAATATTGATTGCAAGATTTCATCAAATGTTTTTTTTTTTGCTTCAATTGCTGTCTTTATGTAGAAAGATCTACGAATTGAATTTTCTTAGATCTAAATTACATATTCTTCGATCAATCAGAAAAAGGAAAATAAGTTAGCTTAGTATAGTAGGATAAAATAGAGAAATATGGGATCTGGATTTAAAGATAGAATTTAAGTCCTTAAACTGAGGACTTTTAAATAAACAGTGGAGTCGGGTTCTAGATCTTGATCAACGGGTTTAGATGTAGTGTAAGAACTAGATATAAACATAAAATCAAATTTGGGACAATCTTGAGCACTTTCCAATCAATGAAGTGTAGTCAAAATCTAGATCTAGAATCTAAATAGTCAAGAATCAAATTGGGATTTAAATTAGTTCTCAGTCAAAAGTCTGTATAGATCTAGATCTTGATAAGATGCTATAACATTTTTCACACTTCATCGCAACAAATGTTTCAAAAAGCAAAATTTTGATTGCGGTTACCAAACATAGAGCTAACTGATTGTGAAAGTTTTTGTTTTCTTTCTGGAAACATTTTGTAACATTTTTGGATGCAATAAAATTTTATTATTCCTTTCTACGGATTCTATGAAAATCTGTTGCGATTTTCAATCGTGTAAATTTAAAAAAAAATCCAAACAGAATGATCTACACATTGATTTTTCCTAGATCTAGATCTAAATTAAATTACATAATTAGTTCTTCGATATATCAGTAAGAAAAGAAAGTAAGTTTAGTAGGATAAAGTAGATGTAGATCTAGAACGTTTTCAGAGCATTAATTTTCATTGCAAGATTTCATCAATTCTTTTTGTTTAAATGCAATCTTTATCTAGAACGTAATATACACACATGGATTCTATAACAATTTTCACACTCCATTGCAACAATTGTTTGGAAAAGCAAAATTTTCATTGCGATTACTAGATCTAGAGCTACTTGGTTGTGAAATTTTTATTTTCTTTCTCCAAACATTTTGAAATATATTTGGATGCAATAAGTTTTTATTACTCCTTTCTATATACAAAAATCGGATCAATTTTCCATTTCAGTGTAAACATTTTTAAAAATTTAGACAGGATGTTCGATTATTCATTTTTAAGTCTGTATTTGGAAAATAAGTATCCACCTTTGGATTGTTGTTTTCTTTTTATTTTGGAGACCATTTTTTCTCGAATTTTGCTTTGAACAAATAGCATGGTACCTGTTGTGTGTCACATCAGCTACACATGCTATGGTCTTGGTGGAGAGACAAACTAAAACTAGGGCTGTTAAACGATTGCTCTCAGACTTGGTTTACTTTTTTCCTTGAGACCTTTGCTTCATTTAAAGAATGTGTACATGATAATGTTAGAAGAATTCCAATGTTTCAGAGTTCTATAATTCGAAAACTGTACCAGTTTTTCACCAGATGTGTTTGGGATACATTTCTAATTCTATTTATCTGTAGTGGGTCAAATCAGCACCACATACGGTCTCAGTGGAGATATAAACTAAAACCAGGGCTCTTTAAACAATTGCATCCAGATTAAGTTTCCTTATTTGCTTGAGATCTTTATTTCATTTAAAGAAGATCTTCAATAAAACATGAGAAGAATGCCAATGTTTCATGTTTCTTATAATTCTTTTTTACTCATTTATTTATTTGAGTCTTTTTTTAATTTGCATGTAGTTATGTGGCTTTGGAGATAAGTCTGAATTAGTTGTAAAGTTGATTTTTTTGGTTTGTTTATTTTCTTTTACCATTTTTGTTTTCTTTGTGTAGTTGTATGGCTTTGAGAGTTATTGTTGTATTCTTTCATGAAGTGGTATGGCGGAAATATTAACTATTTTTGTTGTGGTTGTGGTTCACTTTTCTTCAGTAGGGTAGTTTGGAACACATTACACTGTTTCTGCACCACATACATATGTTTCTGTGGAGAGATAAACTACAACTAGAATTACTTAAACGATTGCACCCAGATTTAGTTTACTTTTTTGCTTGAGATCTTTGCTTCATAAAATTTCATTTATAGAATGACGTCATGACTACGTGAGAAGAGTTCCAATGTTTTAAAGTTCTATATAAATTATACTTCAAAACTTTATGATGAGCGCCTGTGACCGTACCAGTGGAGCCTCTATTGCTGGTTGTAATTCTGGGTATTATGAGAGTCAATGTAGAAAAGGCTGCAGCAGCAAATGTGCAGGAAATAAAGCGTGTCATCGATAAACTGGAGATTGTGATAGCTGTCGTCCTGGATATTATGGAACCATTTGTCACAATAGATGTAGAAGTCACTGCGCCGGACCACACAACGCCTGTGACCGTACCTGTAGAGTCTGTGAGGCAGGCTGTGAGTCAGGGTACAGAGGGGTTAAGTGTACTCAACGTAAGTAGGGTTTAGGTGTTTGGTACAAAAACACTTAGCATTTCCATAGCAAGATGTCATAGGTCAACTAATTTTTGATGCACTTGGGTCATTTTTGTTATTTGAAAACTATTGATTATATTTTATATGAAATTGGAAAGTCAGGTTCACTAATACTACGTGTCCTCGTGGATTTTCCTTTCTATCAAAAAATAAAAAAATCATTGACAGTTCAGGGTAGCAAGAAAAATTATTTCATCCGCATAGACTAAAGGCTAAAAAGAAAAGTTAGCGCGGCGTCTAAATTAAAACATTCCGCTTCTATTCCTCTCTTGAATATCTTTCTTTCTTCTTTCTCCTGATTTTTCTATTTCTCCTCTCCGTGTTTTGTGCATTTGCATTATACTAAGTGTTTCTTTTTGTTTGTATATCCTCTTCCTAGATATTTTTCTCACTCGTCACAAACAATGGCTAACTGATTTTACCCTTGTTTTCTCGACTACCTCAGTTACCCTTTTGTTTCTTTTTTTTTTTAATTTTGTTCATTTTTGTAAATGATGTTTATGTGTTAAAAAAAAAAAACTCTACCCAAATTTTGGCTGAAATTATACATCCTTTACTATCCTTTACAAAGAATATTCAATAGGAACGTTTGGCCCAAACTGTGGTAAGACCTGTAGTGTCCGCTGTGCTGACCATATCTGTAGCAAGACAGATGGGTCATGTGACCAAGGTTGTAAACCAGGCTACCGAGGTCGTTTCTGATCTGAGCGACAGTTTAAAGAAAATGATTATTGTGCTGGCGGATTCAAGCAGCAACTTGGAATTCAAATTATTTTTTTTATTATTTTGCTATTAAAATTAATACGGAGTTTAAATTGTTTCTGGAAAAGTAGCGAAAAAAGTCATCATGTAATTTCGTCTTGATAAGGCTTAATTTTTGGTTCCAAATAAAGTATAACATACCATACGTGAACAACAGTAGTGTCATCAAATTTTGCCTTTCCAGAATGCTTGTCGTTTAACATTTAAAACTGTATCACAGCAATGTTATCAATTACAGATGTCGAATTTCAAAATAATAAACTGTCAAAAATTAAGGTGATGGTAGTTTTAAATGAACTGTAAAATTTTAGGAGCTTCTAGCTATCATAAAGTGCGCAGTCACTTTAGTTGTAATAAAATTTATATATATATATATATATATATATATATATATATATATATGTGTGTGTGTGTGTGTGTGTGTGGCGACAATGATACGGTAATCACATACAAATCTAAAGAAATCATCCATTGCACGAAATCAAACTTGTTTTGTTTAGAATTTGTAGTTATTGAACTTTGTGCCTTACATAAAAAATGTTATTGTACAATTATACTTATATATAAATGCATCATCCCCTGATTTTTATATTACACCAACGGCCTAATGAATGATGTGGACAGGCGACATCAAGCATCTCAGTTCCTGTAGTGAATGATATATTAAACCTATATTGCTATTTAAAATGTTAAATGTCACTCTCTGGAAACACTAGTCTTAAAAGAAAAGGATTATGCTTATCTAAATTTTTCTGTTTTCAAAGCTTTGTACTTTTTACTAACTGATGATAACAGATTAAAGCTCAATCTTTTTACATTGTTATGAAGGGGTCATCAATGAGCCGGAGCAGACTTCCCCTTGTGACAAGGACATCAGGTAAGAGGATATTGGTGCTCCTATCATTGCTCGGGGACGCGACAGTCGAGAGCTTAGAAGTGTTGGTTTTTCTCAAGTAAATAAAAATCCGCGATAACATGTTTTATCATTATTCAAATAATCATGACCATTTTAATCCAGGTATAACCCAGGTTTTGAAACTATCGAATCATGGGGCAAACAGCTTTAATTCGTACTTCTTTCCATTATTCAAGCAAAGTGCAATTGATATCTTTAGCGGCGGGCAACGTAAGAACAACATCCTCTCTTTGTGCTGATTAAAAATAGATCGATACATGTAACCGCAAAGTTGGATTCGATTTATGAATCGAAAGCTTGACCATGGTATTAGGCACGGTCTGATATTTTTCTGCTTATTGTACTATGATTTCGGGTGTTTCGGGCCGGAAATGCAGTTGATTTTAAATTCTCTGCCGTAGGGAATAAAAAGATACTTGTCAAAATAGATAATCACTCTACTCTCCAATGATATTTATATGTCTCATGAATTAATTTGTTGTAACGCATTTTAACTATCTTTTTTATTTTTATGATTCTTTTTTTGCAATTTATAACGGTAGTATTTGTTTTAATCTTTTGTCTTTATTTTGAATTATAATGTGGTATAGTATCGCACACTTGGTCGTTGTAAAAAGGACGGGTTCTTTATGATAAGTCCTTAACATAGAATATAGAAAAAGAACACAAGCCATGTGTGGCAGGATAGAAAGAGAGAGAGAGAGAGAGAGAGAGAGAGAGAGAGAGAGAGAGAGAGAGAGAGAGAGAGAGTTTTTGAAAGCGGTTTTGGAAGAATGATTTCCCTGCCTCTCTCCCTCTCTAATTCTACATTGCTCTCTACATCTCTGTTCCACTTTCTCTCTCGGTCGAAAACTGTCTCTTGAATCCTTTTTTTTTTCTTTTCCTTCGTCCTCTTTCTGTGTCGCTCTCTGTATCCATCACTCAGCGTCTCTCTCTCCCTCTTTGAGTCTTTCTTATCCTCTCTGTGCATGTCAACCTCCTCTGACTCTTTTCCAACTCCTCTCCCTTTTCTCTGTATTCCGACCCAATTCTTTCTCTTTTTTTTCTTCTCTCTCTCTTTCTCTTTCTCTCTCTCTCTCTCTCTCTCTCTCTCTCTCTCTCTCTCTCTCTCTCTCTCTCTCTCTCTCTCTCTCTCTCTCTCTCTCTTTCTCTCTCTCTTTCTCTCTCTCTCTCTCTTTTTCTCTCTTTCTCTCTCTCTTTCTCTCTTTCTCTCTCTTCTAGCTTCTTTCCGTCCTTTCAGACCAAAGGGTAAGACTGCGCCTTTTTGCGAAGAGGAAATGATAAAGGAAGTGGGCAAAGCAGAGATAAGAGCGCGGAAAGAGCGAGTTAGAAGAGAGAAAGGCAAAGATAGAGGCTATAGACAAATTTAACGACAGGGAGGAGTAGAGATAATGATAAATTATAATCAATTAAATATGGCTTGACCTATGGCTTGACCCAAAGTTATTGTGGAGCAAATTTTAACTTTACCTACTTGTCCTCGTGCTATGCTACATGTATGATCTAAGTAAAGGAGTATGCTGGCGTGTGACTTTATTTTTTATCGCATCCTTTTTCACAGACACTTGCGCGCGCACACCCGCACACTCATACATACAGGCGTGTCATTGAATTGTAGCCACTGTGCGACAGCACTTATTATTTTTTTTTTAACTTTCAATCTTCCATCGAACACTGAGTCTAAATAAGTTCGTCACGTGTAAACCCAGATGTGGACACACACACTCATACAATACAGGCGTGCCTTTGAGTCGTAGCCACTGGGCGACAGCACTTATTCTTTTTTTATTCTACTTTTATTCTGCTATTGAACACTGAGTCGAAATAAGGTCGTCACGCTAAACCCAGAGGTCGACACAACAGAATGGAATCACTTTGTGCTAATTTCCTGATCCTAGATCGATGTCAATCCGTATGAGCGTGTAACCGATGCATATTAAATGAATAAAAAAAATGCAATAATTCAAACATTACAATCCTATCAGTAAAGTATTTGGACTGACCGGCCCGTTAAAAGATCAACCATCCTTTAGAGTGATAATGTTTCACTAGTGTAATGATCGTCGAGAACAGTTCGGGGGGAGGAGCTATACACCCTGCGGCCAAAACAAGGTCACCTAAAGAATGACTTATTATTATCTGATTTGAAAACCAAGACCGTTTTGGTGCTAATAATAATAAATCAAAAAACCACGGAGATGTATTGTGTTCTATGTGAAACTTAGCAGTCTACCTTTCTCCTTTAAAATGTTTTTTTTTTTAGTCTTTAATGAAAATATCGGATTTTTTTTCTCAATTGGCCTTTTTCTGTTGAATAATGTTTCAATTCAAAATTGTTTGATACAATTGAAAACGCCATACTGTATTATTTTATTCAAAAAACATCACAGAATTAAGTTTTAAAAATCTATATCCTTTAGCAGCAAAAATTTTAAATTAAAAAATATAAAGCTTTGATATTAAGATATGTAACACAGCCAAGTTTTAAGATTTTAAATGAGTCATAGATTTTAAATTACAAACTTTTGCATGACATTTTATATTTCCATGTTTTACACATGTAACTAAGCTGGGTGGATTCCTTAACTTACTTATTTACTGCTGTAGGACCCACTAGTCGAGTTATCTATAGAAGCTCAGTGCCTACTCTAAGTATTTGCAGGCCCTAACTGGTTATGGTAGCGTGCCTAGCAGCCGCGCAATACTACAGAGTTCACATTCTTGGGTCCTTGAGTATCAGTGGAGAACTAAGGCCACTGTTCCCTAACTAATACGAGTGATGTCGAGACAAAAATGGCTACACCCAAGAAAGAAGGAACACCACAATTAACGTTATCGACAACTATAATAAGATTATTACACGTATAATCAATTACCAATGAATGAAAGCAATTCTCAAAGAATAAAATACAAAATTCAAAGATGATCCTAAAGCAATTACGTGATAAAAGATGCTAATAAATTGTCAGAATGATAAGCGCCAAGAAGATACTCACGATACAGTGCATATGGTATACTAAGATCAAATACTAAAAAAAAATGGCCAGAATACTAAGTAGAAGATACTAATAAAATGGTCAGAATAGAAGATACTAAGAACTAAACAAAATGCTGAATGAAAATGCCAACTAGTCAGAGTAGAAAATATAGAAACAAAATGCCTAATAGTCAGAAAAGAAAATATCGAACAAAATGCCCAATAAAAATGCCGAATAGTTAGCCAACGCCCGAGTCACGGTGATAATCACGTAGAATTACAACAAATGATAATCCAACACAACTTCTCAGTAGTAGTAGTAGTAGTAGTAGTAGTAGTAGTAGTAGTAGTAGTAGTAGTAGTAGTAGTAGTAGTAGTAGTAGTAGTAGTAGTAGCAGCAGCAGCAGCAGCAGTAGTAGTTTCCACAATACTTCAATAATATCCACTAGGAATGGTCACAATAACTTCTCACTGTCTCAGTAAATCCAAACAATACTTCTAACCGACATGGCCTCCATTTTGTATGGAAATGTTTACGAGAAGGTTACCGACAGCGCTATCGTGACCTCAGAGAAACAATGTTCTGTCTGATGTTTTTGCTGAAAACAGAAAATAGGATGTTAAATTTTTGGTGTCGGCTGTAAAAACTCGATGGATGTGTTTATGTGCGATTAGCTTAGTTTAAAACAAACCATTATTATTCTAAGATGTAAAAATTGTTGAGTAATCGGGTATGGAGTATTGACGATTCATATGGGGCATTATTGACTCCTAGATGAGGTATGAGGCTTTAGTGACTCCTAGATCAGGTATGGGGCATTAGTGACTCCTAGATCAGGTATGGAGCATTAGGGACACGTATGGGGCATTAGTGACTCTTACATCAGGTTTGGGGCATTAGTGACTCCTAGATCAGGTTTGGGGCATTAGGGACACGTATGGGGCATTAGTGACTCCTAGATGAGGTATGGGACATTAGGGACATGTAAGGGGCATTTGTGACTCTATATGAGGTATAGGCCATTAGGGACACGTATGGGGTATTTGTGACTCCTAGATCAGGTAAAGTAAAACCAAGTGATAAATTTGATAAACTTTTATAAGCGGCGGGATGAGTACCTAAACCTAGTATTTTTATTTGAAATTGTAAGAATTATGCAATTGCAGTAAGTGGTTCATTATAATAAGTAATATTTTCTTCAATATGAAGCGAAGTGACATCGACAAAGCTATTCAAAAAGACATTATAGTTAATAATGGTTGAGAGAGTTTTGACATAAAAAATAGTTTTGAGTCCATCGTAAGACGGTCTTTCATTTACACCTTTATGTAAATCGAGTCGCCTAGGATTACTCTAGTCAAATAGGCTTAAACATCTTGAGGTTGTTCTGCTGCGCAATTCTTCAATCTATAGGGCTAAAAATGGCGTTGAGAGTAAGGGATGCTAATCGGAAGAAAAATGTATAATCTTAAACAAAGAATGTAACTTTTTTTCTTGCTTCTAATCAAGAGGCTAAGAAACTAAAGCTACATTAAGCTGCAGAATCTACACCTTTGAACGATACACACAGGTGTGGGATTATTGCTTGCCATGTGTGAATGTTGTTCGCTATATACTGTTTTTTTTAAGTAGAAAAGTAACACCTTTGATAGAAGATAAATTCCACAACCGAACAAAAAGACTTTCTTCACACTTTCCTTGAACTAGCTAATATAAATTAGATTTTGACTATAATCAGTTTTCGGAAGCATTTTAGTCATTTAGGTTTTGAGGATTATTTATCCAGATTGAACATCTAGCCCATTGGGTTAAATCTGTACTAGAAAAACGTCGAGTTGAACTTAAAAGATGAGGCCCATATTTTTAGAATGAGTATTAAAGATGTAAAGGCAAGTGTGTAGAAAATTTGTTTGTTACCGGTTTAAACGAGACTTTTACTGGAAGCTCTGTTATGAATGGCTGAAACGTAACCCGAATAGAACTTTGCTATCCTAAACATTGGAGAGAAAAATTTTCACAGTGATATTTGGATAAAAGCGCTATGTTTTTTTCTTCCTCGCGCCAAGGATACGCTATAAGAGAGAGGTTAAGGAATTCGGTTTTAAAGTTTTATATAATTTCATGTCTTTGAATTTTCGAGACATTTGTGGTGGCATGAGCAGTCGAAAAAGAGTTGTATCTGATTAGATTATAAAATTAAACATTTCTTTATAACTTACAGCACCTGCTCTTTCATACCTCCACTAATATACAGGGAACAAAGGGACAGTACCCCGGTTCCAAAGAGAGAGAACTCTTGACAGGAACATGTGTGTCGCAAACGATATCATACGTTCTTTCGACCACCATAGCTGCACTATGTATACTGTCACACTGAAATCTCCGGTCAATGCCATTCTGTTTGTAGCTTAGATAAATCTTGTCATTCTTGGCTGTGGAGATTTCATATTTTTATCAAGTCGCCAAATGATTCAATTTACAATCCGAAAAAAAAAATCTATTTAAATTTACACCACTTTAATTTTTTTTAAATAGCAATCATCACAAATTAGTTTGATGAATCCAAAAATTGAACATTAAATGAAAAAAGCATAATCTTCAAATATGACACTTCTAAGTTCCAATTAGGTATTTCAATAGAAGCCACTGGAATTAAAAAAAAAAATTACAAATGACATAGTTGTATCTTTTACCTGTGTCTTTAACCACAATCCTGACCCACGAGATAATAAAAGGAGTCCTCAGTTTAACGGTCAGGTTAATGTTTCCCCCATTGTTAAAAGTCGCGTCATTCCTGTCTGTTAACCATGTCGTCTCCCGACCTTGTTCATTATAGGCCGAGAAAGTCATCGATGCTGTTAAGTGAAGGAGAAAATCAAGTCTAATTTATTACATGTTAATTTATTTTCATTAAGCTAAAAACACTGTGACGAGAATATCAAGAAATACAACGAAAATTGAAGGACAGTATTTAGATTATTGGAATAACTTGGATGGTACTGATTTTGAAGTATATGGTTTAAAATGTATCTATTGTTGAAAGTTCAAGTACATGAGCGAAAAAATCTCGTGGACGTTTGGTATTTTGTTAATATTTTACGCTTGGTTTTAATTTTTTTCCCACGGGAACATGGAGTCACGGCCTTTGATATATTTTATCAACAGGTTTTTAAGCTACTGAATCTTTTAGAATACGCCTACATTGTTTTTCTTTCAGTGCTTTCATAGTTTTCTTCACATTCGGTACGAAAATGGCGTTGTTGTTTTTTCAGCAAATTATTTTAAATGTGTCAGTGATATAGAAACATACATGAAAGTGATGGGTGTAAAAACTAGAAATTTTACTAGATGATGATGATAATGATGATAATGATTATGACAGAAAAGGTGATACGTGTGATATGGTGAAGAAGACATCGACGACGTCCACGACGACGACGACGACGACGACGAAGAAGAAGAAGAAGAAGAAGAAGAAGAAGAAGAAGAAGAAGAAGAAGAAGAAGAAGAAGAAGAAGAAGAAGAAGAAGAAGAAGAAGAAGAAGAAGAAGAAGAAGAAGAAGAAGAAGAAGAAGAAGAAGAAGAAGAAGAAGAAGAAGAAGAAGAAGAAGAAGAAGAAGAAAAAGAGAAGAAGAAGAAGAAGAAGAAGAAGAAGAAGAAGAAGAAGAAGAAGAAGAAGAAGAAGAAGAAGAAGATTGAAAGGGCCTTACCTGTAGGGGCTAAATGAAATCAGCCTACAAAGCGCCCAACAACACAGCCAACGTTTGCTAAATCGCATACACAATCATAAGACACATCAGCCGAAACCTAACTTGTCAGCGGCAGTTTATTAGATTCAGATTCAGATTGTGAGTGAACCGCAGTTCGAGCCCAGAGCAACATTTTTATTTCTTTTTCATATTTTTCGTTTCCCCCCCCGACACACACACACATACTCCTCACTTTATTATACTAAACTTTTCAGTTTGTAATATCTTTTTGTAAATTTTGTGTTCGCATTAAGGTATGGAATTACATTTTCAAAAATTGGTTAAACATGTGAAAAAATTGTTTCCATCATATTGTTAGTTAAATGTATTAGTTTCTCACATGAGCTATTATAAAAAAAAGGCTTCGATCTGAATCTTTATACTATTTTAGATATACGTTTGAACCAACAATGTTCGAAATTAATGGTTTCGCAAAAGATTCACAAAAGTACAGTTGGCAAAAAGCATTGTCGCTTGTTATGATTACTGTCAATTTTTATAGGCAATAAAGATCTGCAGTTAGAGTTTTCCTAATCGTGTGCCTTTTTTTTCTACTCATGAAACCCCCCCACAATAACTCGACATTAGCTAGTCATGGTACCGTAATCTCACCATATTGACAGTACTGCTGGGGTCTACCCGATTTTTTACTACCCGTCGAGTATCGGGACCCGAGGTGAAGGGTACCGCGGGCACGGCACATCCCGATCCGTGGTAGGCACGGCACACCCCGATTCGCGGCACGATACGCCCCCGATCCGAGTGCCTAAAGTTAAATCTAATAGAAGCTCGGCACTTGAATGCAGGTGAAGGCTCTCCCGATAGAGTCATCGAGTCGCAGCTGAAACGGCAGCACCTAACACTTTCCGGCACCTTTGTAAACGCACACACACATAGATATACCCTCATGCGCGTGTCCATAGTCTACAGTATCACACACATCTTTTGGCTTAGTGTCGGTCATATCTAAAAATAGATATGACCGACAGGGACCCTGGATCACAATAAATTTTTATTTCTCAAGATCTAGCGTTGTCGTTGTCTCTCTTGTTTCATTCCTTGTGTGACTGTACGTCTGTAGTTTTACTTTCTGGTTTTCCCTGAATCAGCCTGCCTGTAGATAGAGGGGATCTTCTAAATACTGTAATATTAGTGTTTCATGATCTGCAATATGTTCAGCTCAAGGACGTCGATTTAAACATCATGCTGTATACCTTTATAACAGGATCATTATTCCAATTTTAGTTGAAACATCAAAAGACTGAGAGCAACTATGCCCTTGTTGGGAATTCTTGCTGAATGAGTAAGATCACTAGGATCAAATAAGATAATGTCGGGGTTTTTTATTGTCCTCAGATTGTTTTCAATAAAAAAATGGAGTCGCGTAGTGTTGCCCTTTCTCTTTAAAAAAAGAATTCCGTTTTGCTCAGATTATGTTTTTCAAATTAAATCTATGTTACATTTAGGCAAAGCTATCCTCTACAGGCATGTGTGAAATATAGTTCCTCCGGATAATGCTACGAACCTCAAGGAGTGCCAAAAGAATTCCAGCGAAACTGTGGTTTTCGAGAAGCTGACACAAAAAAGGCTACTCGTGAATAGAAAGCTTAAAAACGCCAGGCAATCGTTTTCTGGCCATGTGATGAGAAAAAGAGAGAAACAAGAACATCTTTTGACAACTAGAGTGATTCACAGAAAATACAGCATGAAGAACAGCACGAGAAAAAGTTGTAGAATGGACTAACCAAGTGGCTCTAAGTAGGACGAGTGAGAGGTGCACTCAAAGCGACAAGAGTTAGAGATGGAGGTCTTGATGGCCAGCGCTGAAGAAGCAGGGCACCTTGTAAAAATATTGATTGTTTACTAATTGTGTCTTCCTCATCCTGACTTCTTTGTTCCTGGTATTTTTTTACAATTTTTCTTTCCCGCTATTTGCAGCTACCTAGTTTCATCATAATCAAAATGCAAGAATCATCAACTCTTTTAATGATGATTTGTTGGATTAAAGCAGTAAATGAAAAGTATTTCATACGTAAATATAAGCAACGAACTGAATATAAGAGAAAACAAATGTTACGAATGGAAAGGCTAAATACTATTTTACTTGCACTTTGGACTTACTTGTCATCCAATGCACAGTCATTTCAACTGTAAAACAAGTCAGGATTGTTTGTTTTTTTTTCATGTAAATTCGCAAATTTCACACTATTTACAGGCACAACGCGTCCTTTTTGGGATCCTTTATGAGTACCAAGTTGCCCTCCAAGTGTGGTGTTTTTGCTTTTCTATTTGGAGAGAGACAGAGAGACAAACAGACAGACAGATAGACAGAGACAGAGACAGAGGCAGAGACTTAGACCAAGAAGGGGCAAAGAATAGCATGCTGAATAAAAATAAAAAGAAAAAGAAATAAATATTGAAGACAGAACCAAGTTAGAGAAAGACATTTTGGAACCATACAAAGTATAACTCGTACAAGATATAAAGACAGATACAGAGAGAAAAATAGAATATCAAATTAATAGCTTGTTTACAAAAGAAGAACAGTTGTTATACCCCACAATATGATTGTATGTAAAGTGGTTTTCTATATTTTGCAGCTCAAACTCTTCCTTCTCCTTATACACACTTTTGAGCAGGTTTTAGAGGCTTGGCATGTTTCGAACTTTGACTGAGCTCGCGAGTCTTAGATACCAAGAAAATGTGATGACTTTCCTTGAACGCGTAGGGTGAGAGGGTGAGTGGATCAAGTGGTGGAAACCGCGTGAAGAGAAAAGTTTGAAAGAAAAAAAGATGCATTACTATGACTGCTGAGAACACTAGATTGTTTGAAGCGCATAAATAACTTTCCTCTCTCTTTGCTAGTAAGTTCAAGAGATAACGCTAAATATTCTCTGTGTGACTAACTTTCAACTCACAGGCAATAGATAGAGATATAAATAGTAAGAGGAATAGATACAGCACAGGAAAAGCAAACTTTCCCGAGAGAAAGAGTTATAAAGAAGAAAAAAAGCTCTTTTTCTTCTAATGCGTCAACTTTGCTCTACTTCTAGCACTTTCAACTTCCTTTATCTGTTACTTTTTCCTCAACAGATTTTTTTTTGTATTTCCCATCTTACTTTTAGCGTAAACGTCGCATGAGCATTGAATCAGATTTTATAGGCCGTACGGAGGTAAAAAAAATTTCGAGAGAAAAATATTTTTTAAATATTAAAAAAAAATCAGACCAAATGCTATTAGAAGTTTTAGATTAAATTATTCTTCCTGAGATCAATTTAAAGAAATTCTCTTTAGGACAAGAACGGTATAAAACACAGAGTTCGTTAAATTTTTACTAGTTCTAGTTTTAGCAGAGAGCCAAGACATTGCTCCTATAGTATACATGGGCAGTCAATGGCTTTTAACAGCAAGGCAAGACTGTTCTCCTTTATGGATGCACAAAGGTTGTTTATCGGTGGCCTTTTGACTGAATGGTGAAGACTTGTTTGCTAGAAAAGTAAGGCACATAGCATTATGGATTTACAAAGTGTAACTTTGTTCT
>JAWDGP010004958.1:32500-94790 GCA_033675545.1 Elysia crispata | reverse complement strand
TTTTTGCAGCAGCAGCATCCGTGTTCATGTTAAGATTGTTGTATATAGATATTTGTCCAAAATTTTCAAATTTTTTTTAATCTTCCTAAAAAATATATGGATTATTGTAAGTGGATTGATTGTAAGTGGCATTTTTACAAATTTTAAAATTTAAATGAGTGCTATTTTTTCTCTAACTTTATTGGTAATAGTGGTGAAAAATATTTATCATTGTTCACAGTTTGTCACAAGCTGTTCCAAGCCTCCTCTCCTAGGTTTTGCACATATGGAGCCACCATTCTCTATACGATGTGTCGAGGTCAGCGATGATCAGGTAAGTGAGGACCACTTTGGAGTCAAGTTTGGAACATTTAATGGAATTTCTGTTATTTCTGCAAACATCTGTTCTGTAAGTCAGGATGGTCATTAAGGAGGGTCTAGAGAAGGACATGATTAATGCATTTATTAATGTCGAGTCAAAATTATGACTATGAACAACCATTAAAGGGATTCCAGGAACAGAATGTATGATTGATGGAGTAATGGATGTGAAGCATATATCTAAGAAGCCATATAGGTTGTTATAAAGAAAGACAGATCTATGATTGATGAAATAATGGTTATTTAGGCAAGCTCAGATCAGTCTTTAGCCCTTCAAGTGCTGAAGGCCAATTAGATCGGGCTATAAGTACACTTCTGTGTCGTTACAACACTTTTTCATAAATTGACCATTTTGTTCCTTCAAGAAGGAGAGTCCATGAAAATAAAGTGAAACTTTGTTGTTTGAACGTTTGAAAGTGTATTTACACTGACTGTTTTCATCGCTCTTTAATTACCCTGATGCCACTCATCTTAATCAATGACGCTTGGAGGGTTAAGGAGGGTCTGAAACTGATAGACCTACCATTGAATGCTTGTGAAGGAAGGGTATGACATTAATTAGGAATGTCTGTGGTTTTTTTTTGTGGCGAGTGGGGGGGGGGGGGGCTGGAAAGAAGGACTCTCGATGGATCAGCAAATAGCAAATATTGAGACAAGCTTTAGCATTTATCAGTCAATAATGTGCTCTAAGGACAAAAGGACTCATGATTGGTGGAATAGGAAGGACTTTTATACTCGGAGCACTTGTAAAGAATGGTCTAGTGAAAAGGGGCTTGTGGAGGATTCAAACATTAGCTTGTCTTCCAGAATTAAAGGGAGTTAGCAAGAGCATATGGCAAAAGAAAGAATTCGACATCAGCAACCTCACTTTGTTTTATATGCTAGAAATCTGTGCCATTTCCTCGTAGGAGTTCCAGCTTTGCAAACACCAGGGCATCACACTTATCTTTAGAAATATTTTTGGCTTTGAAAGAGGAGAGTAAACCTGGGTTTATTTTATTTCAAGCAATTTATTCTTTTGAATAACTGTGTCTTGAACTAAAGTAAGAGCTGTCCACCTTATTCACTAAAGACACAAAACTACAGCCTACAGATGGACTGATAGAGTTTTCAAAGGCAACTATCATAACAAAGATTAGAAATATGCACATTTTTATTCAGAAAAGGACAGTTAATTTCTTCATGGGCAGAGCTATGAAAACTATAATTGTAAATGCAAAATAATCTGAAATCATATATATAGATCTTTACTAGTCACAGTAAACTCTAAAAAAGGAGAAAAAAAAACAAAAGGCATTTAGCCTTCACAAGCTTCTTTTGACTGTCCAAACCTATTTGCACAAAGTATTGTATTTTTTTTTCACCTTTGACATACTCTCATTGCAGGACACCGGTGACACAGTTGGGTCCATACTCAAGGGCTTTTTCAGTATCAAGAAGAAAGATGCAGGTGGCAGACTACCCACATCATCTACCTGCTTCAATTTGCTTAAGTTACCAAACTATTCAAAAAAGTCAATTTTGAGAGACAAGCTTCGCTATGCCATCTACTCTCATTCTGGGTTTGAGATTTCATGATCTGCAGGTTTTTGTACATTGATGTATGTAAAAAAAAAATGTATGTTTTTTATATGAACTCTGTACATATGTAGACAATATGTCTAGTGTGAATCAGAATCAGTCTCGCAGACATGTTGTAGCATTACCTAAGAAGTACACAGAAATGAAAGAAGTGTGAAATTGAAAAAAAAAAAAGATTTCAGAATCTAATAAAAAGAATCATATTGCGAGGTATTTCCTGAGCTTGCTGTACATACAATTATAGATGTTTGTAATATATACCTGTGCATACATTTTTGTCTTTTAGTGATGTTCAGTTGAAATGCTTGACAAGGAGCCTTACAGTTCAAACTATGATACATCTCGTTGTGAATTTTAGCTGGGATGTTTGTTTTTCTTTTTTCTTTTAGGTTTTTCATCATAAAGTTTATCATAGGCTTATTAATCTTATTAAACAGAGCTTTTATGAATTAGCTTTATAGCTATGCTACCACATCATGGGCTAATACCAAAGCATAGATTCCTCAAGTTAAGTCAGGAAAAAAAGACTACATAAATCTTTGTATGTGAGAAAACAAATATATTCTATAATCGATTAATAAAATAGAATATCAGACCTGTTTTTCATACAACTGTTGTTGTGTCTAGTTCTATGGGTCTGTGCGGTTTATTTCTTTGTGGAATCTCGTTTTTTTATTACAACAGAGTGAATTGAAGAGTCAGGTGTCAAAGATGTTTTTTCAAGTCATGATTAAAGTTTATGGCCCACAAGCATCTAAGGAAAGAAAAGGTGACATTGTTTTCAGTCCTGATACAGAGTTAAATGGATGAGTTCAGAAACCATCAGCAGGTCTTGGACCCTAATTTGGTTTCATTCATTTTTGTTTTTGTTTTGTTGTTTTTTTTCAAGTTGTCTTTTAGAAAAGTCTTGGTGCTGTCTCGGATTGAATAGCTGAATAGATTTTAATTTCAATACATGTATTTTTTTTATTAATTTCAGTCATTTTGTAATTACGATTTTTTTGTCCATCGTTCTCATATTAAGTTAAATGGCTCGGAAGCTGCTTCCTTTTCGAAACACTTTACCAATGAGTAATTGATTGTGGTAAAAATTGAGCTCACTTTGAACATTAGGTAAAATAGGAGGAAGGTCTTTATTCTCTAACTAAGATTAGAAAATACAAGAGCTAAGATAAATTGAGTTAATATGCTCTTACATTTTCACTAATATACATCTTTAAAGACACTTTTCAAGGCAGATGAATGCATCGTAAACTAAGTAGCCATGAATTTGTTATGAGTCTGTTGAATTTATTGTTTTCATTTTATTACATATACTCTTCTCATAAAATGAAAGAACTTTTATTTGTTTTCAGCAACTGGTGATATTTTGAAAAGAATACATGTACCTTCAAAGAAAGTTTTAGTTTGTTGATTTAAAAGCACAAACGGACAATCAAAACAGTTACTTTTTTTTTTACCCACTGTCATTATTATTATAAACTCCTCCTGTTCTCCATCTCTACCACACACACACACACACACACGCTTCCTTTACTCTTTATTCATGAGCAACTATATCTCTCTTTCTCATTTTCTCTCTCTCTCTCTCTCTCTCTCTCTCTCTCTCTCTCTCTCTTTCTCTCTTTCTCTCTCTCTCTCTCTCTCTCTCTCTCTCTCTCTCTCTCTCTCTCTCTCTCTATCTATCTATCTATCTATCTATCTATCTATCTGTCCATCTATCTACTGTCTATCTTTCTATTTTCTATGTGCAATATTTATATTATTTTGTCTTTTAAAAAAAAAGTGTATTGTGGTGGTTTATTGACAAAACAAATATTTTTATTCATCACAAGCTGCCATAAGTGTCAAAAGAAGTGCAAGAGGGGAATGTCAAATCGCAAAATGATTCATCTGTAAAGATCTAATCTGTATTTAAAAATCATGATATAGGTTTTGTGACAATGAAAGATTGCGGAAACGGCGAAACTTTGGTTTTGCATCCTGTTTCACCCTCTGAGAGTTGACATGTTTTTTTGGTTTTTTTTTTGTTTGTTTGAAGAAGTGCTATTAAGAGAATTCTTCACTTTGTAACAATCTTGACAAAATTGTTTTTCACGATTTGTATTGTTTTAGAAATAACATTGCTTTGTCGTCACTCTTACTTGGTAATCAAGTTTTTACGATGAAACGGTTTGTAATGATTCATGAAAACAAGTACAGCCTTAAGTCTTAAATGTTTTTTAACAGATTTCTTCTCCTGGTTTTAGTGATCAAAAGCAACTGTTCTTCATAATAATCGCAGTGTAATGTATCGTTATATTAATTATTTGCTTTGTTTTGTATCTAACAAGAAAGAGGCACTCAGTACATTATCTACTCACTATTTTCTTCAATTCGAGAATGAACTGATGAAATCCCATGTCTTGAGCCTTTAACGCCAAACGTGGCATATGTGGTGGTGAATTAAAATATGAAAACAATGCTTATTAAAAAAAGGAGATATTTTTCTTGCAAAGGTACTGTGTGCGCCTGTCACTTGAAACAATATGATGGATACAGTATGTTGATTGGTGTCTTTAATTCTTGCCAAGCAGCCCTCCTTTGCCTTTACAAATACAATCTTTTTTTTTTTTTTTTTTGGCATAAAATATTGAAAGCTAAAGAAGTAATTTTTGTTAGTGAAATTTTTTTTTTTATTCATGGGTATTCAACAGTTTACATAACATTGTTCTAGTTTTTCTACAGCAGACACTATTTGTCTTCTTCAGGGAATGAATGAACATTTCAAATTCTCAGTACATTCCTGTTCTCATGAAATGTTTTTTTTTTTTTTAAGTGAAAATAAGAAATGGGCAAGGAAACATTGGTTCCTTTACTAAATTTTTTTTTTTTTATGTTTCATAACTTTCACATGATAAGTGAGAAAGAAAGAAACGAAATTAAAAATTTTGATAGTATCCTTCTCTCTCTTCATCGAGCAAGTTTTGATAAATTGATTTGATTTAAAACATTGCATCTTTTCAAACATGGATGGTGATTACATATTATTGTTATTATCATTACTACTACTGTTATTATTTTTTTTAGTACCACCACTATTATCATGATTATTAGTATTCTTATTGTCATCATCGATAATGACGTCGTTGTATTGAATGAATTTGATGATCATCATTAGTCTGCTCTACGTGGATAAAATGTAAATATTTTGTTACAATAAGTTAATAGATGTTAAGTAAAATGAGTCATGTTAAAAAGGAAATAAATCAAGATTGATCAGCAAACTTTTCTTAAGTTTTGCAGTCTATGTATATAAATCGTGTAAATGTATATTTTATTTTGACATAAATGTTTGCTTTTATTCTGAACAAATCTATAATGCTTCATTGCTTTATGTTGCATTATCAGCTCTTGCAGTTGGGAATCTCTTTTAGTTTTATGAAGCAAAATTCAATACAAACTTTAACTAGTCTTTGCTCGATATCATCATTACAATGTCGACATTTAATTTTTCTCTACCTCATCTGAAGGTTCTCTTGTTTATCTAGTATTATAGTATTAGGGGTGAGGGACGTGGACAAAAATGGTGTGCATTTATGTAGTTTGCGCTTCAATGGTGTTAAAATGTGTGCCAGTAAATAAAACTAATTTATATTCCTTTATGCTCCATACTCATGATGCCTTGATAGTTTACAATGACAGGGAGGAATGATTCCAATGCCATTTCTCCTTAGCAACACTTAGTTATTAGTTTTGTAAAATTCAACTCATACTTTATCGGCCATGCAAAAGAAGTAATGGTAAAGGAGCGGCGGTAGAAATGAAATCCGCTCGATATCCGCAATGACCTTCTTCACGGGTTCGACCTCTACACTATTGGTAGGTGAGTCTAGGGGCTCTTCTTATCAGTTCCACCCTGCCCAACATGGGGATTATGTTTGATTTTGATACGGGACGCAAACTGGTCAGATTACGTGTTGTAGACAGGCTATGTCAATCAACAATCAAACTAAACTCAACAACAAGAGGATCTCAAGAGTTTAAAAAAGTTAACCACTTTTTTGAAAAATAAAATAAGATTTACACAATAGCGCTTGCGCTGGATGCAATAGGGGTCAAAGATCTGCACATTCTTTCACAACTGGTCCAGCAATGGCTGATCCTTTGATTTTTCGCTTTTGATTTCACTATTGAACCAGCATTGTCTTCAAAGCAGAGAAACATCCTTTCTGCGGAAAGGTTTTCTTTGACGGATGACTGCAGCAGGCATAACTGGCTTTCTGAGTTTTCACTGCTTCAACAAACATATCACCAGAGCCTCCTTCTGGATGTCTCTTCAAGCGCCCCTAGCCCTTGATTCCACAGACAGCAATTACTGGGACATGCAAATTCTTGGGTCCAGTATTGACAGCTCAGTTGATTATCACATCCACTGGGAGACCAAGTGCATTGCGGAATTTCCCTCCAGCGAAACCTCCGCTTCGTCAAGATTAATTTTAACGACTTTAAGACAACCCTGCTCTAAATGAGCGTCACACTTTGGCTCCCTTTTGAGAGCAGCTCAGTCGAGTATCACATCCACTGGGAGACCAAGTGCATTGCGGAATTTCCCTCCAGCGAAACCTCCGCTTCGACAAGATTTAACGACTTTAAGACAACCTTGCTCTGAATGAGTGTCACACTTTGGATCCCATTTGAGAGCAGCTCAGTCGAGTATCACATCCACTGGGAGACCAAGTGCATTGTGGAATTTCCCTCCAGCGAAACCTCCGCTTCGACAAGATTTAACGACTTTAAGATAACCCTGCTCTAAATGAGCGTCACACTTCGGCTCCCTTTGGAGAGCAGGCTGATATCGGAGACACGGGAAGGAGAGAGACTTATCGCTTTAGCTTGTAATGAGGTCGGGACCTTGACAACTAGATTCCTACTCTCGCGATGGATAAAAACGGAAAAATCAGTAAATTGCATCATCCGTAATCAGTTATCAAGGCAAGATAAGCTACCTGTATATACGAAGCTATTATTTTCGTTAAACTTGAATATGATCTTATGGTAAGAAAATAAACCAGTAAATTGCATCATCCGTAATAAGTTATAAAGGCAAGATAAGCTACCTGTATATACGAAGCTATTGTTTTCGTTAAACTTGAATATGATCTTATGGTAAGAAAATAAAACAGTAAGTTGTATCATCCGTAATCACTTATCAAGACAAGATAAGCTACCTGTATATACGAAGCTATTGTTTTCGTTAAACTTGAATATGATCTTATGGTAAGAAAATCTAAATAACCAACACGCTTTTTTTTTTTTTGTAATCTTTCAAGTGTTTAAGCCGTTGTCATCGCCCAGGATGAACTAAAAAAAATCTGATAGAAAGAAAATGCAATTATATGAATTTTCCGATTTGTACGGACATTTTTTTACCTTCGGATTTCGCTTGAACATGAGCTTGCTGTTTCTCTTTTGCAATCAATCACCACTTGATTGTGAGAGTCTACACCATGTTTGCTCGTCATTCTACCCGTTCATATCCCCCCCCCCCCCCTCTCTCTCTCTCTCTCACTCACAACCACTCTATCCTGCTCATTTCTCGTTCCCTTTCTCTCTCTCTCTCTCTCTCTCTCTCTCTCTCTCTCTCTCTCTCTCTCTCTCTCTCTCATACGCAGATCGTCTCTATACAAACAGGCGTGAGAGGAAAAGAGAAACAAATGAAAAAAGGGATACTGTTAAAAGCAGATTATCAAGGCCACAGAGAGAGAAAAATACTGTATAAAGCGAAGAGACTTTTCAGGAGAGAGGCTCAGAAAGCACAAATACAAGTATTGAGATAGGGGTAAAAATGAGTGTCCCTGGCACTTAGCGACAGTCTGCGAGAGTTTAGAGAAATAGAGTAGGCCTAAAGGAGAGATAGTTTCTTCTTTAGTTATAATCAAACTTCGGCTCGTCCAACTCCCAATTGACGGCAGCATCTATGCCAAGCCAAACGATGTTGTGACGGAGCGCGTTTCCTGTTTCCTTTTCGCTTCTAGTTCTAGATCTACATCGCTGCTAAAATTGATGTACAAGAAACGTAACCTTAAAGAAACAGTGTTGATCAACGCTATAAAAACTTATAGTTTGCAGGCGGTCTTCATAATTATTTTCGATTTACACCTGGGTTATAACACCTTTTCACGCAGGATTTACATAATCGCATACTAAATGCTTGTCTGCACCTGACCTTACGATCACGATTGAATGAACGTGATGTTTATACATGTCCTTTCACTCTTTTTTCTATCAGTTAGGGTTATGTAGATCTAGATCTAGGTTCAAGCTAGCAAGTGCTCTTGATTTGTAGAGTTCAGCGACAGGCTCATGGCTAAGGGCTAGATTCGAAAGTTGACGAACTTTGAAAATTCTCTGATCTGACATGATAAAAACAAAAGCCGGGTCATCTTGATAGATAATCTCGATTAGATATAATCCACTTCACTTTCACCCTGAGCCTTGGACTTTTAACTAAGTAACAGACCAAATCAGGCCATACATTTTATTTCTTGTGATTTCATTTCGAAAGATAGGAATAGATACTAGACTAAGCTGCTGGAGATAAAGGGAGAGTTTTACCAACTACATCAAGATTAGGGAACAGTTTTACCATATTTTAAATCTGCCCCACATGGGAACCTTTTCTAAATCAAATTCAGTACAGACTTTTTTACGTCTGCATTTACAATCTTAATTTTTAGATCAAGTGATGTGAAGTGGCGTACATTTTGTATCTTACAGCATTGTCTTTCTGCACAGTATTATTACTATATTAAAGACATCAGAAAATCATGATTGACATCGGTGTGCGACCAATAATAGACTTTTTAGCAAATAACCCTTTGCTGCTCGTTGGTGCATTTCTACTTTATGTGATAGTTTTCCTTTTCTCAGTATTTTTCCATTCCCCAAAGGGTGGGAAAAATCCTTTAGCAAAAGATTATAGGCGACCTCATGAGCCATTTGTACATGATGCAAAAGCAAGAGATGCAGTGATAAAGCAGCGTAAGTAATCTTGAAATTATTACATTGATATGCAATAGATTTATAAATGTCAGTGAAAAGAATGTTCTGTAATTTTGCAGATATTGGCCCAACTCACTTTAGCTTCACAGTAAAATGTTTCTTGATGAATTCAAAACTTGTAGTTTAATGGGATTTTAGGGCAACACCAAAATGCTTATAAATATCGTGAAAACTATTTATTGGCGACAAATAAAATCTTCATTTGTGTTCGGCAAAGTACAATTTTAGAGTGAGTTGGGCCAATAACTGCAATAATACCGAACTTCCACTGCTATTTTTAAGCAATAAACATTGCAGTTGGTTTTAGATACATGTGACAAATTTCATTTTACCAATGGAGCAGGGGCAGGGATTTTTTTTTTTCATAGAACAAAAAACTATATATATATATATATATCTATATTTAATTTATTTATTCAGGAAAAACTGCACATTCTATATAGCTTATTATTATGCCTCAAAACAGATTTTGAAAAATGATCCTTTTGGTCTGCCCAATCCAATTTAGGCTTAGAACTAAATAAGATTTTTTTTATAATCAATGGCCACAGACTTTAACACATAAATTAAAATCCATTCCGGATTAAATATATATTAGAACATAATATTGTTCTGACTCATATTTGAGAGAGCCTAAATATTCAAAAACCAAAATTAGGCCAAAAATGTTCTGCATCTAAGTCTGGCTAAACACATATATGGGCATCAAATTTAGATAAATTGAGTTAAATTATTAATGTAACATGCAAGTTTTAGTACGGACAAATTGTGAGGTAGTGAGAGAGAGTGAGAGACAGGGCTAAGAACTTTTTTGAATATTGATTTTGACAGCAGTTAAATAAAGTTCATGTACGTACTTTTTTTTTTATTTTACCTTTGACTGCAATTATTGTCCTAAAAAATTAAAATCTACAATGCATTTTTTTTCTAGGATCCAAGACAAGTGCAACTGGTATAAATTAATTTTTCCTATATTCATTCCTTAGATTGTAAAACGCAGTATATAATATTTATGAAAGAAATGCATGTATTGTAAGAAATA
This sequence comes from Elysia crispata, assembly GCA_033675545.1. Taxonomy (NCBI): domain Eukaryota; kingdom Metazoa; phylum Mollusca; class Gastropoda; family Plakobranchidae; genus Elysia; species Elysia crispata. The sequence goes on along the minus strand of JAWDGP010004958.1, from coordinate 84,763 downwards.
GAATGAACTTTGACTTCTTTTCTTGTTTTACCCATACCAGGTTTTAAAGCATCCAAGATCCCAGAATTTCTCGATGCAATTGTCATCGGGAGTGGGGTTGGTGGACTCACAAGTGGGGTTCTCCTGGCAAGGGCGGGCAAGAAAGTCCTTGTGCTGGAGCAGCATGACCAAGCTGGTGGATGCTGCCACTCTTTTGTGGAAAAAGGATTTGAGTTTGATACAGGTTAGTTTAGTGCTCTGGTGAGGTTCAATTGAGTCAGATGTTTTACTTCCCTTTTTTGCAAAGTGCAATAGAACAATAATGCACAGATTTAATATGATGAAGATTTTTTAACACCTTGAACTACAGGAATTTTTTTAATAGTAATGGTATAAGTTTCTTTAGCACCCAGCCTCAGAGGGCTAGCCCTAGGCGCTTCACATGAACTCATTCTTCAAAGAAAAGAAATGCTTGAAACACAGGCAGTAAAAATTCACATAATATTAGTACACAGAAATCGATACTATTCTATGAATTACAAAGGGAATTTAGAAAAAAAAATATTAAACCTTCAGTTAACAGAAACTTACTTGCTTTAAAAAGTATAATTTAGAAGATGGCGCTGAAGAAATGAGTTTGTGAAGTTAAAATTAATTATTAAGTGCATTGAAAAAAGAAAAGAAAAAAGAAAATTAAGTAAAACAATGTATTGATTATGTTGAATCCATCTGATCAGCAATTTCTGGCCCTTAGCATACGCCATAGAAATGTTCAACTATTATTAGTAATAATAATCTTTTATTTTCTGTATTGACTGTTGGAGATGATTTATGCCACACTGTTGAGATGATTTCTTTTTTACGTGGATTGTTCAGGAATACATTACATTGGCAGTATGTACGATGGGTCAGTGGATCGAGTGCTGCTGGATCAGCTCACATGCAACCAGCTCAGATGGGCTAAAATGGATGACGCATTTGATACCGTGAGTTGTTCCAAATAACTGACTTTTGGCAGTTTTGGTGAAGAAATCATATAGCTATTCTAAAAATTTTACAACACAAAAATCATTTTTCATGGAGGATTATTTCCCATAATGCTAATAATATAGGCAGTCTTAAAGAGAGCAACAAAGAGCTTCAATGTCATTTAAAAAAAACAAAAAACAATCTGATGGATATTTTTTGATTGCTGCAGAATAAGATATCTTTGTTACTTTTCCTTTTAAAATGTCAAAGCTTGAATTTCAACCATTTTGCAAATATATGGAACACAAATAGTGTTTAATTTAAATCAAACCTATTTTAATCATGTTTCACTTTTTTTATTTTGTAAGATCTTGATTTAAACTGCACAACATAACTATGTTTCCCCATTTTTTGTTAAGTCTACAAATAATCTACTTTTAGAGAAGTCCTTGGCAACAAAAAAATTATTTGTTTGTTTGAATTTCGTATAACTAATTGCATTCCTTTGAAAGTGGAGTTAGAGATGGGGGCAAAAGTCAGGGGCTAATATTTTGCACGTAGTGTTTTGGTAGATGAATAAGTGCTGAAATCAGTACAGCCTCCTAGCATTGTTTTACTTTTGCCGAAACATTTTTTTTTCAAGTGTCAAGGTTTGCCATTTTAACATTAATCACATGAATTAAAATTGAATGACTTTTCAAACATTTTGTGACTAAATTTTAATTGAAAGAATCAATAGTATGATCCTCTGTAATAGATTGAATCACTCAATGATTTTTGTCACTACATATTAAATTATACATACAGGTCGCATTGGGACAACCTGGTTCTGCTCGCCTCTTTCCCATGAAAACAGGAAAAAAGAACTATGTCCAGAATCTGATTGACATGTTTCCTAAAGAAAAGGCTGCCATCGAGAAATATATAGAGCTTATATATGTAAGAAACTTCAACGCTCAACATTATGTTTACATCTCTCTTTATTTTTTTTTTACCTTACTTTGTCACTGCATTAAATGTGTAGGCACACAGAAAAACTCTTCACATGGGTCCAGATAAAAAAAAATTAGACAATCTCAGATTTAGATTCAGCAGATCATTCTGAGCATTTTGCTTTTTATTTGAAGGTTCTATCTTGTTTAGATCAAAAGTTATCAAATTTTAAAATCACCTGGTTGAGAAAGTAATGTTTTGAGAAAATGGGCTTTAAAGTTGAGGGTAATTTTTTCACTGAAACTTTTAACGCCAAAAATCTAATCTGAAGTGTTTCACAAAATCATTTGGTTTGAAAGGCTAGACATTTCAGAAACAAATAAAACTAAATGGAATAAAAAGATACACAAATGACAATTCTAAAGAAATTAAATTTCCATTTTCGAACTTGGACTTGAAAATCGACTTCAAATAGGTCTAAGCGCAAAACTAGACCTAGCAACATCCGAAGGGTGTTCCCATGCACCCACTCCAATTTTCAAAATTTATTTTATATATGCCTTCAAAGCTCAGTTTTTGTCAAATAATAAGATAGGAAAAATATGTTTGGGATTAGTGGTGTTGTTTAATTCATAACAGTATTCATGTTGTTTGAGTTAGAACTGGGACCACCAATTTTGTCACTACAATCTTTGTAATATCCTTTACCACAGCTACTGACTTTTAAAAAGAGCATTTTCTTAATCATTATTTTTTTTAATGTATCACCATACTCTAATGAAAGCTCTGTGCTGATATTTAAACTCCTTATTGACTATGAAAACAGCTTTTCTGAATAAAAGAATTCAGATTAATTGTGTTTGGTCAAACGGGATGGATTGTGCACGAAATGTAGCAAATTAGATTGTACATTCTGATGATTCTTTGGCTTTTATCATATTAAATTAAAACAATCATGGCATAGGCCTACTAAAAATGTCCTAATTTGGTATCAACTTCTCATCTAGCCTTTTTTGTCTTAACTTTTTTTGTTAGATCAATGTAATTATTTCTTCCACTTTTTTGCTTCTTTACATCAGTGTGGTAATTTGTTACACAGTTCTAGTCTGTACCCCAGGCGTTTATCTACCTCATAATCCGTTTTTGCTGTCACCAATCAGATATTCACCAGTTCTTTAACTTAAGCGATCAGCAGCACTGTTTTTATAATCAATCAGCATAATATAATGAATGGATGTTAATATGTGCTCAACAAAACATTACATAATCATAACGAATAAGTTATTATGTTCTTATACATTATTTTCTTTCATTTCCTATTTCTTTAATGTAAGCCATCTTGATAGTAGTATAAGTAAAACTGGACAAGTTGTAGACCATTGAAAAACATGTTAAATTTGAATTTTGTCGAAAAAAAAGTAATAAAAGTTTTAAATGTTAATATCTCTATATTTCAATCATAACAACAGGATGCTAGTCCATCGTTCTTTGGAGTGGTCTTGTTGAAAGTTCTGCCGTGGCCCTTAGCACGCCTACTGGTCATGACTGGTCTCTGTCGAGTGTTGTTTAAGTGTTACAGGAAGGGTTACACTGAGAAAACATTACAGCAAGTTTTGGACGAACTTACAGATGACAAGCAACTCAAGCTAGTTCTATCGTATATATGTGGAGATTATGGTAAGAAACAGGAGTGACCTATCAATGAAATAAATGAGGATTGAATAAGGAAAACAAAATATTCAGCGGATATGAATATTTTGCCCAGTAGCAAAACCATACTTGTTTAAAAAAAAAAAGAAAAAATGTGTGAAAATAAATTTATTCATTTAAATCCAGCTTTTATGAAAAATCCGATATTATAAAAGTTTAAGAGTTTATGATGGTAATGATACCTACCTTTAATGCTCTGTTTTATCACATTGACATTATGCTGTAAGTGCATAACATGATAATGTGACTTGATAAATCTTGAGATGCATTGATTTTTAATTATCATATTATCAGTGAAAACACCAGATGACCTCTTAAAGAAGGTACATAGCTACCTATTGGGCAAGGATTTACTGGTTAAAATTTTTTCAATTTTTATGCAAAAACAAGATGAGTTGCTCCATGATTAAATGGACTTTGTCAGTCTGAGTAAGGTCTAAAAGTGAGTGATAAAGAACATAGTAAAACACAAAGCTTTCAAGCTTTTGAAAGGCTTAACCTGTTAGCTCTATTTTGTTGTGGGTTTTTTTTTTAAATTATTGTGGTCGCATATTCTAAACTAGTACAGGCAGGAAACTAAGGATATTGGGATTGGTTTATTGTTTCAGTAAGCAAGAAAATGGTGAGATACCGCTCCTTGTGGTTGCGGGGTAATTTGTTAATATTTTAAAAGCATGATAGTAAAAAGATAATCAGTATGACTATCATCTTAATATTAGTTGATAACTTCGGTACCTAGCACATTGATTCCTGGTTAATTTTTACAATCTTTCATGTTTTTATTTATTAGACTTGTTTTTTTCTTCTTTTTTGTTTCCAGGTGTGTTTCCTAATGAGGTGCCTTTCATACTACATGCTTTAGTCGTGAAGCACTATGTGGGTGGCGCTTGGTACCCAAAAGGGGGGACCTCAGAGATTGCTTTCCACATGGTTCAGGTCAGATTATTCACCATCTTTAGTCTAGCCTCTCTATTTTTTGCAGAGATTATGAGCCACAAATGGGTTGAGTTGATTCCAATCTCTTATATTTTTGACTGCATTAAATGTTCCAGTTTGACTATACTTAAATACGATCGTCATAAGAAGATTTTTGTGACAATCTTTCCCATCTGTGTTGCACAGACTATTCAGCATCATGGGGGAAGAGTGTTGGTGCAAGCTCCTGTTACCAACATTATCTGTGACTCCAAAGGCAGGGCCACTGGTGTTAAAGTTGCTAAAATGGACACAGAAATTCGCGCTAAGATCATCATCTCTGATGCTGGGGTTGTGAATACCTTCAAGACCCTTTTGCCATCGCAGGTGGCCCAGGCTTCTTGTAAGTGTATAGCCCTGTGCTTATTATGTGTTGATATGTATGCTCAGCAGATGATGAAATTGATAACGGCATTCAAACAACATTGTCTGCTTCCATTGAATTGCTTTGGAACGCTTAGCCTATCTTAAAGTCCATTTGAAAATTGGTATATGAGCTAAATACTCCATGGGCATCCACTCCGAGAATTTGTTTGAGGTATCCATGAATTTGTCTTATCAGGGTTCAAAGACTGTATAAAATGGATTGCAATGATGGCAATTATCATTCACAAGAACAAATGTTTTGAGTAATAATTAGAAAAGAAAACGTTGAAATATTCGTGGTTGAATTTGATTACTGTAATGCTTTTTTTTCTTTTTCATAATTCCACTAACCTTTATATTTTCCCTTGGTATTTTGTCTATAGATATCCTAGAAAAATCACCTGTATTGTGGATTTTATCATGTTTAAAATGTTAATTCACCGACATTATTTCGCTTGTGATCTCTGCTTCTTTCAAGATATTTACCCACTGATTACCAAGATTGGGGCCAGCTGTTCTTTCATCACTGCCTTCATTGGTGTGGAAGGGAGCCCAAGTGAACTGAAGCTTCCAGCAGGAAACACTTGGCTCTACCACAAGTAAGACTGTGTTTTCAATAGAAGACAGTCAGATTGTTGGGCTTTGCTACCTATCAGTACCAATCCTTTGGTGCATAATAGAAAAAAAAGGTTAAAGCAAGAAAATAGGTGAAAGAAAGCACACATAATCATTGTCTCTTGACAGTTGAGGTAAAGGAAATTTCTTATAACTTATAATTTTACATAATTGCAACATTTTTTACCTTGCCTTGTTTATATGTAGCTATCTTGATTTTTATCATGATAATTCCTGGTGTATAAGGCCTTCAAGAAATTTTTTAGATATAAAATTGGAATATTAAAATCATTATTGCTATCATTAAAAATTTCTGATCTTATAAAATATAACATGATTCCCTTTTTGCAGACTTGATCCACTCGTACAACATTGCCCTGCAATCTTTCCCTTCCCTCACTTTCCATTTAAAAAACATCAAATCAAACTGAAATGAAAAATTAAAATTCACATGATTTGCAAGTCAATCTCCTGTTTGATATACTGAAATCAAAGAAACCTCACAGGAAAGTAATAGCCATATTAAAGAAACTGAAGTAAAGCTGACTGTTATTTTTTTTTTCTTTTCTAAAAAAAAAACCAGTGATGATATCAACAAGACAATGTCAGAATTCCTGAAAGTGAAAGGAGAGGATATTGAGGATCTTGAGATTCCATTTGGCTACATTTCATTTCCGTCGGCTAAAGACCCAGAGTGGGATAACAAGTTCCCAGGTTAGCTTAAAACTGTTGCTATCACTGTCTTCCTCGCTCATTTTCTCTGTTCAGTACCTCTCTCTCTCTCTCCCTACCCCTCCCTCCCTCCTTCCCTCTCTCTCTCTCTCTCTCTCTCTCTCTCTCTCTCTCTCTCTCTCTCTCTCTCTCTCTGTCTCTCTCTCTCTCTCTCCTTTCCCTTCATTTCTGAATGTCTATTTCTTTTGCTCAATTTCTCTTCCATTGCTTGTTGATATATGTTTATATTCTGTCTTTGACATATAATTTGACCAAGCATCTTTAACATTATCTTCTTACAATTCTTTGTATAGGGAAGTCATCAGTTCTAGTCATCACACTTGCAAGCTGGGAATGGTTCAAAGAGTGGAAGGAAGAGAAACTTCGACATAGGGGAGACCGCTATGAGAACATAAAAGATGTAATTGGGCGTAAGATGTGGCAGCAATGTGTCGACCTGTTCCCACAGCTTGATGGCAAGGTGGGTGCTGTATAAGTATCTCCAAGTGTGTTTTGTTTAAATATACCGGTATACAGTCAACTTTGCTGTTGCTGGGGGATTTATGACATCATTACAATTGTCAGATCAACACAAACATAGTAGAAAATCAGATACTTTCCTGCGTTCCACCTATTCAAGAAGGTTATGTCCCTTACTAATGGGACACTCTAACGTGACCCGTGGGCCTTGAACTTGTGATGATAAACTGCAACCACTGCATTTTTTTATTATTATTATGCTTAGCATTGAAAGTCCAGTCAGACATTCGCTGTAGATGTCATCACAAACGGTAATAAAACTGAATGAGCTCTGAATTCTTGCCAAAGTCAAAATTTTCACTTTGAAATTACCCAAAAACCAATTTGTTTCTCTCAAGCTAGAAATGTTGGTGTCTATGCAGTCATTTATTTCAGTTTCCTGGAAAAGTTAGAGAAAGAAACTTTACAGACTTTAGATCTTTGTTGTAAAAGACAACTTAATAGGCTTGTATTGTTTTGTTTTATATCAAGATTCCTCAGAATAGAAATTAAGTGAAAGTGGGAAAATAAAGGGTTCACCAAAAGTAACCTCACACAGCCATATTACTCAGAGTACAGTCTTGTAATTTGAGTCTCTGTTTCCAAGAAAAGCTATAGTGCTGAAAGTATCTGATATTAGTGTGATCAAATTTTATTCAGTTCAGAGGGCAAATGAAAGTGAATAATATGAGGGTAGGAGGGAAGTTTTGTGTTTCTTTTTTTATTTGAAAAAGAGGGGAGGGAAGTTATTTTTATTTTTACAACAGTGCCAAGGGAAATTCAATCTGATTGAGAAAAATGTTGTGAGACTGGAAAATGTAAATCGGGTGAATTTTAACCCTTTTTTTTTAACATTAAGCTTTCCATCAACTAAAGAACTCCTCATGTTTTCTGCAGAAAGTATACATGGAGGTTGGTACACCAGTTACCAACCAGCATTACTTGGCATGCCCTGAGGGAGAGATGTATGGTCTCAACCAAGGTGCCATTCGCTTCCAGCCTGATGTAGCGAGCAAGTTGCGTGCAGAGACGGACATTCCTGGTCTTTACCTCACAGGCAAGCTTAAGACTCTGTTGTGGGAATTTTGACTAGTTAGAGCTTTTTGAGATAATAATAAGCACAAAAGAGACAGGGTGAATCCTTTCTTGTCTTTGTTAAGATGTTTGATTTATGTGCAACTCCATCATAAAATTGAGCAATTTTCGTAAGATCAAGATAAATAGTGATGGTACATACAGCCAGATCAGCATACTATTTTCGATAAGATTCTATATGGTCTTGTTTTAGGTTATGTTCATAACATAGACATCAGTAAGTATTTAGAAAGTTGCTCTCATACAGTATAGTAAGATCAAAACATAAAATGTGTGATAAGCTCTTTGTCATGAACTCAATAACAAGAGAAAGGTTGTATACAAAACTATTTGGTCAACCAGCTGAAAAATGTTTAATAAAGGAAAAGAGAATAGAAATAATTTCAACAAAATCAAAAGACACAAGTACGTTACTCCACTCTGTATCACTGCTTTTCAAAAAGAATCATGGAGACATTCTAACATATCTATTATCTAGAAAAATAACCTCCTCAATTAATACGGTAATTCTCTTAAAGTAGGACAGACATAAATGTGCTCTGAAACACTATCCAGTACCCTGTGGGGGTAGATAGTAACTGCTGTATCCGTATGTTAGGAGAAGATGTTTGTTTTTACTCACCAGGTTAAACTATTACTACAATCTATGCCTAAATTTTGCAGGTCAGGACGTGATGACCTGTGGTTTCACATCTGCCTTGATTATGGGCTTGATGACGGCTGGTCAGGTGCTTCACCGCAATCTTTATGGTGACCTGCTCAAACTGCGCAAGACACTCAATGCAGCAGACAAAAAGGCAGCAGCTCCAGCTAGCAATGGCATCACCAGCAAGAAGAGTGATTAGCCAAACATAGCACAGATCAGTTCTGGTGTGCCTGAGCTATTTTAGAGCTTCATTGAAACAATGGCATCTGCTAAGCCATTTTAAGAAAATTCCAAAAACTTTCAATTGAAAGATATTCCACTAATCGACCCAATTATTTCTCCTCATATCAATCAACATATGAGTTTGAAAGATATTTTAACAGAGAGCTTGTATATCTATATCATAAATTATTGTTTAAAGTGATTTGCAAAAAAATAGTTTCAATTGGAATAAATGGAAAAATTCCAAATTAGTAATCCCAACCTAAATGCTTGCTTTGGCTCTTCCCTCTTCCATTTGTATAAGAAGATATTGTTTCTGAGATCTAGATCCTTATACTAATATTCTGGATCAATATCAGAGTTGTATGTGTATTCATTTTCCATTCATCACGCGAGCTCATGGCTTTAGTTTACAAAAAATTCTTTCTTTCCCACATTACTTTTTAATTAAAGACCTGCCGAGGGCAGGTTTCAGTTCTCTACAGCCGCTCCTCACTTTCAGGGGAGAAAATTTGCTTGACAAGCTCAAGCATCAATTAAGCTATGGCCCGATCCCACTTAAATTGGAACCGAGACTCAGTAGAAGGCTGAACTAGGGTTAGCAATAATTTTCATGAATGTAAGGCCTTTAAGCTAGGAGAGAGAATTTTTTACTCGTCTTATTCACAGAAATCATCCTCAGGGCTCAGGGACACATACTGTTGATTCTGTCCATGTGCCAGACTTGGTGTAAGTGATATAACAACAAAAAAGAAGCATGACCCTCAGGGATTTTGTGACATTTTTCATACATGTATTCATAATATAATGAATCCAGTTCTTTGTTAGAAAGTAGCAGTATGAATATTTGACTCAGATATGTCTGATTTAAGCCATTGGAAAAGAAGAAAAAGGCAGGTTTTGCCGCTAAAGCCATTACCTGAATCGTCTCATCTTGAGAAAACCTTATTTTTTCATTAAACTTAAAAAAAAAATAGTTTCCCATGGTTCATAGACAATAAGTTTCTGAGAGAATTATGCCACAAAATTGGATCTGATGAGCTCTAACATTCATTAGATCTAACATGACAATATGGCACCTTGAAATTTTTTATGTGCCAGGTTGTCTTTTTCACAATTTTTTATGCTTTATAACAATTTGTGACTTGAATTCCTTTGCAACTTAGCAGTGCTACAACTGCTTTTGATTTGCAACCCTTTAAGAGAAAAAAATGCTGCTTTGTCTTGTGCAAATATCATGAGCAAAGACCAAGGAGCTGTAGCCAGTATTGCCTTCAAGAGCAGACAGTTCAGGTCTCAAAGTTTCATAGTCTTTTTTTTTTTTTTTTTTTTAATTTCGTAAAAATTAAGAGTCCAAGATCATTTGGTTCAAAAACTTACATACACCTTGTTTTATAAGATCAAATAACAAAAATAATGGCGTTGTCAAGTCCATATGAAGAAGATGTCACCTTTTGCATTGTGAAAAGTTAATATTTGCAGTTAGATTAGAATTTGGAGACTAATAAGTGTTGATCCATATATAAGGAAACAAGTAAGCGATACAGAAAAGATAAAAAAAAAATTTGTTTTAATTAAACCAAGAATATCCTGTTTTAATAATAAGATTAGATTTTTAATAATACTATGTTCGCAATTTGTGGCAGCAATGTGTGAAGAATGTAAGAAAAATGAGTATTCTTAAGATTTTCAAGTTGAAATGAATGATTAAGGCAGAAAAAGGGAGACAGAATTTTAATAAACAACTTTTTTTCTACAGTCTTATCTAGCGAGTCACCTTGATCTTAAAAAAGATGATATTTCTTTACTTAAAAATGAGTGGATGTGGCAGGAGGAAAAGAAATTTAATGCATGTTTTGTTGACTTCTTTTTGTTTGAGAGTATGAAAAATGTGTACATGTAATGAATGGCAATCTGTAATATTGTATGATATTATCTTCATGATGTGATCTTTTATTCTTACTTTTTCCCTTGATTAAGATTGTTTTAACAAAATTTTATGCATGTTTTGTCCACCTCTTTTTGTTTGAGAGTATGAAAAACATGTACATGTAACGGATGGCAATATGTAATATTGTATGATATTATCCTCATAATGTGATCTTTTATTCATACTTTTTCCCTCTATTAAGATTTTTTTTAAAATGAAATAAAAAGACTTATTCTTTTCTCACTATATAAGGACATTATTTCCACTCTTTGGGTAAACGCGCACATTTTACATTATACATTTATAATTATGATATTAGCAGGAATTAGTATATTTTGTTAAAAAGTAAATTGTTTCACTTATAATATATATATATTTGTATAATCTTGAAATTTTTACACAAGTCAAAACTTAATCCAAAGATTAAGCATGTTCTGCCTTGCTTGTCATTATTTATGTAGGAAGCCAGCTATGTTTTTTAATGGAATGTGTAAAAGTCACTTAATGACAGAAAAATTTTTATCTTTGAAAAGATCATGAACTTTATGTTTTTGATTAATTTCATTGCAAGCAAATGAAAGAATTTTTTTTTCTGAAAAAGATGACTCTGCTGCTTGACTCTTTCCAAATGTTTTCGTTCTATTTAAAGTTCATTTTCAGTGTTATTGTTTCTTTATTTGTTTAGAGAGGTGTAATTTATTTTTTTTAATTAAGATTCAGCAAAAGATTTTTCTCCTCTCTTCATGAACTCTTCTAGCCAGCATGATTTAAATTTCTCCTTTTTCTTTTCTTTTTCATTCAATTGCTCATTTGTCTTGATTTAATTAAACCTGAATAGCATCCCCTCACCTCTCTCATCACTCCCCTTGAACCAGAATGCAGTAATCATTAATACATTTTTTTTTTATTCTGTCTGAAAATTAAGCTCTTCCACATGAGCTCAAATCAGAAAAACAAAACTCAATGTTCACAATCACATTGTGAAGAAAATCAAAGCTCATTGGTTTTAACAATCGCATACCTACTCGGATGGAGCAAAGAACAAAGAGAAAAAATATTCTAATCTATAATTTTCTCACTATTAATATGCTTATATAAAACATGTAGAGATTAAAGCCTTATGAATCTTAATTTGTAGAAAAAAAAAAAAGAAGGCAAAGCCAGCTGTTTCATTTACATGATGTTAGATTCTACGTGTCGCAAACCCTGATACTTTGCTATTATTCTTTGTGTTTATTGTCTCGCTTTCAGTCTTTTATTTATTCCCACCTGATTTTTTCCCCATTCTATTTACCTTCTCCAGCTTTGTGGTTCGTATTATGTTGAGTTTGTTAATGTTATGCCCTGATTTTTTGCTCCGCTAAATATCACTTGTTACGACGTTCAGAGACTAGTTTAGTTATAGATTTACTTGAGCAGAGCTACTGGGGTTTAGCCAATCATGGCCTAACCGTACGGAGGTGGCCAAATGAAATAAATACTAGGGAATGGAAGTTCATGTAATGATTAAACCAACGGTAACTTACCCTTACTTAGTTTAGGTTCTGGCAAAGATGTCATCGACATGTGAGAAAGTCTACGTCTATGCATTACGATGCAAAAAAAAAAAAAATCATTTTTCGCGCTTTAGCTTTTTCTTTTATTCCTCTGGTAAACAATGGTATCAGTAAGCCATACTGTGGTTTCTCTAATGCGTTTTAATAGAACTGGAGAAAAACGTTGAGAGACAAAGTAAATTGATCGACAATACCCTCTGATTTTGAAGATGATCAGAGAATCAAGGAACCAATATTGAACTCTGATTAACTTGTGATGGAAAAATAATTAAAAAAAAAAAAAAAAAAAGACAAAGCTGCTTTTTTTTCAATGGATTCTGAAAAATTTTCTGCAAGAATCAAGAACGAAAGAAATTATTGCGTAAAACAAACAGAATTTTTCATTATGATTTTTTTTTTTAAATTGAATACATGTAATTCCAAAATATGCCTTTATAAATACATGTAAAAAGAACGAACACAATATATGTGTATGTCAATGTGATTATCCTTTTCTTCCAAAACTATCAAATAATTAAAAAAACAAAAAACAAAACATTGCACTGAGCACGACTGCCGCTGCGCAGCCCACACATTGGAAAACCTGTGGCGCAGCCCATATATTAAGGAAAACCTGTCGAGCAGGCCATAACTTAAGGAAAACCTGTGGAGCAGGCCATAACTTAAGGAAAACCTGTGGAGGAGGCCATATATTAAGGAAAACCTGTGGCGCAGCCCACAAATTAAGGAAAACCTGTGGCTCAGCCCATAAATTAAGGAAAACCTGTGGCTCAGCCCATAAATTAAGGAAAACCTGTTGCGCAGCCCATAAATTAAGGAAAACCTGTTGCGCAGCCCATAACTTAAGGAAAACCTGTGGCTCAGCCCATAACTTAAGGAAAACCTGTGGCGCAGCTCACACATTGAAAAACCTGTGGCGCAGCCCACACATTGAAAAACCTGTGGCTCAGCCCATAACTTAAGGAAAACCTGTGGCGCAGCCTGCGGAAATGAACACCGATTATTTCCATCAGATGCTCCGCGCCTTGAAAAACGTTTGAGTTAATCTGTGGAACCACAAGACAAAAAATGTCCGTCTTATATGAATATTATGATGCATTATCCATACTCAAAGGCGAATTACGATTCTGCACGCGCTCCTTGAAAACCAATATTCATTCACATAGAGTGTGATAGAAGCATCACGCGAAAAGCTGCCGCGTTTGTTTTAGATGCGTCAAGATACTGCGGCACACTACTACATGACTGTGCTACTACTGTACTAGATCTAGTACTTTCGCATTGGCGTATGTGTTTCCTACTGAAAAGCGAAAAAAAAAAAAAGGAACTGCAAAAGTTAAGATTTTAAAAGTTGAACCTCATAATCGTAATCAGCGACCTGGCGTAGTAATTTTAACTGATAATAAAAAGTTTTTCAAACTTTTGAACATGAGTCAGTTGAAATTTGAATTCTCAAGATTCATCTCTCGATAATTCAGGCTAGCTCTCTTTAGTTCCAATTAACATTATGGGGTTGATTGAAATAAGATATTTTGAACAAAGCTCCCAAGCTTTTCAATTCTTACTTAAATTCTTGATAAGCTTTGACCTTTGTTACTGGTGTCTTTTGTTCAAACCTGCTCTTGTTGTATATTCTTACTTTAATACTTTTTTATGACCAACTCTTGAGCCTAATTATTATTCTACACAGCAAATCACTAATTCTATTTGTGTGTGTGTGTGTGTGTGTGTCCTATGCTGAGGTTTCTATACTTGCTGTATGCCAGTTGGCCTGGGGTGAGCACTGAGCAAGATCCACTTGGTTTGAGTGAACTAATTAAGTCTACTACGCATATCATGTCAGTAAGGATTCTGATGACATTCTGCTTTTTGGTTTACTTGAGACAGCATGAGAACAATAAACCATTCCATCTTTTAGCATGGGTCCTGATACTTGCAAATTGTGTGAGGTCAATTTAAATGGTGTGCTTTTTTTTTTCTCTCTGAACCTGGAAATCTTACAGATGGTATGTACAAACAACACCATGACAATGTAAACATGTGAGAGCTAAACGTCTGGCACAGCTCAATTCTGCTAATTTGAGTTGTGGAAAAGAGCCAAGAGAAGTCGTCTAAAGAGGAATGATTCAGGCTTACTATACGTTGTTTTATCTCCAATTTTTGAAACTAACACAGATTGGCTCTTTGATTTTTCATTGTTTGACATAGCGGCTGACTATTATCTTTCTCCAAGATAACCTTTGAGTGCAATGGTTTAAGATCTTCAACTTTAACTAAATGATAGCCCTAACGTCAATGTTATTAAATTTGCTAACGAGCATCCGGGCTCCTAGCAAATAAGAAGTAACTAATTACTAGCAAAGCCTGTTTAATCTCTTTTTGTTTTCCCCTGGAAATAAGTTCAGCTTTCTGTTAGATTTGAAATCTCTCAATTATATAGGACTGCATACTTCCTTCATGAAATTGTTGTTGTTAGCATGAAGCTTCAGTCTCTAAAGTGACAAAACATTCTAATATTAGCAATACTGGACATTTTGCTTTTCGAAGTTTTAACTATTTTCGTCTCATATATATAATAAATATATGCATTATATATATATATATATATATATATATATATATATATATATATATATATATATATATATATATATATATATATAGTTATAAGGTATATCGGCCCACAAACGCCATAGTTAAATTTTTTAAAGCCAAACGGAAGTCTACTATGCACGGCATACTGAACGGCGATTCACACACTTTTCGATGTCTCAATCCGTACGATTTGTGGCCAAAACACAGCTGATGAACAGACCCTTCCGAACGATTGATGCTGTTCAAAATTAGCAAAGAATCTAGATCTAAATCAAGAATGCCACGTAAAAGACAAGGGGGTTCTTCAAAAGGAAGGTTAACTCCTAGACAAAAATACCATAGAAATAGATCGCCATCAAGAGAGAATGGCAAGTCAGACTCAGAGTCAGAGTCAGAGAATGCTAGATCTAGATCTAGATCTAGAACAAGTAGATCTAGATTTAGATCCACTCGAATTTCTAATTCTACAACCAGAACAGAATCAAGATCTAAGTCTGTTTTTTAAAGTGTGCAACTGAGGCCAACAAACAAAGAGACGCCAGGCTACAGAAAATGATACAAATCAGACCGCTCTTCACTTCAACACTGATCAATTAAAAAATGGGACCTCAATAAGAGACATGATCCAATGCCAGCACTGCCAAGCCATGAAGTTAAGAGATGTATCTGAAGGTATGTGCTACTGTAATGGAAAAGTAAATCCAGAACCATTTCCACCTCTTCCACAGAATTAGCGGTCCTGTTTGAACTGATCAATCTATGTGCTTTCTGCAGGACATAAGGAAATACAACAGTGCATTCCAGTTGACTTCTCTTGGCTGTAAAGAAGTGAGAATGAATGGATGGAATCCACAGTTCCGAATTCAAGGCCAGGTTTGTCACCTCATAGGCCCTCTAGAACCTACCGATGAAATGCAAGCTAGATTTTTGCAAATCTACTTCATGGACGGAAACCAACATTTTCAGAGGTCTTCCACCACCGATGGACTTTGTAACAGCATTTTGTTGGACATTCAAGAAGCATTGAATCAGAATCACAAATACGCGAAGGAGCTGAAATGTAGAAAATTTCCAAATTGTTATCAATGAAATGGCGCGACCATTAGGGACACATGAAAGGACACAATCACACACAACGCACCTACACTAAATGAAGAAATGTGGTCTACAAAGAAGTGTTATAAACAGGTCAGTGCAAAGTTTTTTTTGTTTGGTGATAACTAATATCTTTCTCCACAGGTTATTTTTCCTCCGGTGGTGACTAAAATCTCTTTCCATAGGTGATAACTATGCATCTCTCTCTCTCTCTCTCTCTCTCTCTCTCTCTCTCTCTCTCTCTCTCTCTCTCTCTCTCTCTCTCTCTCTCTCTCTCTCTCTCTCTCTCTCTCTCCCTCTCTCTCTCTGCCACTCCGTTCATCGAACGGGTAACCAACTAGTATATATATATATATATTTAAATCCAAAACTAGGCTAAGTGTTGATGCATCAAAGTTTGATCTATTTTTAATCTAAAACTAGAAAAAGACGAGGCAACAAACGTCTGTATCTTTTGTTAATCCAAAACTAGGCTAAGTGTTCTCGCAGGAACGTTTGACCTAATTATTTTCGAGAGGCTCAGATTTTGTTCATTCTTGCATGATATTCTTGTGCTTCCTCTAATATGCAAATTTATAACTCGTCATTACACCAAGTAAAACTTGCTTCATCCAAACCTCTCTGTCTCTTGTCTATTCATATATGCTCCTCTCAAAATCTTCAGTGATAATCTGACGGAGATCTTCAACCTTTTCTTCATTTGAGAAGATCACCAGCCATAGACTAAACAACTTGAGACAATGTGCTTCTGAGAGGGAATCCTTACCATCTACTGAGTTTTAAAGGGTGACGTGATTAGAATCAATGTGACACATCAGCGTAGTTAAGGGATTTTTCCATTGATGTGTAAGTTGATTTTTTGTTCTCAAGAATTTTAAAACTAGTTTAAATTCATGTGATCACTACTTTTGATACCATAGCAATAAGATAAGTTATAAAGGTAAAAATGAATTGGTATAGACATGTTGCTTGACTTGTCCTATTCAAACAGAGCATGGTACCAGGCTTCTGTCATAGTCTTTAGGGAGAGCAGTTGCTGCTCTAAAGAAAGGTACTTAAATTTAACAAAAAAGCAAAATCAGTTGCTATATATGTTTGATGTGGTAAAAAAAGAAATGCTTTTGTAAGTTTATTGTCAAATATTACAATAAGCTATTGAGGTCCTTCTATAGCCCAAAAGATATTTACAGTTTAGTGCAGTTATTTATTTCTGAACCAACTATAATATTTAAGTTTTTTGTTAGAACGATTTTTGTATTTCCTAAGTAAATGGCTGAAGTCTCAGAATCTTGTAGTGATTAGCTTAGCCAAATCAGACATGGCCAATTTTTGATGGCTTTCTCTAGTTTGATCTAATACTCTTAATTCTCTTTTTTTGCTTGTGACAAGATCATTGAAATCTAGGTTTAATTATTTTTTTATCACAGTTACAATGGGAATAAGGCTGGTAGACTTAAGAAATTTTAAAATGGCTTTATTTATTGAGGATTTTTTTTCTAATGCTGAAACTGGTTTTAATGAAGCAAGTTTTTCTTGGTGAAATGACGAGTTATAAATTTGCATATTAGAAGAAGCACAAGAATAATATGCAAGAATGAACAAAATATCAGCCTAGCGAAAATAATTAGGTCACCGTTTTTTCATGACTGCTGGGCCAAGTTTTTGATAGAAAAAAAGGACTAACGTTTGTTGCTTCTAGTCTTTTTCTATTTTTGGATCGAAATTAGGTCAAACTTCATGCATGATCACAGGGCGTAGTTTTCGAACACTGTCTAAGTGTCTTGTTCTAGATCTAGGTAAAGCCAAAGGTCATACTCAGAGAAAACACGGCCCAACATAGCTCTTCAATCCATAGGCTACCTCTTGGGTGGCCGCCGTTTTGGACTTTCGATCCAGAACAAAACAATTTTATCTGAATGGTGGACACTTGAATAAATCGATACTCTATAGCCACACTGATGAGTCGTAATACGACGAAACACATCCTAGAATGTGTCTGTGGATGAGTGAAAATAATTATTGTTCCCTTATGCAAAAATTTCCCCTTAAATAATCATTGATAATCTTGACTGGAGACGGAATTCCTCCATCCTCCCTAATTTATAATAGGTTTAATCGTAGACAAAAAGAAACTTGCTCAGTTTTATTTTTTTGTATTATTAGATAGATTTTCTAAAAATGTTCAATTTCACTTTTTTTCTAAACCTGTAAAGTGTGTTCTATTTAGATAAATACTAAAATATGATGAGATTAAATTAGCTCTTGAAACAAAGAATTTTGTGCAATTATTATAAACTGTCTTTATATAAATAATATCTCATTATTTCATATACAATATATTTCAAATTTGTTAAATATCTAGTCTTTATTAGGCTAAGGCTTCACCCCCCCCCCCCCATATTAATCTTTCTTTTTTTGTGATTCCTTTTCAGAAGTAAAACGTGGGACCTTGTTTGAATCCTCAAGAGTTTCTTATCATCCAGTTTCTATTTCTCTTGATAACGCTTTTAAAGAGAACAGGGAAAATATGTTGACTGGAGCAAAAACCTAATTAATTAATATGTGGACAAAAATCTTATGTGAAATATCAATTGTGCTTTATTGTAATGCAATGTAAGCTGAAAGTCAAACAGATTAAAGTTCATTTAACAGTCAATGCCCTTATATGTATTATCTCTTTTAATGAAAATGTCATATTCGTTTATGTTATATACATAAGTTTCATTAACGTTATTTTTAAAAGACTGTATTATGTGTCTTTTTTAGGAAACAATGTGCATTATAAAATTATTTCTTTTTATATTTTTATAATTTGGATTTCTCTGAATAAACTCAGATAACACTTTTTTTTTTAAATCTATCTTTGTTATTTTTGATAATGTTCCTGTTTTTAATACCTCCCACATTCAATACATTGAGAGTTTAAACCCAAAGGTTTTCGTATGTGTTTATGGTATTCATCAAGTGATTTCAATTCATTCCAATTTGCACAGAGATTTAAGATCCGTCATTTTTATACCAAAGAAATATTGAACTCTATTTAAAGTAATAGAAACATAAACTCTCTTACTGAATTGATAATGGTATGTGTTGGGAACATAACATGGAATAGCTAACTGCCAATCAGATGGTGAATCAATATTGAATAATTAAATAGGGGTGAGAAAACCCTCTATAAACAAGCATAATAACAAAATATCATTACAATAGAATAGAATTCGAAATAAAAAAAAAATATCAAAACGGTAGAATCGATTTCGATTTTTTTCTTTCTCTATACTAATACAATACCAATGTTGTAGAATCGAAATGATCTCAATAAACCATCAAAATAATACCATATTATCAAAATATAATCGAATTTGAGACTGGAGTAAAAAGTATCCTTTTCATAACATTTTTTTTCGATTTTTCATAATATTCCTCTTGGCTATGAGGACTGTCCATATCATTATTTATAGATATTGTTCTATTTTCACTCCTTTTAGTAAGACACTCTGCTTCCACTGTTATAGCTTATCTTGATTTACCCAAGCAGGATATAGCTGGTAACACTCAGCGGCTGCATATATTGAATTTTATAATTACATGTTCTCTTAATATAACAAAAATGACACGATTTTTTTGGGGGGGTTGAGTGAATGTGCAATAAGCTTTTTAGCTTGAGTTGGAGCAAATCTTTACGATTGAACTGATGACTCGAAAAAGATCGAGATATAGATAGAGATAAAAGATCTAGGACGGGCTAAAAAGATAATACTTATTGTGAAATGTGAGGAAAGAGAAATAAGCAGGTGCATGGTCACTAACGCTAACCGGCACGACACTCCATAATGGTTTCTAAAAAAAAATAAATAAAAAAATTGGGTTTTAAGATAATTTCTCAAAAGAAAAATATACGAATAAAACATTCACTATTACTTCTCGCTAGATAACCTAATTTCCATTGAAAGGTTTGAAATTGGATAAACTTTGGACCTTGATATTAGGTACCACAAAGTGATTTTTCTACCCCAGCAAATTTGAATATACCCAATTGTAGTGTAAAGATCTTGTTAAAATATTGAAATTTCCAACAAGTTTCATCAAAATCCGTGGGTAAATAAAAGTTTTACAGCTGTTTCAATTTTGCGCATAACGACACAAAACAAATTGCGTGCATCGGGTTGTTTTTAAGGACATATAAAAGTCATTTGTTAAATCTTATGAAACAAAAAAGGACATATTTACAAAGTCCAAGACAATGACTATACGCATACGAAATTTCACGGAGATAGAAAGTAAACAAAAGAATTTATTGGTCATGAAATATGGCCAAAAACACTTTTGGCATATCAAAATTACAAGCAAATACTCTAGATGAGGCACTTTTGGACCATCGTAAAAAAACACATATTCTTCAGATTGTTTCAATACTTAGTTTGCTAATACACAATGTTGTATTTAGTTGACTCAATTTTTGTCAGCAACCTAGAAAGCCATTTTGAAAAGATAGAGAAAACCAAAATTGGCATAGCGCCAAATTTTGCGCCTTGGAAGAAAATTGGTAAAAAAGCGAATCATATTGTAGAAATTATATGATAAAAAACAAAGTTTTCGTAGTAGAGTAATGAAACTTTCGGAGTTTATGGTTTTTTAGATGCTGAACCTGATTATGCTATCTATTTGATAATTTGACCACTGTTTCTATTTCAAAACTGCATTGTAAGTCAATGATAGAAGTAAAAAACTAATAGCCACAGATGAATTATGATTGAACATATATTTTCAAATGTATACATGATAAAGCATTATGATTTTGATAGTTGTAGAAAACTCCCATGATAAACTGAGGTTCAATACACGCTTGCATTAAAGCTGAAACTGTATGACTGTAAAAGAAAGTATTACATAAGAGACAAAATACATTACAGTTTTCAAAATATAAATTGAGAACCAATTCATGTAAAGGAATTAGCAAGCCTGAAAATATCAATATTTTGTTAAATGAAAACAATTTGAGCCTGCAACTTTAAAAAATTATAAAGCATAAAACAGAAATTTTCGTTTCTTTTAAATTGTGAAGGTTTCTGTTCCGTGTATATGTTTTTTTAAGCCGCACCTATGGTTTTTCCCACTCTGCTTACCTCTCGGTCTCACTACCTCTTTTGCCAGACATACTATGTACCTGTATCAGTGTCACTTTTTTGTTGACTACCTACCTGTACACTTCGCTAATGAAAGTATCTATACTGTTTGTACCTTGCAGCGTTTTCTGTTTGTTTTACTAAATAAACCTTGAACCCAACAACAACATCAAGCAACAGTTTCTGTCAAATTTATTTTCACCGTAACAGCATTGTATTTAATAATCATCATCAGAACTTTAATTTTGAATGATTGTCTTTTGCCTAATGAACCCCCCTCTAAAAGAGGGGGGTTCATTGCATATCTTTCCAAGCAAAGTCTGGTAAAGATTTGCAGCAGTACCTGTCAGTCTTAAGTCCTCTTGCCCCATCACTAATTTTCTATATCGAATCTGATCTTTAAGATTTTCTGCTTTTCCATTTTTATATAACTGATCAAGCCCAGCTTTTGTGGTGCACAAACCACCTTGACACAAAACCGCATTCATAATTTTAACTTATTACAAAAGAATTCCAACTGCTTTTTTTTACTTGGAACCATAGGGGCGCAATGGAGTTACAGGAGTGAGAAAATGATTCAAAGATGAGAAATCAGTTGAATAAAAAGAGGAAAGCCTGGCTAACGAGAAAGTATTACTAAAAGTACAGAGGAGTCCATATACATTCAATACCTAAGGGAAACTTTTGCTTCAAGTCAACTTTGTTTGCCAGCACTATTTTGTATTTCTTTACAAATTAAATTGCAATATTTAAAGCCAACTTTTGCCTACAGTCAACTAACTTTTTTGGTCCTGAGGTATTTATCCAGACTCCAGTGTAAAGTCTATGGAAGTAAAGAAAGGGCCAGGAGTGGAGAGAACGACGAAAAAGATACTGATTTTGAGGATGAAGACGATCATTACATTGATTATGGTGATGATAATGATGACGATGGTGATAATGATGATAATGGTGATGATGATGATGTGATGATGATAATGATGATGATTATGATGATGAAGATGATGATGATGATGATGATGATGATGATGATGATGATGAAAAAACTGTCTTCACAAGCATGGGCATTATTAACACTGTATCGCCGATAATATTTTTTGTTTTATCATGTTTCACTACTTCAAAGATAAAAATGAGCCTGACTTTAACAACAGAAGAAAGAAATTTGCCCATTTCACTCTGTGTATCTCTGAATCCATTGGAAGCTAGGAAGCGAGAAAGAGAAACAGAAAAGGAAAGAGAGAGAGAGAGAGAGAGAGAGAGAGAGAGAGAGAGAGAGAGAGAGAGAGAGAGAGAGAGAGAGAGACAGACAGACAGAGAGACAGAGAGACAGAGAGACAGAGACAGAGACAGAGAGAGAGAGACAGACAGACAGACAGACAGACAGACACAAAGAGGACAGAGAGAGACAGACAGATAGACAGACAGAGAGACGGACAGAGAGAGAGAGAGAGAGAGAGAGAGAGAGAGAGAGAGAGAGAGAGAGAGAGAGAGAGAGAGAGACAGACAGACAGACAGACAGACAGAGAGGTAAGCACAGCACTATGGCATCAGCTTCCCCTGAGTATAATTTGCCTCCTTAGATTAGAGGTAAAGGCAGTCTGAATCGAATAGCGAATAGTGTGACTCTGTCCTGGTTTGTTGAATACTTTTTCACTGTGGCAGGGCAAGGCACCTTGATCTGACTAAAAATAATTTAAGAAAGTTATTTTGATTTCCATAGGTTTTTTTTTTCAAATGTTCCATAATCAATCATTATGGTCTTTATCTTGAAATGACTTTATAAAACATAATGATTTGTCGAGTTCCTTGACTGGAAGAATTATTTTAAACTTTGTACTGAAGTGCTCTTCTCCCTTAAAAAAGAAGTTCTTAGAAAGTCTTTATCTTCGAGTGCGCGTTTCTTTATGCTACTTTTCTCTTCTATGTCAATTAGTACATAGTACTACACGTGTTTTCCCCGTAGCCTCAGTTTCCACTGCGTTTAATTCACGATGAACGGGATAGTTCTGCCTAAAGCACCTCTGTCCGTTCACTGTTGGAGGGAAGTCAAATAGTAGCGTCCAGTTTTCTTCTCACCTCCAGACCTGTGGGTAAGGACAGTTTTAGACTTTCCGCCAAATAAACCACTGATTTCTAACTAACCCCTTTCAGTTGTTGCATGCAGGAAACAGGGGTATCTGCGGAGAAGTTCGGTTGCCGCACTTATAATTGAGGCCCCGACGTGCGCACCTGGGGGCACGTGCCGTCAGACCCGGGAAGATGAGTTGTGGGACAGGAATGCTGTGGCTCGTCCAGTGGTTGTGCAGCCTCCTCAGGGGGGGGGGGTGTTCTGTGAAGAAGAATTAGCCCGTGTCTGTGTTCCCTCCTTTCTATTAAAACCAGCCAAAATTGTTATAGGGTTTAATAATTATCAAGTTGACAACTTTCTACGTCGTCTCCTATTTTTTTTTCTGTAAAGAAAGCTAACCCTGTCTTTATCACAGCTAGTTTAGGTAATGCCACGTTTTCTCAATCCGAGCGAGAAGTCTGCTCGTCTCTCAGATACCTCCAGTACTGTAAAACTTCTCTACTGTCACCTCTTTTAGACCGTCGCGCACAATTGTCTCTTTCTCTGCAGCAATTGGGGCTGACTGACCACTAGACATTAATTGCCAACATCAGAGAAGAGGAGACAAAACAGAAGGAAACGAAGTGTAAGCTATACAGATTCAATAAGCGAGACCACTCTAGTGATGTGCTCAAAATAAATAAAACATGACTATAACGGGAATTTTAGTTCCAGGAGAAAAATCCTGCTGTAAGCAAGTTCCCGCTTCAGGAATGCAAAGAGATCTATCCCCACCCCCTTCAAGAAAAAAAAAAAGAAAAAGTTAATGTACGAACTACTACTTGTAAGTGTAAACACAGCTTGACAAAGAGAAAACGACTAATAGGCACCCGCAAAATCTTTTTATAGCTATCACGTGGTTTTAAGAAATCATGGAGGCTGTGCTATTATTGTCCATCACGTGGTTCAAAATATACAAACAATGTGTCTATAGCAGTACCATCTGTCTAGGAGGCCTGTTCACAAGGTTACGTAACATTATTCAGATGGGCTATCATCTGGCTAGCTATCGGCCACCTGCGCGAGGTTTGAACAGTTGATTAGAGCATGCTTAGCAGTACACACTGTGTTTTCACTGGACTCTCCTGCCATTTTGTTATTGGATTACATTCATTCTTTCTTGGATTATATTTCTTATCTTATTCTTTGTTATTCGCCCTTGGATTGCACCTTGTTCTAACAGATGCTTTCAATGTGGAACATTCCAAGAATGCTTTTTTGTGATTTGGTGTAGATTTTCCTCTAAATGTGTGCACACTTATAGAGTATGACCCGTGGCACCAAACACCATACAATGTAATATAAATATATATATATATATATATATATATATATATATATAAATATATATATAGACTAATAAACAATTATACATGTTGAGTTCATCTAAATATGCTTTAAGTTTAATTAGCTTTTCCCTTTATGGTCTCTGCGATATCACTTTATAGAGAGAAGGTGTGCTAAAGTGGGAGCCAAAGTTTTTTAAAAGCCTTTTAACTAAAATCTCTGATACTCAAAGTGCCCTCAATACTTTAACCTTAAGTTTTATATTTCATTATATGGTGTATCGGTGTCATAATCAATTTCCTTAACTGTTTATTGTTTAGGGGAAGAAAGTGCCCTGTTACAAACTGTAAGAGCGGCTATGCCAGTCAGAAGGGGAAAGAAAGTGAAACGGTTATTTTATAATTATGGTTTTCCGAAGGACCCAACTGAATGTCATAAATGGGTTTCGAGTCTCCCTAACAAAGTTGAGAAAGTGACTGAACATATTGGAGTATGTAGTCGACACTGGCTCTCTGATACTCCTCACATTCGAAGAGGAAGATAATATTTATAATCTCTATGCATCCTCCTATTAACTTTGGTGAGATACCTTCACCATCCATATCACATGCTCATCCAAAAACTCCTCGCCCTACCAAAAAAAAGCTGTCAGTGAAAACAAAGTCAGAGAAATTGACGAACTTGATACATTCATAGTAAAAAATAAGTTTAACTGTGACACTGTTAAGGAAGCCCTTCAAGAAAGTTTGCTCCTCTATGGACCCAGTGCTTGTAATGCAAATAGAACAGAACAAGCACTTGCCAGCTTCAGTCGCGGTGGTTGCATGCATGAATATGTTATATACTTCCATATTAGACTTAGAGATGCAGATGCAGGAGTGACTGTAATTCAATTTGAAAACTACAACGGTTTTAAATTGGTAAAACACCCCAAATTTCGCTGTAAAACTGTGAATCAATGGGATCAGCTAGAAGTTGTCCTTCATTTTTACACTGGAACAGGTTAGTACTGCCCATCATTCTGACCACCCCCCCCCCTCCCACATACACATAGACTTCTGTCTGTATCTCTTTCACTCTAAATATCACCATATCTTTTTTTGTCTTTCACATTCTGTCATTCCTTGTTTTGCTCTTGACATGTTACTCCAGTGCCTTTATTTAATGTAGCCTACTGTAACACTGTGTTATCAAGTCTCGAAAAGGTGTACATGTGGATCTGAGTTTCAAAGTGTAAATATTTGAATGTAATAGAAATTATGATGAGAAGGGAGTGTGTGTGTGTGTGTGTGAGAGAGAGAGAGGCCCGGAAGGGTTAAGAGTCGGATTGAGCTAGAGAGATGAAAGAAAGAGAGAAGGCCAGATATAAAGCGCACATGGCTAGCACCTATTACCATATCTAGCACCCCCCTTTTCCACACAAATAGACCTCTGGCTGTCTGCCTCTCTCTCTCTCTCTCTCTCTCTCTCTCTCTCTCTCTCTCTCTCTCTCTCTCTCTCTCTTGCTCTAAGATTCTATGTACCTACTATGTTTGGTTTGTTCCTTGATCGAATTTTACAAAATTATAATCTCTGTCCCCCCCCCTTCTCTCTCTCTCTCTCTCTCTCTCTCTCTCTCTCTCTCTCTCTCTCTCTCTCTCTCTCTCCCTCTTTCCCTCTCTCTTCATTTGCTTCTTCTGACTTGATACAATTAAAAACTCTCCTCATTATCTGATGTACGAGTTCTTAGTGTGTCACTCGAGTGCCGGTATTTGATGTACCGTACCACTGTATTATCAAATCTCGAAAAGGTGTACATGTGCATTTGAGTTTCTAAGTATTTGAATGTATAGCCTACATGTACTTAGAAGTTATGATGAAGAGGGAGGGAGGGAGAGAGAGAGAGAGGGGGGAGAGAGAGAGAGAGAGAGAGAGAGAGAGAGAGAGAGAGAGAGAGAGAGAGAGACGAGGGTTAAGAGTCGTATTAAGCTAAAGATGAGAGAGAGAGAGACGGGGGTTAAGAGTCGGATTAATCTAAAGATGAGAGAGAGAAAGAAAGAGAGAGAGAGAGAGAGAGAGAGAGAGAGAGAGAGAGAGAGAGAGAGAGAGAGAGAGAGAGAGAGAGAGCACATTGCTAGCACCCCGCAGACCGGCCCATCTGAATAATATTACATAACCTATGAACAGGCCTCCTAGATAATTGGTACTGGTCTAAACGGACACGGAAATCCATGTGACGTCACAAAATTCGTGTTTGACTCAGATTTCACTTCCTTTCCACCAATGTTCAAAATGGAGAAAGGACGTGTGTTCAAAACGTATGAAGAGTTTGAGGCAGCCCTTAAATCATTTTCAGTGGCACTCACAGTCTATTTGTGAAAAGATCGATAAGAGAAAGAGCTAATACTGAAGTACCTAAAATATAAAAGCATTCTCTTTGTGTGCAAGCACTCCCCGTCCAATCACACCAGCTCCTCGACGGGTCAGCGCCCATGCTAAAGGTAAGTCCCATCAATTGTGCTAATGAGATTTAGAGTTAAATATAGATAGGTCTTATATCCAGATCTGGACGATCTGATTTTAGATTTTAGTGGTTGGTTAAAGATAAGGGGTGAGTTATCCTAAGCCTAGATTTTTAAATCCTTCCCTGCCTCTTGGAGTAGATCTAGATCTAGATTCTAGATCTATAACAAAATGGAAAATTTGGCATGAGGGTACCAAAAGCCTTATTGAAAGACATTGTCAGAGTACTGATCTGAAACATTTTGCAGTTCATAGGACAAATATTATAATTTACTCTAGATCTAGATTTTCCAGTCAATCATTTATTTTGAGGTTTCAGATTTTATAAGCCAAAGTTATTTTTCTTTAGATGTTGGCCACTGCCTACCATGTGGCTTGATGCTATACACTAAATGAACTTTGTAGCATTCAACTCTATCTATAGATACATAACTACATATTCATCACTTTCACAGGTCCCTCAAACTAGATTGTCAAGCCAAGATTCGGTTGAAGATCCAGAGGCCGAGAACAGTCTCCGCCCTTCCTGGCCATCACAGTGTAGCATTTGAACCATCAAGGGCATGGCCTCACCCAAGAAGTAATTACACTTTCCTTTGTTTTTTTCTATTCTGCCTCTTATCGAAACGAATACATATTTTTATATACATGCGGACTGTGGAGAAAAGACAGGAAAGCCTGCATTGCTTGTTCGCTTGTACTGTTACAATGCAGGCAGGATTTTTTTCTATTTAAAGTTTTGGTGCTTTCTTTCCAGTTTTTACAGGTTGGGAAGCGGTGTCAATTTTGCAGAAATAAATTGAATATAGGGAAAAAAAGGTTATTTAGCTCTGTCGTTATAGCAATGGTTTTCGCTATTCGAGATGTGAAACATGGGTTCCACTGTACAGGAAAGAGAATTGTCCGTAAATTTAGGGAATTCTGTATACATTTTACATTCATGTGATCCCCCACAAATTATGTCCTTGGACAGACAAACTTTTGTTGAAGGTTGGACGTGCAAAAGAAATGGTAAAAATATAATTCTACGCTGAGTACGATATTTTTCCATCATTGAGTACCAACCTGTGCGAAAGTATAAAACTAGACGATATATTATCTAGTATAATGTATTTTTTATTATTATTATTAATATAAATTTTTATACATTTCAATTCCAATATTGAGATTTGTATTGTAGTTCAAACTATCCATGATATTGGTGTTTATTTTATCATTCATTTGTATAAAAAAATTCTTCTCTCTATCTTTACACCCACAGCTCACCGTTATTTCCAACGAAAGATCATTCTTATTTCTTCATATGATAATAGTGAGTACAGCTAGGTGTTTCGTTTTTTTTTTCAGGATACCATATCTACTCTCTCTCTCTCTCTCTCTCTCTCTCTCTCTCTCTCTCTCTCTCTCTCTCTCTCTCTCTCTCTTCTAATATACAAATTTATAACTCGTCATTACACCGAGAAAAACTTGCTTCATTAAAACCAGTTTCAGCATTAGAAAAGAAAATCCTCAGTTTATAAAGCCACTTTAAAACTATTACAAAAGTATATAAATTCTCTCTCTCTCTCTCTCTCTCTCTCTCTCTCTCTCTCTCTCTCTCTCTCTCTCCCTCCCTCTCTCTCTCTGTATATATATATATATCCCCTTCTTTTCTTCCCTATCCTTTCTCTGTGTAACTCGTTCCTTTCTATTCATAATTATATGTTCCTCTCAACATCTTCAGTGATAATCTGACAGAGATCTTCAACCTCTTCTTCATTTTGAGATGATCAGCAGCCACAGACAAAGCAACTTGAGACAATGTGCTTTTGAGAGAGAAATCTTACCATCTACTGAGTTTTGAAGAGTGACGCAACACCTAGTTTTGCCCTTGATGTGTAAGTTGATCTTCTTTTCTCAAGAATTTTAAACTACTTTAAATTCATGTGGTCATTGCTTTTGATGTCATAGAAAAAGTGCTGAGACCTTCTGTTGGTTCAATTCAAGCAGCCTTGTGACATCATGGCATTAATATTATTTTTGTGTGTGTGTGTTTTTTTTTTCTTCGTTTTCTTCAGTAGGACAGACAGGTTTTTCAATCTTTCATGTCATCTCTTTTCTTATCCTCTCAGCTTAAAACAAACTTCATCTTTCACAAAATTCGTTTTTTTTTTTTTTTGGATTTTCTCAAAAAATTAAGAGAGGGAAAAAATCATTTCTTCTTGCTTTAAGTCTTTAAAGGTCAAGACAAATTTTGGGCTACGTTTGTAGATCAATCAAAGGTAGTCAGCTAACACCTCATGTACAAGTGAGACTAACATGTTTACCTTCTAAAATTCATGTCTTTCTTTTCAACCAAATTTCATGTCTGCAAAGTGTTGTCTGTGAGTACAGTATTATCTTTATTTACCTACATGTATCTTTATGTAAGTCGCCATGTAGTGATGTATTTTCTGGGTTTTTTTTACTTCAAATTTCTAAGCGCATTAGAACGAGAGAGAGAATATATATATATATATATATATATATATATATATATTCAAGCAGCTTTGTGACATCATTGCATTATTATTATTATTTTTTTTGTGTGCGTTTTTCTTCGTTTTCTCCAGTAGGACAAACAGGTTTTTCAATCTTGTCATCTCTTTTCTTATCCTCTCAGCTTAAAACAAACTTCATCTTTCACAAAAATCATTTTTTTTTTTTTGGAATTTCTCAAAAAAATAAAGAGAGGGAAAAAATCATTTGTTCCTTCTTTGTCTTTGCAGGTCAAGACAAATTTTGGGCTACGTTTGTAGACCAATCAAAGGTAGTCAGCTTACACCTTATGTACAAGTGAGACTTGTCTGCAAGGTGTTGTCTGTGAATACATTCCTTCGTATTATGTTGTTTTTTTTTCACTATGTGTGATTTGAGTCCTTTGAACTTTCCAGCTTTGAAAATGTTATAGAACTGGAGTGAGATGTTATATTTGCAATCTTTGCTGTAATTATGGCAGTGGTTGTCTATACATAATTTTATGTAGAACAGCGCTCAACATATGTGGTATTCATCTACGTTCAAACAACAGAGACAATATATGTTTATATTGCTTACAACTACGTTTATTAGATACATCTTTTTTTGTTGTTTTTTTTTTGTAGCTAGACACAAATCCTTAGATGATTCATGGAAAATACCCGGTATATCAATGAATTAGGTGCCCTGCTCTTTAGATTAGGCAATCATGACCTTCTGCGCATCTCTATACCTTGATGCTGTTAGTGCATCTGTCACTCATTTTACATTTAGCCGCTTTTTTTTACCCATGCTACATCTTCTCTCGCTTCTTTCCCCTGCTGCCTTTTCCTTTAAAATCAATCCAGTTCTCAAAAATGTTTCAGTTTCTTTTTTCTCATCACATGGCCAAAAAATACTGCCTGTAGATTAAATATGGTATTTATGAGCATATATATGCCAGCTCCTAGTATCACACTTTAGTTTGATTTCTTTGAAGTCCATAAATAAGATTCATAGCATTCTCTTTAGGAACCACATTTCTGTTTCCTCCAGTTAATTTTGTAGTTGTTTTTTAAATTGTCCAAGCCTAACATCCATACATAAGGATGGGTTCAGTAAAACACTCCAGTGCCTTTTTTGATGCGATTTCACAGTTGTTGTGTCCATCTCTTCACATTCAAGTGCCCAAGTATTTGCATTGATTCCTGAACGAATTATCTTTGGCTACTAAAGTATTGATCTGTGCACACTCATTGTTTCGATTGACGACTATTACTTCTGTATTTTTGCTCTTTAATCCATATCCTTTCCTTCTGCTTTCTTCTTCAGTGATGTCTAATAATTGTGGCAAGTCTTCTTTATTTTCTGCAATTAATACAGCGTCATCAGCGTATCTCATGTTGCTTATTTTGTGCCCTCCTATTTTAATTCCTCGGCATCCTTCTATGCTTCTCAAATCATTTCACTGTAGAGAGAGAAAAGGTCTGGAGCAAGCACACATCCTTGTCAGACACCGCACTTTATTTATTTTTTTTTTTTTTAATGAGCTGATTTACCCATCAACTCACATTGTTGCTGTCTCATATCATTTCATGTTTTATTTTTAATTGGTCTTGCCCATGGACCTCTCACAGACTAACAGAGGGAAAGATACCCTCATTCCTCTTTCTCAGAGTTGGCTCTGAGCTGCCGCCCAATATAAGTCATGCTTTTTTACCTCTAATTTGAGCAAATATTATAAATTTGAGTTAATCTTAAAGCATTCTAAGATTTACACTTTTTATAAACATGCATTTAATTTTTACACTGCTTGCTGTAGCCATTTTAATATTGAGCTATAAGAATATGATCTTCAGCTCAACACTGTATGATGTAATTGTCTAAACCTCGCCTCCATTCTCACTCTTTCTTTTCTCTCCCATTTTTGTCGTTCTGTCTTATTCTGGGCTTAGACTATGAGGATTTTCTCCTTTTCCCTTGTCCGATATCATTTTTTCCCATATTAAATCTTCATTTCTGTTTTTCACTTCATATTAAGACATTAGCTCTAAACTCTTATTAGAGCTGGCTAACCAGAGTCAAACCTTTTTTTTCTTTTTCTCCCAACTCTTGAGGCTTTTATGTGAGGGATATGTGGACCCAAGGGTGCAACTAGCCGATTTTTGAAAGGAGGACCTCGGGGTAGTAACAATATTTCCAATCCAGGTTAATTCGAGGCACTTGTGGGATTGACTGACAGTGATAAAAATAGCATTATATGAAAGAATATATTTGTGAACTTCTCTTCCTATATTTTTAGTCAAAAAACTTTGTACAGTGCTATCTTTATGTAAGTCGCCATGTAGCGATGTATTTTCTGGCTTTATTTTTACTTCAAAT
This sequence comes from Elysia crispata, assembly GCA_033675545.1. NCBI lineage: Eukaryota > Metazoa > Mollusca > Gastropoda > Plakobranchidae > Elysia > Elysia crispata. Next base: position 52,965 of record JAWDGP010004958.1, on the reverse strand, counting down.
TTCAAAGAGGGTTAGAACGAGAAAGAGAAATAGAGAGAAAGGGGGGGGGGAGAGAGAGAGAGAGAGAGAGAGAGAGAGAGAGAGAGAGAGAGAGAGAGAGAGAGAGAGAGAGACAGCATGAGCATACAATGACAATATATATATACTCAAGTTTCAGCATACATTGTCGATTTTAGTCGAGACGCCTATAAATATAATACAAGCCTTTTCAGTTGAATATTGCTCACCCGATCGGCTGGTTAATCAGCACACTGTTACGATGACATTAATTGTTAATAGCTATCTAGAGCAACTCCTTCACAGTCAAAACAACATCGTTCTCAAAACATAGAGAGGACGTGTTTTTTTACATTGTAAATGTCAAGGTGGTGGTTCTTGTGGAAACGGTCGACCTAGTTTTGGATTAACAAAAGACACAAACGTTTGTTGCCTCGTCTTTTTTTCCTAGTCTTTATTTGGCTAAGGTTTCACTCCCCATATTAGTCTTTCTTTTTTGTGATTCCTTTTCAGAAGTAAAACGTGGGACCTTGTTTGAATCCTCAAAGCTTTCTTATCATCCAGTTACTATTTCTCTGGATAACGCATTTAAAGAGAACATGGAAACTATCTTGACTGGAGTAAAAACCTAATTAATGTTTTTGAAAAAATTTTATGTGAAGTATTAATTGTCTTTTATTGTAATGCAATGTGAGCTGAAAGTCAAACAAATTAAAGTTCATTTAACAGGCAATGCCCTTATATGTATTATCTCTTTTAATGAAAATGTCATATTCGTTTATGTTATATACATAAGTTTCACTGACGTTATTTTTAAAAGACTGGTATGTGTCTTTTTAATTATTTTAGAAAACAATGTGTATTATAATGATTTCTTTTTATATTTTTATAATTTGGATTTCTCTGAATAAACTCAGATAACACTCTTTTTTTTATCTGTCTTTGTTGTTTTTGATAAATGTCTTGTTTTTAATAGGTTTTCGTATGTGTTTATGGTATTCATCAAGTAATTTCAATTCATTGCAATTTGCACAGAGTTTAAGATCCGTCATTTTTATACAAAAGAAATATTGAACTCCATTTTACAGTAATAGAAACATAAACCCTTATTGCCGAATTGATAATAATGCGTGGGTGATATGTGTTGGGAACATAACATGGAATAGCCAACTGCCACAAAGATGGTGAATCAATATTGAATAATTAAATAGGGGTGACAAAATCCTCTTTATTTCTATCTCTACAAATCAAGCATAATTAAATATTACAATAGAATAGAATTCGAAATAAAAAAAAATTCAAAACGGTAGAAAGATTTCCATTTTTTCTTTCTCTAAACTAATACAATAGACATGCTGTAGAATCGAAATGATCCCTATAAATCATCAAAATAATACCATTTTATCAAAATGTAATCGAATTTCAGACCCGAGTAAAATTGGAATTATGCTAATTATAGAGATTACCAAATTGGAATTAACCGGCGGCCATATTAGAAATATGCTAATTAAAGAGACTTCCAAATCGGAATTAACCACGGCCATATTGGATTATACTAAATATAGAGATTGCCTAAAATAGAATTAAATGGCGGCCATATTAGAATTATGCTATTTATAGAGATTACCAAAATAGTATTAACCGGCGACCATATTGGAATTATGCTAATTATAGAGATTGCCAAATTGGAATTAATCGGCGGCCATATTGGATTTATGCTTATTATAGAGATTGCCAAAATAGAATAAACTGGCGGCCATATTGGAATTATGCTAATTATAGAGATTACCAAATTGGAATTAACCGGCGGCCATATTAGAAATATGCTAATTATAGAGACTTACAAAAGAATAAACCGGCCGCCATACTGGAATTATGCTAATTATAGAGATTGCCAAAATAGAATAAACTGGCGGCCATATTGGAAATATGCTAATTATGAAGATTACTTCATTGGAATTAAACGGGGGCCATATTGGAAATATGCTAATTATAGAGATGGCCAAAATAGATTTTAACCGGCGGCCATATTGAATTTATGCTAATTATAGAGATGGTCAAAATAGAAATTAACCGGCGGCCGTATTAAATCTATGCTAATTATAGAGATGGCCAAAATAGAAATTAACCGGCGTCTATATTGGATTTATGCTAATTGTAGAGATGGCCAAAATAGAATCAACTGGCGGCCACATTAAAATTATGCTAATTATAGAGATGGCCAAAATAGAAATTAACCGGCGGCCATATTGAATTTATGCTAATTATAGAGATGGCCAAAATAGAAATTAACCGGCGGCCATATTGAATCTATGCTAATTATAGAGATGGCCAAAATAGAAATTAACCGGCGTCTATATTGGATTTATGCTAATTGTAGAGATGGCCAAAATAGAATTTACCGGCGGCCATATTGTCATTATGCTAATTATAGAGATGGCCAAAATAGAAATTAACCGGCGGCCATATTGAATTTATGCTAATTATAGAGATGGCCAAAATAGAAATTAACCGGCGTCTATATTGGATTTATGCTAATTATAGAGATGGCCAAAATAGAATCAACTGGCGGCCACATTAAAATTATGCTTTTTATAGAGACTACCAAAATAAAATTAACCGGCGGCCATATTGAATTTATGCTAATTATAGAGATGGCCAAAATAGAATTTACCGGCGGCCATATTGTCATTATGCTAATTATAGAGATGGCCAAAATAGAAATTAACCGGCGTCTATATTGGATTTATGCTAATTATAGAGATGGCCAAAATAGAAATTAACCGGCGGCCATATTGAATTTATGCTAATTATAGAGATGGCCAAAATAGAAATTAACCGGCGGCCATATTGGATTTATGCTAATTATAGAGATGGCCAAAATAGAATTAATCGGCGGCCATATTGGAATTATGCTAATTATAGAGATTGCCAAAATAGAATCAACTGGCGGCCACATTGAAATTATGCTTATTATAGAGATTACCAAGATAAAATTAACCGGCGGCCATATTGAATTTATGCTAATTATAGAGATGGCCAAAATAGAAATTAACCGGCGGCCATATTGAATTTATGCTAATTATAGAGATAGCCAAAATAGAAATTAACCGGCGGCCATATTGAATTTATGCTAATTATAGAGATTGCCAAAATAGAATCAACTGGCGGCTAATTATAGAGATGGCCAAAATAGAATTAATCGGCGGCCATATTGAATTTATGCTAATTATAGAGAATGCCAAAATAGAATTAACCGGCGGCCATATTGGAATTATGCTTATTATAGAGATGGCCAAAATAGAATTAAGCGGCGGCCATATTGGCATTATGCTAATTATAGAGATGGCTAAAATAAAATTAACTGGCGGCCATATTGGATTTATGCTACTTATAGAGATGGCCAAAATAGAATTAATTGGCGGCCATATTGAATTTATAACTATGCTAATTATAGAGATGGCCAAAATAGAAATTAACCGGCGGCCATATTGAATTTATGCTAATTGTAGAGATGGGCAAAATAGAATCAACTGGCGGCCATATTGAATTTATGCTAATTATAGAGATTACCAAGATAAAATTAACCGGCGGCCATATTGGATTTATGCTAATTATAGAGATGGCCAAAATAGAATCAACTGGCGGCCACATTGAAATTATGCTTATTATAGAGATTACCAAGATAAAATTAACCGGCGGCCATATTGGATTTATGCTAATTATAGAGATGGCCAAAATAGAAATTAACCGGCGGCCATATTGAATTTATGCTATCTATAGAGATGGCCAAAATAGAATTAACCGGCGGCCATATTGGATTTATGGTAATTATAGAGATGGCCAAAATAGAAATTAACCGGCGGCCATATTGGATTTATGCTAATTATAGAGATGGCCAAAATAGAATCAACTGGCGGCCACATTAAAATTATGCTTTTTATAGAGATTACCAAGATAAAATTAACCGGCGGCCATATTGAATTTATGCTAATTATAGAGATGGCCAAAATAGAAATTAACCGGCGGCCATATTGAATTTATGCTAATTATAGAGATGGCCAAAATAGAATTAACCGGCGGCCATATTGGATTTATGCTAATTATAGAGATGGCCAAAATAGAAATTAACTGGCGGCCATATTGTCATTATGCTAATTATAGAGATGGCCAAAATTGGAATTAATCGGCGGCCATATTGGATTAATGCTAATTATAGAGATTGCCAAAATAGAATAAACTGGCGGCCATATTGGAATTATGCTAATTATAGAGATTACCAAGATAAAATTAACCGGCGACCATATTGGATTTATGCTAATTATACAGATGGCCTAAATAATTTTACTGGCGGCCAAATTGGCATTATGCTAATTATAGAGATGGCCAAAATAGAAATTAAGCGGCGGCCATATTGAATTTATGCTAATTATAGAGATGGCCAAAATGGAATTTACCGTCGGCCACATTGAAATTATGCTTTTTATAGAGATTACCAAGATAAAATTAACCGGCAGCCATATTGTCATTATGCTAATTATAGAGATGGCCAAAATAAATTTACTGGCGGCCAAATTGGCATTATGCTAATTTTAGAGATGGCCAAAATAGAATTAACCGGCGGCCATATTGGATTTTATGTACTCATATAGATTACCAAAATGAAATTGGCATTATGCTAATTTTAGAGATGGCCAAAATAGAATCAACTGGCGGCCACATTGAAATTATGCTTGTTATAGAGATTACCAAGATAAAATTAACCGGCAGCCATATTGTCATTATGCTAATTATAGAGATGGCCAAAATAGAATTAACCGGCGGCCATATTGAAAATATGCTAATTATAGAGATGGCCAAAATAGAAATTAACCGGCGGCCATATTGGATTTTATGCTATTCATAGAGATTACCAAGATAGAATTAACCGGCGGCCATATTGGAATTTATGCTAATTTTAGAGATGGCCAAAATAGAATCAACTGGCGGCCACATTGAAATTATGCTTGTTATAGAGATTACCAAGATAAAATTAATCGGTGGATTATTGGCATTATGCTAATTATAGAGATGGCCAAAGCAGAATTAATTGGCGGCCATATTAAATTTATTCTATTTATATAGATTACCAGAATGAAATTCGAATTATGCTAATAATAGAGATGGCCAAAATAGAAATTAACCGGCGGCCATATTGAATTATGCTAATTATAGAGATGGCCAAAATAGAATCAACTGGCGGCCACATTGAAATTATGCTTATTATAGAGATTACCAAGATAAAATTAACCGGCGGCCATATTGAATTTATGCTAATTATAGAGATGGCCAAAATAGAAATTAACCGGCGGCCATATTGGCATTATGCTAATTATAGAGATGGCCAAAATAGAATTGACCGGCGTTCATATTGGATTTAATGTACTCATATAGATTACCAAAATGAAATTGGAATTATGCTAATTATAGAGATGGCCAAAAAAGAATATATTGGCGGCCATATTTTATTTATTAAATTTATATAGATTACCAAAATGGAATTGGAATTATGCTAATTATAGAGATGGCCAAAATAGAATTAATCGGCGGCCATATTGGATTTATGCTAATTATAGAGATTGCCAAAATAGAATCAACTGGCGGCCACATTGAAATTATGCTTATTATAGAGATTACCAAAATAAAATTAACCGGCGGCCATATTGAATTTATGCTAATTATAGAGATGGCCAAAATAGAATTAACCGGCGGCCATATTGGCATTATGCTAATTATAGAGATGGCCAAAATAGAATTAATCGGCGGCCATATTGCATTTATGCTAATTATAGAGATGGCCAAAATAGAATCAAGTGACGGCCATATTGCATTATGCTAATTATAATTTATACAGATTACCAAAATAGAATTAATTAGCATTCATATTGGAATAGAAAATTAACCGGCGGCGATATTGAATCTATGCTAATTATAGAGATGGCCAAAATAGAAAGTAACCGGCGGCCATATTGAATTCATGCTAATTATAGAGTTGTCCAAAATAGAAATTAACCGGCGTCAATATTGGATTTATGCTAAATGTAGAGATGGCCAAAATAGAATCAACTGGCGGCCACATTAAAATTATGCTTGTTACAGAGATTACCAAGATAAAATGAACCTGCGGCCATATTGAATTCATGCTAATTATAGAGATGGCCAAAATAAAAATTAACCGGCGTCAATATTGGATTTATGCTAATTATACAGATGGCCAAAAAAGAAATTAACCGGCGGCCATAGTGAATTTATGCTAATTATAGAGATGGCCAAAATAGAAATTAACCGGCGGCCATATTGAATTTTTGCTAATTATAGAGATTGCTAAAATAGAAATTAACCGGCGTCAATATTGGATTTATGCTAATTATAGAGATGGCCAAAAAAGAACTTAACCGGCGGCCATATTGGATTTATGCTAATTATAGAGATGGCTAAAATAGAAATTAACCGGCGGCCATATTGATTTTATGCTATCTATAGAGATGGCCAAAATAGAAATTAACCGGTGTCAATATTGAATTTATGCTAATTATAGAGATGGCCAAAATAGAAATTAACCGGCGGCCATATTGAATTTATGCTAATTATAGAGATGGCTAAAATAGAAATTAACCGGCGGCCATATTGAATTTATGCTAATTATAGAGATGGCCAAAATAGAAATTAACAGGCGGCCATATTGAATTTATGCTAATTATAGAGATGGCCAAAATAGAAATTAACCGGCGGCTATATTGAATTGATGCTAATTATAGAGTTGACCAAAATAGAAATTAACCGGCGTCAATATTTGATTTATGCTAATTGTAGAGATGGCCAAAATAGAATCAACTGGCGGCCATATTGAAATTATGCTAATTATAGAGATGGCCAAAATAGAATCAACTGGCGGCCACATTAAAATTATGCTAATTATAGAGATGGCCAAAATAGAATCAACTGGCGGCCACATTAAAATTATGCTTGTTATAGAGATTACCAAGATAAAATTAACCGGCGGCCATATTGAATTTATGCTAATTATAGAGATGGCCAAAATAGAAATAAACGGCAGCCATATTGGATTTATGGTATTTATAGAGATGGCTAAAATAGAAATTAACCGGCGTCAATATTGAATTTATGCCAATTATAGAGATGGCCAAAATAGAAAGTAACCGGCGGCCATATTGAATTCATGCTAATTATAGAGTTGTCCAAAATAGAAATTAACCGGCGTGAATATTGCATTTATGCTAATTGTAGAGATGGGCAAAATAGAATTAACCGCCGGCCATATTGGATTTATTGTATTGATATAGATTACCAGAATGAAATTCGAATTATGCTAATTATAGAGATGGCCAAAATAACTATTATCCTTTTAGCCCGTTCCAAATCTTTTATCTCTATCTACATCTCGATCTTTTTCGAGTCATCAGTCCAATCGTAAAGATTTACTCCAACTCCAGTTAAAAACGTTATTGCCCATTCACTCAACCCCCCCCCCCCCCCCAAAAAAAAAAAAAATTAAAACAAAAAAAATCAAAAAAAATCGTGTCTTTTTTTGTTATATTAAGAGAACATGTAATTATAAAATATAATATATGCAGCTGCTGATTGTTACCAGCTACATCCTGTTTAGAGATGGCCAAAATTAGAATCAACTGGCGGCCACATTTTGATAATATGGTATTGTTTTGATGATTTATAGAAATCATTTCGATTCTACAGCATTGGTATTGTATTATTAGTATAGAGAAAGAAAAAATCGAAATCGATTCTACCGTTTTGATTTTTTATTTCGATATCTATTCTATTGTAATGATATTTTGTTATTATGCTTGTTTATAGAGATAGAAGTATAGAAGTATTTCTCACCCCTATTTCATTGTTCAATATTGATTCACCATCTATGTCTCAGTTGTATGTTTCTATTACTTTATATGGAGTTCAATATTTCTTTCGTATAAAACTGACGGATCTTAAACTCTGTGCAAATTGCAATGAATTGAAATCACTTGATAAATACCTTAAACACATACGAAAACCTTTGGGTTTAAACTCTCAATGTATTGAATGTGGGAGGTATTAAAAACAGGAACAATATAAAAAATAACAAAGACAGATAAGAGTGTTATCTGAGTTTATTCAGAGAAATCCAAATTATAATAATATAAAAAGAAATAATTTTATAATACACAGTTACCTAAAAAAGACACATAATACAGTCTAAAAAAATAACGTCAATGAAACTTATGTATATAACATAAACGAATATGACATTTTCATTAAAAGAGATAATACATATAGGGGCATTGCCTGTTAAATGAACTTTAATCTGTTTGACTTTCAGCTTACATTGCATTACAATAAAGCACAACTGATAATTCACATAAGATTTTTGTTCACATATTAATTAATTTACTCCAGTCAATATATTTTCCCTGTTCTCTTTAAAAGCGTTGTCAAGAGAAATAAAAACTGGATGATAAGAAAGCTTTGAGGATTCAAACAAGGTCCCACATTTTACTTCTGAAAAGGAATCACAAAAAAGAAAGATTAATATGGGGGGGGGGGGGCGGGTGAAACCTTAGCTAGATATATATCAAATTTGAAATATATTGTATATGAAATAATGAGATACAATTTACATAAAGATAGTTTATAATAACTGCACAAAATTCTTTGTTTCAAGAGCTAATTTAATCTCATCAGATTTTAGTAATTATCTAAATAGAACTTTACAGGTTTAGAAAATAAGTGAAATTGAACATTTTTAGAAAATCTAATAATACAAAAAAATAAAACTGAGCAAGTTTCTTTTTATCTACGATTAAACCTATTATAAATTAAGGAGGATGGAGGAATTCCGTCCCCCAGTCAAGATTATCAATCGTTTTTAAGGGGAAATATTTGCATAAAGGAACAATAATTTTTTTTCACTCATCCACAGACACATTCTAGGATGTGTTTCGTCGTATTACGACTCATCAGTGTGGCTATAGAGTATGGATTTATTCAAGTGTCCACCATTCAGTTAAAATCGTTTTGTTCTGGATCGAAAGTCCAAAATGCTCATAAATACCATATGTAAACTATAGGCAGTCTTTTTTGGGCCATGTGATGAGAAAAAAAAAAAACTAAAACATCTTGTGGCAACTCGATTGATTTTAAAGGAAACGGCAGCAGGGGAAAGAAGCGAGAAAAGATAAGTGGCTAAATGTAAAATGAGTGACAGAGGCACTTAACAGCATCAAGGTATAGAGATGCGCAGAAGGTCATGATCGCCTACTGTAAAGAGCAGGGCCCCTAATTCATAGAGAATTTTCTATGAATAATCTAAGGATTGCCGTGTTTTACAAAAAAAAAAAGGTACATCTAATAAAGGTAGTTGTAAGCTATATGTCTTTGTTGTTTCAACGTAGATGGTTACCGCATATGTTGGGCGCTGCTCTACATAAAATTATGTATAGACAACCACTGCCATAAATACAGCACAGATTGCAAATATAACATCTCACTCCAGTTCTATAACATTTTCAAAGCTGGAAAATACAAAGGACTCAAAGCATACATAGTGAAAAAACAAGCAAACCATAAAACAAAGGAATGTATTCACAGACAACACTTTGCAGACATGAAATTTGCTTGAAAAGAAAGACATGAATATTAGAAGATAAACATGTAAGTCTCACTTGTACATGAGGTGTAAGCTGACTACCTTTGATTGGTCTACAAATGTAGCCCAAAATTTGTCTTGACCTGCAAAGACTTAAAGCAAGAACAGATGATTTTTTCCCTCTCCTAATTTTTGGAGAAAAAGAAAATGATTTTTGTGAAAGAGAAAGTTTGTTTTAAGCAGAAAGGATAAGAAAAGAGATGACATGAAAGATTGAAAAACCTGTCTGTCCTACTGGAGAAAACGAAGAAAAACACACTTAAAAAAAGATAATAATGCAATGATGTCACAAGGCTGCTTGAATTGAACCAACAGAAGATTTCAGCACTTTAAGCCTATATCTCTGCCAAGTCATGAACGGGAATTGATTTCTGAAGTCTACCAGCCTTATTCCCATTATAATTGTGATAAAACAATAATTTGACAATAAACTTACAAAATAATTTTTTTTTACCACATCAAACATATATAACAGCTGATTTTGGATCTTTGTTAAATTTAAGTTCCTTTCTTTAGAGCAGCAACTCCTCTCCCTAAAGACTTTGACAGAATCCTGGTATAATGCTGTGTTTGAAAAGTACAAGTCAATGGACATGTCTATACTAGTTCATTTTTACCTTTATAACTGATCTTTGACTGCTATGGCGTCAAAAGCAATGATCACATGAATTTAAACTAGTTTAAAAATTCTTGAGAAAAGAAGATCAACTTACACATCAAGGGCAAAATTCCTGAACTACGCTGCTGTGTCACGTTGATTCCAATCTCGTCCTTCTTCAAAACTCAGTAGATGGTAAGGATTCCCTCTCAAAAGCACATTGTCTCAAGTTGTTTAGTCTGTGGCTGGTGATCTTCTCAAAATGAAGAAGAGGTTGAAGATCTCCGTCAGATTATCACTGAAGATGTTGAGAGGAGCATATAATTATGAATAGACAGGAACGAGTTACACAGAGAAGGGATAGGGAAGAAAAGGAGGGGATATATATATATATATATATATATATATATATATATATATATATATATATATATATATATAGAGAGAGAGAGAGAGAGAGAGAGAGAGAGAGAGAGAGAGAGAGAGAGAGTGTGTGTGCCGAAAAACAACTCTAAGGCAAATACACACCTGGTAGCTATAGCAGAGGTAAAAGACACAGTAAAAAATCTGCAAACAATTTTCAAAGAGCTAAAAAACCAAATACATGCATTACAAAACTTCGCACGGAGACAGAAGAGATTGTTGTCTTCCTCTTTGGAGACTATGCTTTCTTGTCCTATGGCATTTCAGGAGCGACAGGGACATTCCGTGCCTGTTCTGTCTTGATTCCAAACAGAAAGTAAGGAACCTACCAAAAAGAGAGCACTACAATCTTTACACACAGATGCACAACAGTTTTTGGAGAGCGGTGGGAAAACAAATGCAGTTAAATGTTTTAACAATAAACTCAGACATCCATTCCTAGAAATAAAGATAGCAAACATAGCCCCTCCATATTTATATATTCTTCTTGGAATCACACTAAAACATCCCAATCTGATACAAAAGGAAGTCCAAAATAGAGATGAGATAATAGCCAAGCAGAAACATTCAAATTACAGACGCAACTGGCTCAAAGCTGAAGAAAAGAAAAGGAACGCTATACTAGATGATGAGAGCAGAAGAAGAATGTGGAGAAAAGAGGCAAAGAGGAGTTGAAAAAAATTGAAGAGACAAAAATAAAGCTGTGGGCCCAATCCAAGAAAGCTCAGAGACAGTACTACAAAAACAAAATAGAAAGACAAGCATACCATGGTGGAAACTTTATAAGTCACCACTGAAGAAAATGATGACATTTTAGGAGTTGCGCTCCCTACCAAAGATATGTTTGACACACTTAACTCACATTTTGAAGGCATTCACTCTTTAACCTCAAAAGCCCAACCAGAGGAAACCACATTACAAGCAGAGATTGCAACTTCTGAATACATCAAATTTTACAGACAGTGCTTTCCCAATCGCATCATTGCCAAGCAGCACATTTTAAAAAAGAATAGCACTGATTTTATGCATAGGACAGGTTTTGGACTAGGCTTTCTTAGGGAGCAGGATGGGAACAACTTCACTCAACTGTTTCACGCTTGGCAAGAAGTGCAGCCATAAGAAATGATAAAAATAGAATGAAAAATATAATAGAAAACGTCTTGCTGTTGACAGCCCCAGAACTCAACTCCCTTGTACCACAGACAAAACCCAGACAACAACAAAAATAGTTAATAATATACCCCACAAAAAAATTTGAAAATGAAATTTTATTGGGAAATGACATCAGTATTGCATGTTTTGCAATTTTGTGTTAAAAAGTAGTGTGAATTGCATTCCACGCATTCCAGCTGCATGCCTTTTTCTACTGCGCGGGTAAAATTCCTGGGAAGAGACAGTGTCCACCCATCCACTGTGAGCTGTCAGATAAGGGTGCTAGATTTATGGGCTTATGGCAAGTTGCTGACAAACTAAAAGTGAACAGAATTTGGCTCCATGTTGAGATACGCTGATGACACTGTATTAATTCCAGAAAATAAAGAAGACTTGCGACAATTATTAACGATTTTTGAAGAAGAGAGCAGAAAAAAAGGGTTGCAATTGAATAGCAAAAAGATAGAACTAATGGTGATTAGTCAAAGTTATAGTCTCCGCACATCAACATCTTTATCAAAGGTAATAAACTCAAGCAAAGGGGTCAATTCAAATACTTGGGTACTTTAATATCAAGTGATGGACGTAACTTACACTGAGCTTCCAGAGAATGAAATCTATACTAACAAATAACCACATCTCAATTCGCACAAAAAGAAGAGCCCTGAAGTGCTCTATTGAACCCATTCTGATGTATCAATACAAAGCTTGCACAATTTCAAAACAGTTACAAAAGAAACTGGAGACAACAAAATGAGATTCCACAAATCTCATGGACTGTAAAGAAATCAACCAAAACTGTTACAAGAAGCCGACACTACAAGATTCAGCATAAATAGAATAAGTAAACGCCAGGCAACCTTTTTTGGACATGTCAAGAGAAGAGAGAAAGTACAAAATCTTGTGACAACTGGAATGATTGTACCAAAACAGCATCAAAAGATGTTGGATGGACTTTCAAAGTAGGACGAGTGACAGAAGCACTGAAAGTGATGAGGGATAGAGATGTGTGGAAAGTCATGATCGGCAATGCTAAAGAGCACGGCACCTAACTGATTGATTGATGAGTTCAAAAGACAATTTTTCCTTCTGTTGAACTAGATTTGGATACAGGCGTCAATCTTGCCATTGGACTAAATTTCCCCTTCTCTTCATCTTTTATCATGCTTGTAATGGTACTAGATCTAGAGGTTTAACTATAATAACTCAACGCCCACTTTGGAAATACTTTGTATGAAACGAAACAAACTGAGACAGCACAGTAGGCCTTACAAGACTGTTGCCACAGCAGCTGCGAGCATAGTTATTGTCCAAAAAGCTTTGGTCCATGTGCTCTCACGGTTGTGGAAACCTGCTCAACAGTAAAAAAAAATGCTTGGACAGTTGCGTAAGACGCTTCCAGTGTGTAAAAATCAACTGATCAATGCTGCTCTTATGGCATACAACAATTAAAACATCATAACAATACCTCTCGAATAATGATGAGGCCCATAGAGGGCAGGTGCACAACACAATGGCCAGAGAGACTAAATCAAATGTCGTGTTTTCCTGTTTGCTGAAGATGGGTGAGATTGGGGCACTAATAACATACAGGACCTGCAATGTTTCACATAAGCAAAAATTTTCGTTCAATTTAATGTTAAGAAGCACCCTGTTAAAAATTTCTTCACAAAATACTTGAGTTTATAAAAAAAAAAGGAAGAAAAAATTAACACTACTCTGAAATACAGACTTATCAATGCCAGATCAATAAAAAAAATGTTAAAGTGCTAAAATGTGACTTGTGCATGTTAAAATATACTAAATTTACTTTGATTTTTTTAAACATATTCATAAATCATTGTTTACACAAAAATCTGAAGTTTAAAAGAAATAAACAGCTAAAGTGTTCAATTATATAACTCTCTTAAGAAGCCTATAATAGTGAAATATCTAATTGAAAAAGCTTATTTAATTTCAATATGGCTTTTTTCAATTCTTTCAGCTTCCCTCTTCAAATATAATTTTTCTCTAACAATGATTTGAAATCTTGATACCTGAGGTTATTTGTTAAAAATATTTGTATACTGTGCCAGTTCAAGTAATCTATAAAATAAACATATCTTAAACAAAATGCAATCAGCACCATAAAAAATATACATTGTGATGTTTTAAAGAAAAGTCTTGCCATTTTTTTCCAATCTCATTTACAAGACAGCCCAACGTGTCTTCATAATGCGTGAAAAGCATATCAAGGAAAATTTGATAACAATGCCAATACTTCGAAAATGTTTGTGCTGTAAAAATTTGAAATTGATTCCACATAACTTGACAATCTGGTATGAATTTGATGCCTACTTTTGTTTTTAAATAAAGAAAACTATAAAAAAAATATGACTGAGTATTTGTCCTCTCTGTTGTTGGAACTGAATGACACTTCTTAGACAATGTTTTAAATAATTAATGAGAGCCACAGAGGGTTTTTAAACAAGATTCCTCAATTAAAATCCATTAAAAAAAGTATCAGTTTAGTTAGCTTATGATATTTACACAACTGCTGCTTTCTGTGACTAAGACTGCTGGCTCTATATTTTCTCATTAAATCTCAACAGCCAAAAACCTTGTGGATTCGAAGAAAACCCTTTACTTTCTAATTTATCTTAAATATATATAAAAATTTAAAGGATAGAAATTGGTTTTGGTTCCTAGCCACAAGGTTGTTGATGCTAATGCGAACAAACCTGGAATCATTGACTTGTTTAAGTCTCACTCTTTGGGTCTCATAGGCCTGGAAGATGCCAAAGATGATCAGGATACCCTTGCAACCAAACACAACGCTTGGACGCAGTGAACCAATCACACCCCTGACCGTACCGCTTTAACTCGTCCTCTTGAGAGAATCTTCTTTGGGAACAGCTTTTCAAACCATGTTGCAACCTGAAATATGTGGGAGGGGCCAAAGAGAAGGGAACAATTCTTAAATATCATTTTTAAAATTAATAAAAATTGATGAAATTTTTCTTCTTTTTTTTTTTAGTCACAGAATTCACAATGTGTCAATTTTTTTTTTATCTTATTTTACACATGCATGTGATTACAGGATTAAACATAAATATAAAAAAAAGGCTTTTGAATTTTATTTTGAAGACTCGAATAGAATTATGATCCTGCAATTTATAAGAACAATTTATGAAATTTGGAGTACACCAAAGCACATTAAGCATTTTCAACATTTCCATTATTCCAACAAAAAAAAATATTTGCACATTTAAGAAACTTACCTCATCCCAAGTGGCGCTCCCTTGCTCCCTCAAATGGAATAGCTGAACAAGGACCCGGTTGTTGAGTAGCGGCAGAGAAGGTAGAGCTGGTCTTCTGCCTCTCCCACACATAAGGAAATGATCCTTCATCCCTCGGAAGTTATCATCATCTGTTGTAAAATAAATGTTGATGATAAATAAAAGCTATTTAAAACCTGTAATGAAGGTGCTTTATAAACCAAAAGCAAAACCACCATTCCACCAAAAAAAGTTTTTAAAAAATTTAATAAAATACAATGTAATTACAATAATACAATGTAAACATATGTAGTAGTAGTAGTAGTAGTAGTAATAATAATAATAATAATAATAATAATAATAATAATAATAATAATAATAATAATAATAATAATAATAATAATAATGATAATAATGATAATAATTAAAAAAAAAAACCTTCGCAAGATGTGACTGTGAACAATGATCTAGAGGCCAGACATGTGTACTTAAATTGTCTTGTACTTTCTTTTAAAGCAAATTGCATCCTATGACAAAATTATAGAAAAGTCTCATAAATATCATTTACTGATATATGATCGAAAATTGCTTTTGTTTTTAGTTACTGTCCAGACCATCCTTGATCTACAGACTACAGTACAAGTACAACTGTCAATTTCAGATTCTCGTAGATCTAAGCATTATGTACTACAATCTTGACTAAAACATTAGTGTTAGTACTTCTGCCTTGTGAGAAAATAAGATTTACTGTGTCTGTTTTAATATTGAATCAAATTAGATCTATAGATATTTGATTCATATCAAAACGTAAACACTTAACAAACGCAAAACAGCTGTCTACAAATTTTACAGAAATGCAGAAGTTAGACCTATTTTTAGAACCATTGCACAGGAGAGCCGATAGAAAATAATATTCTCGTGACGTCATAAGGTCAGCGAAGGTAAAGTAGTGAAGGTCACTCTTGAATGAGAGTGTGGCTGTTCCGTTTACCGACAAACAGTCGATAAGAAAATAAAATAGTTCTTATTACACATATATTAGCCAATATAATTAAATCAATTTATGTAAAGAAATAAAGTAGTATTAACTCACATAAAATGTCCTCCACATTGAGTGTTTGGGGATGCGAAGTGCGTTCTGCGATGGGTTCTCCACACATGCCGGACTGAGTCTGTTGACTAGACTGACCCGCCGTCATTTCGGGTCTCGGCAAGGGCTAAAATGGGTCTAAGTGTCTGCGTTTGAACTCTTTTCGCTGCATCCACAGGTTACACAATCAAATGATGTTTGTGAATTCTTTTAGAAAAATGGATGGCCTTCCTTTTGGTACTACACAAGCCGGGAAATGTTCCTTGAAACCATTAAAAATTCTAAATTTTCGTCTTCTTCTCGAAGTTTCTTATCCTTCTTCACGGCGTGCCTCGTTGTGTGTGGTATCATAAGAAAGCAGAATTACTGCCCTTTAATGTGTTTCAAACCCTATAAAATATCTTTCTTGTGGAAAGAGCGATAGTCATTTGAAGAGAGCTAGGTCGGATCGGCCGAGCTCGGCGCTGCCGCGAATCGGACAATGATTTACAAAACACTGACACCTTTCACACGCTCTTTAATAGACCTATCGGATATTTTTTCATGCCAAAGTTATATAAAAGAAAAGACGATAAATAACACAACATTTTGATATGGTTTTTATTGAAAAAATATTATTAATGACGATAAATAACACAACATTTTGATATGGTTTTTATTGAAAAAATATTATTAATGACGATAACACAACACTTTAAAAAAAGGGTAGATCTACGTTTTTCATGCCGGGCCGACCATTTTCCAGTCGGCTAACAGCTCAGTTTGGAATACCTATTGATATTTTTGCAATTAGCTTAATTCATGTTCTCGGTCTACCTAGATCAATACCGGGATTGAATTGTTGTTGAAACAATAAGAGAGTGACCGCCACCCTTTATGATTTAGGGATGGCGGACCATCCAAGAGTCCAAGAGACTATGGAAATCACTCTAGAGGATCTAGACAATCAAGAGTTTGACACAAATGAAATTGTAATAACTGTTATAGGAAAGAGAGCTACCCAGTGTAGTTGGGATGATATTCAAGTAACTCTCAATAGAACGACTGGAACAGCCGGGCCAGAGGAGGATAGTTTTTACCAAGTTTATAGACTTGAGGATCCTACACGCTGGTTCCTTATAACAAATAAACCTGAAGCTGAATTACTAAACAATACAACAAGAACAGTCATTAATCAACCATTCTCTCTGCACTTTAAAAGAAGAGAAGAAGAAAACTTAATTATAAGAATATTATAGGTTCCACCCAAACTAAAATTAGAAGTCATAAATTGTAAAGAGAAATCTAGGGCAAGAGCCAACAGTGAGCAGACCCAAAGACGCTAAAGACAGCAGTCGAATAGTCCCCAAAACGTACCCCATTGTGTAAAGGTAAATTTTATAGACAGTAAAACTGTTAAATAAATGTTGTGGTTTGTTGTAATATGAAATCGAAGACAACAGTGTTGCTGGTGCAATATTACTGAACACTGGCCTTACAACTGTTCGAAAAGAGGAGGAGAGAAGGACAAAGTAGAAAGTGTGTTGGAAAGACGAGAAGTGCAGAAGACAGTTCACCCGAGAAGTATTGTGAGCGCGCTCTCAGGCGGAGAGAGTATCGGAGGAGACGAGGTATAACTGAAAAGCTCACAACACAAAGAAGGCATGAAAAATTAATCAAAGAAAGTTGAAAAGAAGTAAAAGGTGGAGGAGAAATAGAGGAAAGCATAAAGAACACTGTAATCACCTCGACCATAGGAAACAAAGAAGACTAAGAAATTGGAAACAAACACAGAAGGCCCTGACCGACAAAATCAAAACAACTCTGGTGTAGAGGACAGAGACGAGGAGGATAGAACGGAGACTTTCCAAACACCCAACGCTAGAGTCGCTACTGACACACAATCAGAAAACAAAGAGAAAAGCACACTTACGAAAGGATTCACTAGAACAACGCATGCTACGTTGATTAAATATAACTTAGCCAACAAGCCCAAAAAGGGCGAGGGTTAAAAATTCAATTCTCCGGTGGCCATATTGTTTTATGCTATTTATAGAGATAGAAATATTAGAATTGGATTCCACTTTGTCTATCTCGATAAATAACATAATTTCAATATGGCCGCCGCGGAATTCTAAGGTTTCGATCTCTATAAATAGCATAATTCCAATATGGCCGCCCACTAATTCTAATTTGACAGTCTCTATAAATAGCATAATTTCAATATGGCCGCCGGAAAATTCTATTTTTTTCCATCTCTATAAATAACATAATTTCAATATGGCCGCCGGGAAATTCTAAGTTTTAAATCTCTATCAATAGCATAATTTCAATATGGCCGCGGGAAATACTAAATTTTCGATCTCTGTAAATAGCATATTTCAATATGGCCCCCGGGAAATTCTAGTTTAGCAAATCTCTATAAATAGCATAATTTCTATATGACCACCGGGAAATCTTTTTTTCATCTCTATAAATAACATAATTTCAATATGGCCGACGGGAAATACTAAGTTTCGATCTCTATAACTAGCATAATTTCAATATGGCCGCCGAGAAATTCTAATTTGGGAAATCTACAAATAGCATAATTCCAATATGGCCGCCGTTAATTCCTATTAAGCAATCTCTTTAAATAGCATAATTCCAATATGGCGCAGGTTGATTCTCTTTTGGTAATATCTATAAATAGCATGATTGCAATATGGCTGCCGGTTAATTCCAATTTGTCAATCTCTATAAATAGCATAATTCCAATATGGCTGCCAGTTAATTCTATTTTGGTAACATGTATAAGTAGCATGTTTTCAATATGCCCGCCGGGAAAATTTTTTTTCCATCTCTATAAATAGCATAATTTCAATATGGCGGCCGGTTAATTCTATTTTGGTAATATTCATTGATAACATAGTTTCAGTATGGCCGCTGCTTGATTCTATTTTGTTAATATCTATAAATAGCATATTTTCAATATGGCCAACCGGAAATTTAATTTTTTCCATCTCTATAAATAGCATAATTTCAATCTGGCCTCCGGTTAATTCTATTTTGTTGATATTTATAAAAAGCATAATTTCAATATGGCCGCCGGTAATTGCTATTTTGGTAATATCTACGAATAGCATAATTTCAATATGGCCACTGGTTATTTCTATTTTGGTAATCTCTATAAATAGCATAATTGCAATATGGCTGCCGGTTAATTCTAATTTTGCAATCTCTATAGGTAGCATTATTTCATTATGGCCGCCGGTTAATCTTTTTTTGGTAATATCTATAAATAGCATACTTGCAATACGGCTGCCGGTCTATTCCAATTTGTCAGTCTATATAAATAGCATAATTCCAATATGGCTGCCAGTTAATTCAAATTTGTCAATCTCTTTAAATAGCATATTTTCAATATAGCCGCTGGAAAATACTTAGTTTTCGATCTCTAAAAATAGCCTATTTTCAATATGGCCGTCGGCAAATTTTATTTTTTTCGATCTCTATAAATTGCATAATTTCAATATGGCCGCCGGCTATTTCTATTCTGGTAAAATCTATAAGTAGCATAATTCAAATATGGCTGCCGGATAATTCCAACTTGGCAATCTCTATTAATAGCATAATTCCAATATAACTGCCGGTTTATTCTAATTTGGTAATATCTATAAATAGCATAATTCCAATATAGCCGCCGGAAAATTCTAATTTGGCATTCTCTATTAATAGCATAATTTGAATATGGCCGTCGGGAATTTTTTTTCAATCTCTATAAATAGCATAAATACAATATGGTCGCCGGTTAATTCAAATTTTTCAATCTCTATAATTAGCATAATTCCAATATGGCCGCCGGTTAATTATAATTTGGTAATATCTATAAATAGCATGATTCTAATATGGCCGCCGGTTAATTCCAATTTGGCAATCTCTATAAATAGTATAATTCCAATATGGTTGCCGGTTAATTCTAATTTGGCAATCCCGATGAATAGTATGATGCCAATATGGCCGCCGGTTAATTCTATTTTTGTAATATCTATGTATAGCATATTTTTAATATGGTCAATGGGAATTTTTATTTTTTTTCATCTCTATAAATAACATAATTTCAATATGGCCTCTGTTCAACAAACAAAAACGCACCGCGAATGATACTATTTCTGAGCTATCGAACAGACAAAAAGACCTTAGGCTACAAATTCAAAACACCGGATAACGAAGAAAGAAAGATAAAATTAAGAAATGAAAGAAATAGGGTACTACACACGATTCGGA
>JAWDGP010004958.1:20000-25000 GCA_033675545.1 Elysia crispata | reverse complement strand
TCGGAAGCCACACAAGGAAGAATATTGATTTTTGTGAGAGAAAAACAAGTCTAATGTTTCTTTTAAGTGAAATTGTGGGTGCATGGAGATATATAGATTAGATCTTTGATCCAACTATCTCTAATCAGTTACATGTATTTGAAAGTCACGAAGTTAATAAAGTTCACATACATGTATTACTGGTTTTTAGAGTGGAGGATTAATTCTACAAGGTAGCATTGAGGCAGGCATCAAAGCCTTGTTTTTAGACCTGTTGATACATGCATTTGCTCAAGTCACCCTTCTATAAGGTTTTCTAACCTAATTTAAGCCAGATTTGGACCATGGTTGTAAGGCAACAGTGATGGAAATGTCATTTCCTTTTTTAGAATCATAAGAACTGCAACTTTTGATTAAGATTACACACAGTTCAGCTTTCTTGGCAATTGATGTCACTTGACTAACACTCAGCTCATTAAAGAGAGAAGACAAGAATAAGCTAAAAACAGTTAAAAAAAAAATAATAAAACAAGCACAAAGTGTGTCAAGCACCTACCGTGGCACAACAGCCAAACTTAGTTGTTTTTGTTTTTTTTCCCCCCAAAACATGAGATGATGAACTATTAGTCATCTAGCATTAACTAGATCTAAGTGGTCACTGGCATTAAAACCAAGGAAAATTGTGAGTTTCATGTAAATCAGTGTAAGCACTTTGGATGTTTTAAAATTAACGAGTTAAGGTGGAAGGGTGAACTATGATTACAGAATGGGATGAATCAAACAGAATTAGCATGGGAGCTGCCATAAATCTTATTTAAAATGTCCATGCTCCTAATCAACATTTTTACTTTGTAAGATATTTAACAATATCTTAAAAAAACCCAAATCCTAATGTACTTCCCAAGATTTTCACTGTTGTTTGTTTAGTATTTTGGTGAACTCTATTGTATTTCTGTTTAAAATAAAATTTTGCATGATTTACTACAATTTCGGACAGTTTTGAGCAATATGCATTACAGTGCAGGCTACATTTTCATGTGACAATCACATGTTACAGACTGTCTTTATTTTTTTTTAATTATTAATTCTGCTTTCTTCTCTTCTCAGGATCTAGTGGCCCTCATTATGCCAGGTGGATGGGCTCCAGACCGCCTGCGCCGAGACAAAAAACTGGTGCAGCTTGTCAAAGATATGGATACTCAAGGTGAGAGTTGATGAATAAAAAAGAACAAAATGTGTAAGGTGGTGTGCCTGATGAGAAGTTAAAATCTTCAACAAAGGTTGCTGCTAACCAATTTGTCAAGTTATATACAGGAATGAAAACAAGGATTTCTTTCTTTCATAGAATCTTGCATTAGAATATTGCTGCCCAGGTAAAAATCCCAGATTTTGGACTTACTAACTGTACTTTTCCCTTGCGGCAGTAATAGAATAGTATTTCCATTAAACTTTGAACTTGGATCAAAGCCCACAATGGAAAGTAGGAGTCACCGAGGCCACATTTAGGTTTGACAAGGATTTTTCATCTTTTGTATTTTTTGTAAGACCATTTTGCAGTCATTAACAGGGTGATCATTTTTTGTTGGTTAGAACTTTCAGTTGTTTGAACATATATTATAAAAATTAAGATTGAATTCCAATTGAATCAGAATTCTTTTGATGTTATGTGAATTTTATTTTTAAATGATAAATTACAGAGAAAACCCTGGCTGCAATATGTCATGGGCCTTGGATGCTCTGCTCAGCAAAGATCATAAAAGGAAGACATGTCACAAGTTTTGTTGCCATCAAAGATGACATTGAAAATGCAGGGTATGTGTCATCTTCTTAAAAAAAAGTATTTTGTACATGTATACATGTAATAGACAAATGTTGTTTCTTTCTTTCAAACTGCATTTATATATTTACACACATAGTGATCACAAGATATTAAAAATGTAGTTTTTATAAGTTGTCTAAAAAGTAAAATGAGTGGCAACTCTTAATAATGTTGCTTCCGATCTGAGATTCAATACTATACAAGTATGCTTGAAAAATAAAAAAAAATGAATAATATGATGGAGAATGCAAAACTTGAAATCATACACGAATGTTTGTAACATCGTTTCTTTGTAATAAAATCCTTGCTCTCATGTTGATTGAACTAATTAAATTTATTTTTGCCTTTATTTCTTCAGAGGCATATTTAAAGATGAGCCTGTAGTTGTGGACAAGAACATCATTACTTCAAGGACACCTAGAGATCTTCCAGTATTTTGCAAGGCTATTCTGAAACAGATTGAAGAATAATTTTCTCTTGAAATATGTCTGTACACCATGTCAGATATTGTTTTTTTTACCTTAAATTATCTATATTATAAAAGGCAGCTTTTTCTTTCTTGGCTACCTCCTTCAAAACCACTCAATTTACAGTGAAATTTACTGAATATTAATCTGTTGAGATCAGTGTCTCACACGGTACAAAAAATTGAAGAAAAGTTATGGATCTAGCCTAGAAGCGCTCGTGAAAGTTAATTATATCAAGTTGTTTGCCAAATTTGTGATGAGGAACCAATAACTTTTAAAAGACTGTTCTCAGCGTTTACAATTTTCAAAGCTTTTAAATCAAAGTATTGTTATTTGTTAATTATGTAATTTTACTTTATTGGAGTAAAAAAATGGAAACACTTAAACATCAAATGAAATTTTACCTCCTCTAGCTACCGACCAGATCTACTAATTGCCAACAACGAATCATTGAAATATTCATGTTATACCATTTTATCAACTTGCCACTCTTATTTTGTCTCGCATGAGTTCATCTGATTGTCGCTAGATTTAGAATAATTAAAAGCTTTAGCAATCCAGGGTAACCCAATACAATTTTTTAAAATTAAAAATTAAAATCCTTTAAAATATTTTTATATGTAATATTGTCTGAGCAGTTGCATGTTTTTTTTTTTTTACTTTGTATTGAAAAGCTTACTTTATTACCATCAGGTTGAGCACTATGTTGTATCTGTAATGGATCTTCAGCACCACATTAAGGTCTTGGTAGAGGGGTCTCTCCTCTTCTTCCCGACTGACCAGGGAAGCAGTCAGACTCTTTGCCATCTGGCCATCCCTCTGCAGGTGTTGCAACTAACTATTATCATCAGGCATTTATGCATTCTGTTTTAGATGTTTATGGATTTTGCTGGTCAACTTTGATGAAGAATAAAGTTTACATATCAAATTTGCAAGGGCACCTAGTAAAATACCCTTAAAAAGCTTCTTTTGTAAAGGGTGTGATCACTAAATAGTATCTTTGTTGATTATTTCAGTTGCAAAACCAAAAGAAAACATAAATAGCGGATTAAAATTCTGAGGAAAGTAATATAACAGGTTGCACCATAACAAGTGTCTGACACTGACCTCAGCTATTTGCTTTTTGAGAAAAAAAGGTACTTCCCTCAAAATCTATTGTCAACATTTTTACACATAATTATTTTAGGCCTAAACTTTATGATTTTCTAAAATTTTGCTATAATTTGATGTTTTTCAAAAATTTTTTATTCCACGTTTTGTAAAAAAAAATAATTGAATTTATTTGTGTGTTGACCTGAGAAAACCAGTCACATGTCGGAAATTTTGGATAATGCTGAACATGCCACACTTTGAATTTTGAAATTATCTCAATTTGGGGCTGAGTTATGGGTATTTTAGTGTCGCAATGTCCAAAATCTTGAAACTGAGAAAAACGCGTTTAAAGTTAGTGGTTTGAATTTTGCTTATTTTGTGTAATTTTAACGCCCAAAGTTGTATTGTATCCTATATTCGCAGTTGAAACACTTATGAGGATGAATATTCAATATTTGTGGAGTGTAAAAAACGTGTAAAAAGAATTTCAGGGCAATTTTTGTCATGAAAACAAAAAATATGTTGCGCATACAATACATGCAAAAAAAAAAAAACAACATAAGAAAGGAACCAAGAGAACCAAGCAAGTTTGATGTTTTATTAATATTCCAAAGGCAGGAGATAATGCATTTCATTGAAAATTGTACATTCTTCAAGAAAGAAATGTGGATGTGGAGATATTTTCAGTAATTACAATCTAAAAATACAAGAAAAAGTCTTTTTTTTTTTAATGAGAATGAGGGATTTAATAAACAGAAAAATAAAGGTATGTAAATATCTAGACAAGGCAAACCTATCTTTAAAGTTGTTTATGCTCTCGTCTAGACACGGGTGTAGGGAGACGGATAGAGCTAAAGAACGGAGGATTGAGTACATAGATAGAGGACTAGGAATGGTAAATTTTTATATGGAAGTGGAGGGAGGGAGAATGAAGGAATAAAATTTCCCAGACTATCCTGCAGATTTTAAACTTTGTCATGAACCATTTCACGCCATTCAGGATATCTGTTTTTATTTGTTTGTTTTTGAAAATGTGCAATATCGAGCAAATTTTTTTGGACTAACCATCTACGAGTTTGAATGATAAGGAAGTTATGAAAGGGTAATAGCAGCCACATACTGTTTCCTTTGTTCATGAGATCATCAAAAGTTTTATTACTTTGTTGCCTGTTGTTTAATTTTTCGTTGTTGTTCTGTTGTTGGGTTTTTTTTTTATTATTTTTTCTTTTGTCACAATTTTATTACAGCTAGAAGTTTTATCTCAGCAGTAAAGATGCAGAAAGACAAGTCTTTTAATCAAATTAGTAAATCAATCATCAGGGATTAGCTATATTAATTTATATTGATCAATCTTCTAGTAAAAATATCAATCCTAAAGTTAAACCAATATTGCCATTGCTTAGATTACTTTGCTTCCAAAGATCTCATGTTGTGTGTTACTCATTAAGTCCTGCTAAAGACTCTATTTCCTTTTAAGACTGTACTGTTATCCTATAATGTGAAGATGTTGCAGAGATTATTTTTGTTATTAAAGAATTGAAATCTAATTTTTCTTTTTGCTTTCGTAAAATCTAAATTGTGATATGAGTGAAAGGCTGAGTGGTTAATGGCTGCTGCTGCTGTGATAATTATGCTGTAAACAA
>JAWDGP010004958.1:10000-15000 GCA_033675545.1 Elysia crispata | reverse complement strand
TCAGGTTCTTTGTGAAATAAATTGAAGTCATTAATTCTGAAATGGAAGGGGGCGATTGACTGGACACAAATTGAACTTGATTTGTCTTAGGATAATTTTAAAGATAGAAGACGGTGATAGAAAAATAGGGAAATGAACAGGAAAGAGACAGGTAAACACAAGCACGGAGAGAGAGAGAGAGAGAGAGAGAGAGAGAGAGAGAGAGAGAGAGCGAGAGAGAGAGAGAGAGAGAGACAGACAGACAGACAGACAGACAGACAGACAGAGAGACAGACAGACAGAGAGACAGACAGACAGATGGAAATATAGTGACATGTAGAAAGAGAGACAGAGCGACATGCAGATAGATAGACTGATAGACAGAAATAACGAGACTTAAATCTCATTGTCAACATATTTCTATCGCAGTAAAATAATAAACATGTATAACAAATCCACTTACCCTTTCTCTCTCTCTTTCTTTGATTTCCTCCCTCTATTCCCTCTCTTATTCCATTTATTTCTCTTCGTCCCCATTGTTGTCTCCTTGCTTCTCTCTCTATTCCATCCCATTCTCTCTCTCTCTCTCTCTCTCTCTCTCTCTCTCTCTCTCATTGTCTTATCCTTCTTACATGCCAACCACCACCCTTTTTTCGCAACCAGGGCCGGTATTAATAGATGCGTAGGAACTTAACGATGCATCGTAGCACATGCAAAACAAACAAACAAACAAACAAACATTATTTTAAGATCGTCGGAAGGTAATTTTTCATGTGTAAATACAGCGGAAATCTTCCGTTCCATTTTTTCATCTGTCAAAAAAATATAACCAAAGCACGTTCGGAAATCTCCTTTCCATTCGTTACTTAAATCGAACTAAACCTCAGCTTCCGCGAGGCGTCATAACAATTATTGTAATTATCTCCATTTTCTGTTCGATGATGATATTGCTTTCCCGAATGTTTATTTATCCATATGTCTTTATATGAAAAGATGGTTAATGATCAATATGTCTTAATATGAAGAGATGGTTAATTATCAATATATCTAAATATGAAGAGATGGTTAATTATCAATATGTCTTAATATGAAGAGATGGTTAATTATCAAAATGTCTAAATATGAAGACATCGCTAGTTATCAATATGTCTTAATATGAAGAGATCGTTAATGTTCAATATGTCTTAATATGAAGGGATGGTTAATTATCCATATGTCTAAATATGAAGAGATGGTTAATTATCAATATGTCTAAATATGAAGAGATGGTTAATTATCAATATGTCTAAATATGAAGAGATGGTTAATTATCAATATGTCTTAATATGAAGAGATGGTTAATTATCAATATGTCTAAATATGAAGAGATGGTTAATTATCAATATGTCTAAATATGAAGAGATGGTTAATTATCAATATGTCTTAATATGAAGAGATGGTTAATCATCAATATGTCTAAATATGAAGAGATGGTCAATTATAAATATGTCTAAATATCAAGATATGGTTAATCATCAATATGTTTTAATATGAAAAGATGGTTTATTATCAATATGTCTAATTATGAAGAGATTGTTAATTATCAATATGTCTTAATATGAAGAGATGGTTTATTATCCATATGTCTAAATATAAAGAGACGGTTAATTATCAATATATCTAAATATGAAGAGATGGTCAACTATCCATATGTCTAAATATAAAGAGATGGTTAATTATCAATATGTCTTAATAGTTATGAAGAGATGGTTAATTATCAATATGTCTAAATATGAATAGGTGATTGTTGATTAATATGTCTAAATATGAACAGAAGATTTTCCAACATGATAATTAGAAAGGAAGGAAAGATTGAGAGATAGATAGATAGAGAGAGAGAGAGAGAGAGAGAGAGAGAGAGAGAGAGAGAGAGAGAGAGAGAGAGAGAGAGAGAGAGAGAGAGAGAGAGAGAGAGAGAGAGAGAGAGAGAGAGAGAGAGAGAGAGAGAGAGAGAGAGAGTAGTATACCCACCCTGACCTTAGCTCCAACCCTCAGGAGGCCTCACGCATTGTGACCGATGAACCCAGCGAAGTGGGATCAAGGGACGAAAAGCCATTAGCACAAATTTTCTCTAGAAGCACACACACGCCGTTAGGTCCTGTAGTTTCGCGCCTGGAAGCAGCTGCTACTAACCCCTAGATCGTCCACTCTAGGCCTTCTATTGTGATTAGGTCTTGGGAATCAAGACTGAAGCGTGGGAAAAGCCTATCGCCTCCGACCAATTTCTTTACTGAATTTTTTTTCTTTTTTTTTTTTTATGTGTTGTGGTTGCAGCTATAGCTGCTTCACGCCTGACGAATTTCTTGATTTCTAATTTTTTTTTTCTTTTACAGTTATTGCAGCTTGTACCTGTAAGATTGGTGGGGGTCATTGTTCGTTGTCTTTTATTGGGGTCAGTTTTTTTTTTCCTTTTTTAAAAAAAATATTTCTTAATTGTTTTTTTTGTTGTTGTTGTTGTTGTTGTTGTTTTTGTTTTTGTTGTTGTTGTTGTTGTTGTTGTTGTTGTTGTTGTTGTTTTTGTTGTTGTTGTTGTTGTTGTTGTTGTTTTTGTTGTTGTTGTTGTTGTTGTTGTTGTTGTTGTTGTTGTCATTGTTTCAAATTTTCTTCCTTTGAGTTATCTTTTGCTTATCCATGCTTCCACATTTAGATTTTATGATACTCTATAATTTTATAAATTCTTTATTTATTACTTCCAATATTTTTTAAGTGGGCAAAGAAAGAAAATATAAAATGGGTGGCAAGGGGGATGGGGACAGAAATAGATAAAGATCGTGAGAGAGAGAGAGAGAGAGAGAGAGAGAGAGAGAGAGAGAGAGAGAGAGAGAGAGAGAGAGAGAGAGAGAGAGAGAGATATGAGGGGGGGGGGAAGAGACAGACAGGCAGACAGACAGACAGATAGATAGACAGACAGACAGTCACAGAGTCAGAGACTAAGAGTAAGAAAAGATGATAAAGAAGAAGAAGAAGAAGAAGAAGAAGAAGAAGAAGAAGAAGAAGAAGAAGAAGAAGAAGAAGAAGAAGAAGAAGAAGAAGAAGAAGAAGAAGAAGAAGAAGAAGAAGAAGAAGAAGAAGAAGAAGAAGGAGTAGAAGAAGAAGAAGAAGAAGAAGAAGAAGAAGAAGAAGAAGAAGAAGAAGAAGAAGAAGAAGAAGAAGAAGAAGAAGAAGGCAAGAAGAAGAAGCTAAGAAGAAAAAGAAGGAAGAAGAAGGAAGAAAGAAGAAGAAGAAGAAGAAGAAGAAGAAGAAGAAGAAGAAGAGGAGGGAGAGGGAGGAGGAGGAGGAGGAGGAGAACGAGTGGGAGGAGAAGGAGGAGGAGGAGGAGGAGGAGGAGGAGGAGGAAGGGGAGGGAGAGGTGGTGGAAGATAAGTATTAGTTATAAGGAGGAATCGGGATGTAGTGGTTCGATTGTTTTTGATTTTAAGAATACTTTGCTTTTCAGTCTTTCCTTCGTTGACAATAAAATGTTCCAGTCGAAAATATTGGGTCGATCGATTCCTTGTCTTTTGAACATCTCGAACACAACAATCATTACTGATGAGGCTTGACGGGAAATTAATTAGTGCAAAGATGGATCGTTGCGTGAGAGCCTGCCATAATATTTTACTAGGATCTTCTCATAGAATTTTAAAATAAAACCACATTGAGGGGAAAGAGAGAGAGAGAGAGGGAAGGGTGGTGGTGCTGGTGGGGTGGGTTGGGGGTGGTTAGTGCAGTAAACAAAAATATTTTTTTTTTCTCTATTAAACGGTATGGGTGACATATTCTTTTTGTTTTGATTGTTTTATTGTTCCATTTAAAGGCGTGCACTTAAATACGTGCATGGGCTCTAGAGGGTTTATTTGCATATTTAATGAAAATAAGCTCCTTGTAAAATGGGGGCAACCGTGGAAAGATGAGGTCTTAATCTTTATAGTTTCGCCCCTTTTCTCCAAGAGCTTATTTCGTGTAGTATTCAGATAAACGAAGACATGTTGATCGAACCGAAAAGACTAACAAGAAATGTCAGTGCGGATATCGAGGGCGGACGCTCTTATCCCCCGCCAACTACCTACGGTCCGTGTCATTCTCAACCCTGGTACTGCGCATGAGAATCGAACCACCGAGAAATGTCAGTGCGGGTATGAGGGCGGACGCTCTTATCCCCAAATCCACCGGCGGTCCGTGTCATTCTTAACCCTGGTACTGCGCACCCACTATATTTAAGCTTTGCCTTGACGATAACAGGCCCTTTGGGACGTAAAACAAGAGAACCAGGCCCTTGCGCTCTAATGAAGGCCCGGACTTCCAGAGGCCTAGGCCGAGCTGCTGTGTGCGACCTGTGTTCCAGAAATCAGCGACAGAGAGGCGCCGACGCGCAACCAATAGTCGCGGAGATTAATAAACCGTTAATTCTCTGAACTGAGGGAAACCGTCTGCTTCTAGCTTTAGTAGTGATCTCCCTTTGAAGAATGTTATTTTATATATACACACAGTTTCCAAACGCGCCTAGCTTGTTACAGACTCAATGCCAACCACAGAGAGGGAAAAAAGATTCTTGAGGTGTTTCCGTTAGTGGAAGAGTTCAATTGAGGCCGTACTGTTTCTATGTTGTATAGAAGGGAAGTTAGTTGACTTCGGACTTTTTCGGTGACCTGTATATTAGTTTCTAAAGTGAATATGGATTAACTACTAGAAAGTCCAAAATCCTGAGCTTTTATGTGGCGGTAAGTTGAAACGGGTGTAGCACTTTGGAGTTGGTCTTTGAAGAGACATTTTAACCCAAAACTTCTCTAGCCTGAAACTATTAAGCATTACAGAAGAATCTGTTTTCGCATCAGATCTATAAATACCGGAGATGTATGAATGGCAGAGTGGTATTTTCAACGACAGGAAAAATCAGAAAAAAATTGGCCATTGTAACTCAAGCTAGGAGATTTATTTCCTCTGTCTTCTTTCTGTTTCCTTCTTGTTATGCTCCTTTCTTATCTTTTTTCTTCTTTTTCTTT
>JAWDGP010004958.1:0-5000 GCA_033675545.1 Elysia crispata | reverse complement strand
AGTAGTAATGCAATAATGGCATTGCAATAGTAGTAGTAGTAGTAGTAGAAGCAGCAGCAGCCAAGCTGCAAAGCAGCAGTAGTAGTAGAAGTAGTAGTAGTAGTAGTAGTAGTAGTAGTAGTAGTAGTAGTAGTAGTAGTAGTGCAGTAGTAGTAGTAGCAGTAGTGGTAGTAGTAGTAATAGTAAGTACTAGCAGTAGCAGCAGCAGCTAGCAGCAAATAGTGCTAGTAGACAGTGATGAATAACAGTAATAGCATTCTTAAGCAAGGATGACAATGGTGTTAAGATTATAATTTTTCAGTCGCCTAATTTTGGCTTTCATATCATGATTACACACGTTATTCTAGAAGCAGAGGATATGCCATATAGTACTATTGTGCCCCTATAATCCTTCAGCAGAGGGACACAATGCTTGTCACTCATCGATCTGCATTGACTAGAAATATCCCTCATTACAGGCCAGTCACCATTTCAGCTAAATGGTCTGTGTATTTGTGGCAAATTACGGATAATTTTTTGTTTTCCTCCCAGACCAACAATGCTATGATATCTGATATCGTAAATAGAATTCTGGTCTTTAAGAAAGTGGATTCATAACCGTATTAATATTTCTTTTTATAAGTTTTATAGACTGTAACTTCTTATATGGTATTATGTTTCAAAGCTGACTTTTAACCATTATGTTTTGTTTCATAAATTTATTCCATAGGCTGTAATTTCTTAGTATGGTATTGTGTTTTCACCAGGACTTATTAACCATTATGTTTGTGTCATAAATTTACATATGCTGTAATTTCTTATATGGTATTGTATTTCAAGGACTTTTAACCATTATGTTTGTGTCATAAATTTATAGACTGTAACCTCTTATATGATATTGTGTTTCATGGCAGGGTCACTGTTTGCATGTATTGTTAGTAATTGAGTAAGTATAGTTCCATTTACTTATTTATGTATTCCAAGTTCATAGCGTTTTTTTTTTATACGGTAGGTTAATATAAGGAAGTACAAAAGTCACATTTTGGGACCTGTCTATCCAATTATCTAATAAATCTATCTATTGATCTATTTATCAATAGATCCTATTTGTCTCTGTCTCTTTCTATCGCTCTGCAAGTCCATAAATCTTTTTGTATGTCTGTTTGTCTGTCACTCTCACTCTCATCTTTATATCTCTCTCATTCTAAACTCTTCATTATACAGTACATTTTTCTCCCCTGCAACCATTCAGTCAACATTTTCCAATGTCCTTTTAGCAAATCTCTACACGGTTTTTATTAAGTGTTTGCTTTTTTGTCTATTGCAGATGTGGAGATTCTAAACAAATCGACAGCTTTTTATGAAACTTTGATTGCATCCAGTGCAAGTATTTTGTGAACAGACATTTTTTACATCTATAGCCTTTCTGGATTAGATTTACCTCCATCAGTGTCCACCATCTTTCCCGCTAGATTATTATATGACATTGCTTCGAAAAAGGCAATGATGCAGCTGATTAAAATACTTACAGACATGGAATTTGGCTGAAAATTTATTCGGTGATCTGCGATAAATTTTATAATACGATTTGGTCGCAACGAGCATTCCATCCATATTAGCAAATTTTTCCATATGCCCTTTTTAGCGTACGACATTACTCATCTTAAATAAGAGAAACAAAAGACCATGGCGAAGCAAGGCCCACTTTCCAAGAAAGATACCCCAGCATTCGATCCGTCAACACAAGCTAGGCAATCATCACACAGAAGGAGACTCAAGCGCAAAGCGAAATGGAAAGAAACGCGGGTTCCGCAAAGAGTACGGCCGTACAGCGTCGCGCCGCGTCCTGCAGCAGCTGCACCAGCGCCTCCCAAATTCGAGAACCGTCAAGTTCGCAGACGAGCGGGGGCGCTTTTGAGCAAGTCTCTCCGGCCCGCTCAACGCCTCCTTCACGACCTCCCCGCGGAAAGAACAGAAGCTTCGGGCCCTTCCGTCCAACGTAGAGAGCCGGCGCAACAGTTGTGTAGATGGATAGCCGGAAGTCGACGATGATCGGCAGCAGGTATCGAAGCACGATGCTGGGTCAGGGCGGAAGTGCGCTGGGCCTGACGCTGCACCTGACGGCCGTGCCGCAGGAAGTTTCCCGCAAAAGGAACGTACGATGAACTTTTGATTCTATAAATAGTTCCAGGAGTACACTTACTGCAGGGAAGGCTAAAAACAACAACACCAATAACCCGTAAGTATAAATTGTAATATACATATACATATATATATATATATATATATATATATATATATATATATATATATATAATTTGAAGATAAAGTTGGAATAATGGATAAAGGTGCTCAACTGTGGGTGCTCTTCATACATATAGAGAAAGATCATACCCTTAAATTCTCTTTCTATACGACACTGGTGTTTCAAGTGGAGGACAAAGGTGTCGCTTGTCCTCCGCTCTCTTCCGGTATGACTGAGGTGTGTTCGGTTGCCGTTCCGACCTTGTGCTGTCGTTTCTCGTTTCTGAGTCACTGTAAGTTTTGTAGCGTATTTTTTTTTTTCTGTGAGGGCACGATGAAGAGATTTCCCTTCTTTTGTTGAGGCTTGATTTTGAAAGCTTACTTCGACCTGCACCTACATAATAATTATACTATACTGCATTGACGAACATAGATCCATGTAGTTTATCATAAAGAGATAAAGGTGTGGTTAATTTTTTTTAAGGTTTTAAGTGACAATAGTTAATAAAACTGCTGTAAAATAAAAACTCAGCAACACAATGAAGTCCTGTTCAACGTATCACGCCAAATAGATCTCGCATAGATTTAAATAAATAACATTTGAATTATTTTTCATGAGCTAGGCATTTTTATATCACTTCTTTTTCATGAAAAGAATGCCGTTCTGACTATATCCAGCCCCTCGTCTCTCGTTTAAAGCCTTTCCTTTGGTCGTTATGGTAAAACTCTGGTGCCCTCGATTACCTATTTTGAATATTTCACTCAAAACCCTAGTATAGAAAAATAAGCCACAAACCTTGACCTCGCTCGAGACCGACAAACAAGACGAAAGACGTGAAAACATAAGGACAAATGGAATGGACAGAGAAATCAAAATCTTACAAATTGTACCAAATGTTGAGAGCAGTTTCCACCGCTCAAGAGAAGTTATTTATACTTTCGACCTTTTAAAGAAATGCGTTACTTATCGCTCATCAATTATTACCTCGTAGTAAGTCTCGATGGTATTCAAAATTCTACTCTCTCTCTCTCTCTCTATCTATCTCTCTCTACCTCTCTCTATCTATCTCTCTCTATCTCTCTCTCTCTCTCTCTCTCTATTTCTCTCTCTCTCTATCTATCTATCTTTCTCTCTCTCTCTCTCTCTCTCTCACACACACTCTCTCTCTCGCTCACACACACACTCTCTCTCTCTCTCTCTCTCTCTCTCTCTCTCTCTCTCTTTCTCTCTCTCTCTCACCTTCCATATCCTAATGCTTCGACCTGGACGTCTTGGCTGCCCTCTCGAATGGTCGCTGATAGTCTCCTCTTCTGTGTTCTGTCTTCTGCTATTATTGACGTCAGATGGTTGAGGTCGTTGAAGTTAGTGATTTTTAAGATTTAAGCTCGCCTGCTAGTATGTAGACAGAGTTCTTTGTAGATGACTTTTGGTAGTTTTATTATCGTCCTTCCTCGAAATTTATCATCTTTAGGACTAAAATCAGCGCTTTAAGTGTGCGTTCTGATGTATTTTAAGTCAAATTAAGGTGGAATGAGCGATTTCACTGGAACCTTTTTTTGCCGTTTTCTTTTGTATATTCGGTAGCTGATATGCATTTTGTACACACTCTTTTTTATCTGGAGTTACCAAATATTTCAGAGTCTAAAAGGAAAGAGGCACACAATTTTATAATTACGGGACAAAAAAAAGAAATGAAAAAACTGTTATCAATTCAACATGTAAACGTTTCACTTTGTAAGCTTCGTCAATATCATTAACAATAACAATTTTATCATTAACAATATAATACTGACGAAGCTTACAAGAAGTGAAAAGTTTAAATGTTGAATAGATAATTAGTTTTGTTATTTATTATTTTTGTCTTGTAATTATAAAGTGCTGTGTACCTAGACCTTGTATTATTATACTATTTGTAAGCACACACGCGTCCTTTTTTGGTCCTTTATAATTCATTGCAAGTTATCCTCCAAGTGTGGTGTTTTTGTTTTCTTATTTGGATCTACAAATATTTCAGAGGTATCGAGTCTCGAGTCTCACGCAATAATGTCTTTCAACTCGGTTTTTCATGGGCTTCTGTGAAGAGAAAATAAAATCAACCCCCAAAAATAGAAAAAAAAGTCAGGAAGGCTTCTTTAAGTGGAGGCAAACCTACTTTTTTGCCGCCAAATTATTAGACCAGTTGTTCCCTTTTGAATTATTTGCCCCCTTTTTTTTACAGATCTTAATTGCATAAAAAAATGAGATGACATTCATCAACTTGATTACTGCTGCGTAGTACTTCGTTTAAAAAAACAACAACAACAACAACAACAACAACAACTACTACCACTATTACTATTTTTACTTACATCCTGCTGCTGCTGCTGCTGCTGCTGCTGCTGCTGCTGCTTACTACTACTACTACTACTACTACAACTACTACTACTACTACTTCTACATCTACAGCTACTGCTACTGCTACTGCTACTACTACTACTACTACTACTACTACTACTACTACTACTACTACTACTACTACTACTACTACTACTACTACGACTCTAATATATTATTATCATCATCATCATCATCATCATCAACATCATAATCATCAATATATTTATTAGAAAAAGTTATTGAATATGTCCGAGCGTCATTCCTCAGCCGATAAGGAAGACAATCGCAATATATTACCTCCAGTGATGAAGCTTACTCTATTTCATGCTGCTTTTGGACTTATGTCATGCTTCACCAACAGACATAAAAATCCCCGTCCATAGATATAGATGATCTGAAA
>JAWDGP010004956.1:20000-30000 GCA_033675545.1 Elysia crispata | reverse complement strand
AGCAGCAGTAACTGTAGCAGCAGCAGTAACTGTAGCATAAGTATATATTTGAAATGCAGTTATAGTAGCCAAACAGCAGGCGCATTGCTTGACCTTTTTCAAAGTAACCGATCCGATGATGTTCCCGGTGACTGGGTCGATGTCGAACTCGTCGTCTGTTCCGCCGAGCTCGGAGAACGTGAAGTCTTTGTCGAGGTCCTCGTCTAGAACAAACACATTACTGGGCGTGTTGATCTGGATAAGATAAAACTGCTGTTGGTGGAGACCTGGTGGTCAATGAATGATTGGTAGTGTTGGTAGTACTGTGATGAAGATGGTGGTAGAAGAGATATGATGGTTGTTTCGTGGTTGGTGGTATGGATCGGGAATGATGATGTTGTATATATTATCATTAGTATTGATATTACATTAACCGAAGCTGTAGTTGTGTTGGATGTTGCATTGGTGTTGATATTATTATAATTAGTTATGTCATTGAGGTTATCCCGATTATATGCGTCTTGTTGATCGTGTGGTGTTGGTGATTGTGATAGCAATGATGTTGTGGTGGTGATTGTAATGGTTTGATGATGGCGATTGTATTGGTGTGATGATGTTGACTGTAATAATGTGACGATGGTGATAACAATTGTAGGGTGCTGATCATTTTTAAAACCTCTGAGGGCACAACTATCATAAATCCACCAGGTTTAAAAAAAATCATGTCGTTGTATGCTGCTTGACCACATTTCATAAGAACAGGTAACTGGTTACCTCCCCTTCGTAGACCTCTATGAACATCTCCTCGTGGGTCAGCACGGGCGGCTCGGGCACGTCAACAATCTCCACATCCAGGGTGTACAGATCAGACTTGCAGTAACCGTCGTTGACGGTGAAGTAGAGCTTCGCAAACCGCTGCTTCTCCCTCTCGTAGTTGAGAGCAACCCTTGTCTTCAGGTTGTTGGCTGCGTGGAGAGCACGACAGAGGGCACACGGTCAGCACGTCTGCATAGTATCAGTCTATTTGTCTTTTTTGGTTTGTTTTGCATGCCTGACTCTCTCTCTCTCTCTCTCTCTCTCTCTCTCTCTCTCTCTCTCTCTCTCTCTCTCTCTCTCTCTCTCTCTCTCTCTCTCTCTCTCTCTCTCTCTCTCTCTCTCTCTTTCTATTTATCTATTTACTTGCTTTTCTCTTATCAATTCATCTTCTCCCACGACCTCACTTTTCCCATCTTCTATTTTTTGCCCTCTTCGATCCTTTCTTTCTGTGTTTTAAAAGTTCGGTATGTAAAACAGTAAGACTGCATGCTCTCCCCTCCCTTCTCCCTCCCTATCTATGTGCTGATAATCCACCATACCTAGCACTCACATTTCATGTAGTAAGACTCCATGCTTCTCCCTCTCTCTCTCCCTCTCTATCTCTGTCTCTCACGCTCTCCCTACACAGCTCAGATGAGTGCTTACATCTCATCGTTCACGTTATGGAATACTATTGTAAGTCGATTTTTCCGGAATCGAGATTTTTTAATATAAGTAAGTATCGATACTGGGCGCTCTTTCATGGCACAGATGGGAGGAATCGGAGAATAAATGAAGAAGTTATAAGCAAAAAGATTTTTATCGTAAGTAAGTGGTTCTTATTTTGCTGAATAGAAAACTACTGTATCTTCACTTGCAATATTTGAATCCTTAAAAGCGTTAATTTTAAAATTGTAAGTTTCTTTACTGCAGTATTCTCTAACTTGAATAAGCGATCAATTCGAACAAACAATTACTGAAATAGTTGTAAGTCCACTTACAATAGTTTTCTGTAGCTATAATGGTAAGGGTCAACCCTATGGATTGAAAGGAAACTATTGTACATCGAGATACAATTATATACCCGGAGTTTAATCCCAACCGAAGGGCTTTATTTTTCTAACCACTAAAGAGAGATACAATACTAGACTCCGCGCTACATCAGACGGCGTGTGACCTACAGTTGAGCAGATTTCCGAGAATCATGCAGCTTTGTCAAGGCCAGCATGTGTATTGTTGGATTTGACGGCCCTGCATGCAGTGATTTCGGTGTGTTTCCAATTCAACATGTGAATAGTGCTGATAAAGTTGCCTTGGGTGTTATCATTATTTTTCTTTAAGGTCAATGTTTTATACTAGTCTTTTGCAACTCAAATAATGATTATTTAATTGTAATTTTATTGTATTTAATTGAACAGTTTAGACAAGATTTCATCATTTATTATTATAATAGTATAGCCAGCCTTTCCTTTCCTAGCAGGCACAAGAGATGAGCCTGAAAATTATACAACGAATAAGGCCTGGCTGTTCGACTAACTGAAGCCTTTATTATTTATTGATTGACTTAGGCGTTGTTCAGAGTGCTTTTTAAATGGACAATAATTGTGGACATTGTAGACAGCTGGTCTATTTTGGACAATTCTTTGCTATTTTATATTATCATCGTAATAATAATAATAATAATAATGCTTATTATTTTCTAAAGGCAAGCCGTACAAGCCTCTACTCACCAGGCCTCGTGTGAATGCCGGGATCCTGGCAGACAATGCATGCTTGATTCAGTCACCAGCTTCATTCTTAACGAGACCAAGCATGTTCTAACATGGTAGACAAGAGACTTAGATCACCAAGCTTCGTGTGAATGTCGGGATCCTGGCAGACAATGCATGCTTGATTCAGTCGCCAGCTTCACTCTTAACGAGACCAAGCATGTTCTAACATGGGAGACAAGAGACTTAGATCACCAGGCCTCGTGTGAATGTCGGGATACTGGCAGACAATGCATGCTTGATTCAGTCGCCAGCTTCACTCTTAACGAGAACAAGCATGTTCTAACATGGGAGACAAGAGACTTAGATCACCAGGCCTCGTGTGAATGTCGGGATCCTGGCAGACAATGCATGCTTGATTCAGTCGCCAGCTTCACTCTTAACGGGACCAAGCATCTTCTAACATGGGAGACAAGAGAACTAGACATGTTCTGAAAGATGGGGACTGGCTTAGTGTAAATCATGGATTGGTAGGCCAATGTCGTCTCGTTACGGATATTCCAAATACACTCTGGTTAAATGGCACAAGTTATAAAATTCAAATAGTGTCTTCCGACTATGGATCATTTGAGTCAGAAGAATTCCCTTTCAATATTCAAAGACTTGGATATTTGCTAAATAAAGATACGTATTTTATCATGACAGTTGGAGACACCAATCCTGGATATCCCTGAGCTATCATCAGTAGGAGAACACAAGGAATGCAGGAGACTCTTGGAAAAGCAAATGTGACTGTACATTCAAAGACTGATTTAGAACAGTTTTTTAAAGACTTGGAGAAGTCTTTGCACGCATCGGTGTTTGAGATGACATCTATAACATTATAGTAACCATGACAAATACATAAGAAGAAACTACTACAGAAAATATTCTGACTTGCTTTGAGTCTGACGATTTATCGTCATCCGACGATATTCCATTATCTAAGTACAGCGCTCTATTTGAACAGATCAAAGGGAAGCGGAAACCTCGTGAAAGCAAACGCAAGACAGTCCATTTCTTGAGAGACATTTTAGGTGACCCACCTGAAGGTAATGAATCATACGGTCACATATCAGATTCCAGTGCAGATGATGAGGAGTACCTACCTGATTCAGAGATACACAAACGCCGTTCTCAGGTGGAAAGGTTGCTTTTCCCTAAGATAGGCGAGTCCTCATCAAATGTCTTCCCTCGAAACACTCTGTTGTACGTTCCAAGACATAGTGATGAGATAAACACATCAACCGCTGATGATCTTCTACCATCGGAAACACTGGTGCCAGCTTCCCCAAGTGGGGGTGAGGGGCTAGTACTGATGTGTCACAAATAGGGAGCCCTATCCAAGCCAACAGAGGTCGAAAGAGGAGACGTGAAAGTTCGTGGAAATGTAATCTTGCTAAAGCAAAGCGCAATACGGGACAAGAGTAAATTAACAAGAAAGGAAAGTGTATCAAACAGCGGAAAATCAAAGAGGACTGTGGAATGACATGCCGACACAAGTGTCAGCAAAATAAATCAGAATGATGGGCAAACGCTTTTCCATAGATACTGGCAGCTAGGGTGCGTGAATAAACAGAGAGAATACTTAAATGGATTGGTCGTTGAATGCAAGAAAAAAGTAACTAAAGTAGGGGAAACATCAAGAAGAAAGCGCTCGTTTCAATGGTGCTTTAAAACTGCAGCAGGAACCTTCCAAGTGTGCAAATTCTTAGATACTCTAAATATGACTGACATAGTCGTATTAACAGCAAAATTAAAAAAGGTGTCTCTGGGTCATGTGAAGGTGACATGAGAGGTAAACATATCTCCACAGCAAATGCAATCGATGATGAAAAAGAGAAAGTTCGCGCTCATGCAAACTCCTTCCCAAAACCGACTCGCATTATTGCCGATAAAACACTAGGAGACCATATCTTGGATCTGATCCAAACCTTCAACTTCTTTATAGTTTATACAAAGAAAGCGCACAAGCAGATGAAAAAACACCAGCTAGCCTGAGCTCTAATAAAAACATTTTCTACAGTGAGTTCAACCTCGGATTTCATAAGGATGGATGCGACTTCGGCGTTGCCCTCCAAGACTTGTCGGATACAAAAAATTTTTTAAAGCTGGACGAATATGAATATCACAGGGATTTGAAAGACCAACCCAGACTCTATCGCGATAGGTGTAAAGAAAGAGTTGTATTCGACACTCAGTGCCGAGCGGCTCTCTTCGACCTGTAAGACGTATAGCAACACCAAAAGCTGTAGGTAAAAAATTCTACTACTCCAGAAAAATTTGTACCTACAACTTAACAATTTATGAATACATTTGCAATGTGTGACGTGAAGGTTCTAATGAAATCGCGTCTTGTCTCCTTCATTATCTAAGGCGCATCCGTGCAGAAGGAGTCAAATCTGTGACGCTTTCCTCGGATGCCTGTGGCGGGCAAAATAGAAGGAGATTCTTTTTAACCATGATGTGGTAGGCTATGGAAACCCTCGGCTTTGAAACTCTTGAACACATATTTTTTTGTTTCTGGGCATAGTTGCAATGAGGGTGATTCCATGCTTTCAAGAACAGACAAAACATGTGCACATGTGGATGTATTCACAACTAGTCAGTGGGCAGCCCTTATGCGTAACACAAAACGCAACCCTCCAATGTATGAAATGAATAAACTCTACCTGCAAGACTTTTTTACTTCAAAGATGTTGCAGTGCATCTAAAAAAACTTTAACTCTAATTCAAACTGAGACAAAATAAAATGGCTGCTTATTAAGAAAATGATACATTGTTCTTAAACTCCTCACGTGGTCAAAATATTTAAAACCGTCCGCCCTCTCTCTCCCTACACAGACCACCATGCCAGGCACTCATATTTCATGTAGCAAGACTCTAGCCCTCCCCCCTCTCTCTCCCTACACAGACCACCATGCCAGGCACTCATATTTCATGTAGCAAGACTCTAGCCCTCCCCCCTCTCTCTCCCTACACAGACCACCATGCCAGGCACTCATATTTCATGTAGCAAGACTCTAGCCCTCCCCCTCTCTCTCTCCTACACAGACCACCATGCCAAGCACTCATATTTAATATAGCAAGACTCTAACCCCCCCCCCCCTCTCCCTACACAGACCACCATGCCAGGCACTCATATTTCATGTAGCAAGACTCTAGCCCTCCCCCCTCTCTCTCCCTACACAGACCACCATGCCAGGCACTCATATTTCATGTAGCAAGACTCTAGCCCTCCCCCCTCTCTCTCCCTACACAGACCACCATGCCAGGCACTCATATTTCATGTAGCAAGACTCTAGCCCTCCCCCCTCTCTCTCCCTACACAGACCACCATGCCAGGCACTCATATTTCATGTAGCAAGACTCTAGCCCTCCCCCCTCTCTCTCCCTACA
This sequence comes from Elysia crispata, assembly GCA_033675545.1. Lineage (NCBI taxonomy): Eukaryota > Metazoa > Mollusca > Gastropoda > Plakobranchidae > Elysia > Elysia crispata. Next base: position 24,079 of record JAWDGP010004956.1, on the reverse strand, counting down.
CAGACCACCATGCCAGGCACTCATATTTCATGTAGCAAGACTCTAGCCCTCCCCCCTCTCTCTCCCTACACAGACCACCATGCCAGGCACTCATATTTCATGTAGCAAGACTCTAGCCCTCCCCCTCTCTCTCCCTACACAGACCACCATGCCAGGCACTCATATTTCATGTAGCAAGACTCTAGCCCTCCCCCTCTCTCTCCCTACACAGACCACCATGCCAGGCACTCATATTTCATGTAGCAAGACTCTAGCCCTCCCCCCTCTCTCTCCCTACACAGACCACCATGCCAGGCACTCATATTTCATGTAGCAAGACTCTAGCCCTCCCCCTCTCTCTCCCTACACAGACCACCATGCCAGGCACTCATATTTCATGTAGCAAGACTCTAGCCCTCCCCCCTCTCTCTCCATACATAGTCCACTATGCCAAGCACTTAAATTTCATGTAATAAGACTCCCTAGCCCTCACCCCTCTCTCTCTCACTACACAGTCCACCATGCCATGACTCATATTTCGTGTAATAAGACTCCCTAGCCCTCCCCCCTCTCTCTCACTACACAGTCCACCATGCCAAGCACTCATTTTTCGAGTAATAAGACTCTTATGCCCTCCTCTCTCTCCCTACACAGTCCACCATGCCAAGCACTCATATTTCATGTTATGAGACTCTTATGCCTCCCCTCCCCCCCCTGTCTCTCTACCTACACAGTCCACTATGCCAAGCACTCGTATTATATGTAATAAGACTTTTATGCCCCCTCACCTCTCTCTCTCTTCCTACACAGTCCACCATGCCAAGAACTCATATTTCATGTAATAAGACTTTTATGCCCCCTCCCCTCTCTCTCTCTCCCTACACAGTCCACCATGCCAAGCACTCATATTTCATGTAATAAGACTTTTATGCCCCCTCCCCTCTCTCTCTCTCCCTACACAGTCCACCATGCCAAGCACTCATATTTCATGTAATAAGACTCTTAGCCCTTCCCCCTCCTCTCTCTCCCTACACCATGCCAAGCACTCATATTTAATGTAATAAGACTCATAGCCCTCCCCCTACTCTCTCTCCCTACATTGTACACCATGCCAAGTACTCATATTTCATGTAATAAGACTCATAGCCCTCCCCCTCCTCTCTCTCCCTACATTGTACACCATGCCAAGTACTCATATTTCATGTAATAAGACTCTGAGCCCTCCCCCCCTCTTTCCCTACATTGTACACCATGCCAAGTACTCATATTTCATGTAATAAGACTCTTAGCCCTCCCCCTCCTCTCTCTCCCTACATTGTACACCATGCCAAGTACTCATATTTCATGTAATAAGACTCTTAGTCCTCCCCCCTCTCTTTCCCTACATTGTACACCATGCCAAGTACTCATATTTAATGTAATAAGACTCATAGCCCTCCCCTCTCTCTCTCCCCCTACACTGTCCACCATGCCAAGCACTCATATTTCATGTAATAAGACTCTTAACCCACCCCCCCCTCTCCCCTCTCTCTCTCCCCCTACACTGTCCACCATGCCAAGCACTCATATTTCATGTAATAAGACTCTTAGCCCTCCCCCTCCTCTCTCTCCCTACATTGTACACCATGCCAAGTACTCATATTTCATGTAATAAGACTCTTAGCCCTCCCCCTCCTCTCTCTCCCTACATTGTACACCATGCCAAGCACTCATATTTCATGTAATAAGACTCTTATGCCCACCTCTCTCTCCCTACACTATCCACTAAACCAAGCACTCATATTTCATGTAATAAGACTCTTATGCCCACCTCTCTCTCCCTACACTATCCACCATGCCAAGCACTCTTATTTCATGTAATAAGACTCTTATGCCCACCTCTCTCCCCCTACACTGTCCACCATGCCAAGCACTCTTATTTCATGTAATAAGACTCTTAATTCTCCCCCCCCCCTCTCTCTCTCTCTCCCTACACAGTCCACCATGCCAAGCACTCGTATTATATGTAATAAGACTCTTATGCCCCCCTCTCTCTCCCTACACAGTCCACCATGCCAAGCACTCATATTTCGTGTAATAAGACTCTTATGCCCCCCTCTCTCTCCCTACACAGTCCACCATGCCAAGCACTCATATTTCATGTAATAAGACTCTTATGCCCCCCTCTCTCCCCCTACACTGTCCACCAAATCAAGCACTCATATTTCATGTAATAAAACTCTTATGCCCACCTCTCTCTCCCTACACTGTCCACCAAACCAAGCACTCATATTTCATGTAATAAAACTTTTATGCCCACCTCTCTCTCCCTACACTATCCACCATGCCAAGCACTCTTATTTCAAGTAATGAGACTCTTAATTCTCCCCCCCCCCTCTCTCTCTCTCTCTCCCTACACTGTCCACCATGCCAACCACTCATATTTCATGTAATGAAACTTTTAACCCCCCCTCTCTCTCCCTACACAGTCCACCATGCCAAGCACTCATATTTCATGTAATAAGACTCTTAGCCCTCCCCTCTCTCTCTCCATACACAGGCCACCATGCCAAGCACTCATATTTCATGTAATAAGACTCTTAGCCCTCCCCCCTCTCTCTCCCTACACAGTCCACCATGACAAGGACTCATATTTCATGTAATAAGACTCTTATGCCCCCCCCCCCTCCTCCCCCTTCTCCCTCTCCCTACACAGTTCCCCATGCCAAGCATGTAGTAAGACTCCTACCACTCTCTCTCTCTCTCTGTGTATATATATATATATATATATATATATATATATATATCTTTGTGTGTGTGTCTACACCGTCCACTCATATTTCATGTAGTAGGACTCCTACCACTCTCTCACTCTCTGTATATATATATATATATATATATATATATATACAGACATATATATATATATATATATATATATATATATATATATATATATGTCTCTGTGTGTGTCTACACCGTCCACTCACATTTCATGTAGTAGGACTCCATGCCCTCAGAAGAGAGGGAGATCTGGTTGTAAGTGAAGTCCTCCAGCTTGCCGTCTTCCACTTGCACTGCCAGGATCGTCTTGCCAGCGGCTGTGTTTTCGTCCACCTTCAGGGTTGTGTCCAGGTTTGTAATCTTTGGTCTCACGTTGTTTTCTGAGGGAGAAATAAAACGCAAGCGTGAAACTGGTCAGCAAATTTCGGTTTGTTTTATTTAGGGGTTGCAAATGTTATTAATTACAATAGATATCTACATTTGTAAAGTCACGAGCTGTCTGTGTAGATCCTTCCAAATGTGCTTTACAATGGGTATACGAACAAACGAGAAACTCTTGGCGTTTTATATAATTTTTTTTAAATAGTATCCACAGAGCCTTATAAGGAGGATTAGAAACATAGATAAGCAAAGAACATTACATTTATTAACTGTTTTCCTAGTGCCTAAAATATTTGTGAATTATCTTAAAAAGATCTGCCTAGATAACACCCGCCGCACACCTATCTCTCTCTCCCCCCCCCCCCTTTTTTTTTTTCTTTGCCGTCTTCCGATATTGTGGCGTGGCAAGACTAACGTCCTTCTCCAATAAGAAAAACTGGGTTGGCACGGTCACAGTATTTATTTACAGAGAATTTTATTCTGGCAGAGATAGATCTTGTCAGTATGCCATCACTTTGTGCCTGTGAACGACTTTTGCCCTAATAAAACTCCCACGTGACTTGTACCTGTGATGGGATTTTTCCTTATAAAACTCTTACGTGACTTTTGCCTGTGATCAGATGTTTCTTTATAAAACTCCCACGTGACTTGTACCTGTGATGGTATTTTTCCTTATAAAACCCCCACGTGACTTGTGCCTGTGATCGGATGTTTCCTTATGAAACTCTTACGTGACTTGTGCCTGTGATCGAAGGTTTCCTTATAAAACTCTTACGTGACTTGCTCCTGTGATCGAAGGTTTCCTTATAAAACTCTTACTTGATTTGTGCCTCTGATCAGATTTTAGTTATAAAGCTCTTACTTCATTTGTGCCTGTGATCAGATATTTCCTTATAAAACTCTTACTTGATTTGTGCCTGTGATCAGATGTTTCCTTATAAAAATCTTACGTGACT
>JAWDGP010004956.1:10000-17500 GCA_033675545.1 Elysia crispata | reverse complement strand
TCATTAGGAATAGGTAACTAGTTTTGCAAAATCCAAATCTATTTTGAGATTAAAATAAACACATTCATTATTACGTAAGTTTTAATATCTGTGCGGCTAAGAATTCCCGCAAGGCAATGCACTTTTACACACTTAATTCGAAAATTCGCATCTTTCTAACTACCGCTTAAAAGGATCTAAAATACAGAATGGGAAAGTACATAATTACTCGATTTCCTTTAGACATGCGTATGCGCATAATATTATCAGTATTGCTACTCGCTTGAACGCTGATAACAAACATTCGTGACATCTCAGCGCCACGTATAGCGGGGTGTCGATTTTATAGCAGGGCAACTGGTGGAGATTTAGGTTGTTTCTTATGGCATTTAAAATGTGAGATTTGGTTGGGCTCAACCCGCATCCGTCGAATCATGTATCAGACGCGCTGACAGCTTTGCCAGCTTGAGCAATAGTAATAATCCTGGAGTCTGATTCTGTATCACTCCTCAATTTGTTACAATGACTCTATTAAGTTCACACAAGGACGTGTTAGTTTCCCATACATTCCATAGTGTTCTCTGTTCTATAATACGTTATAGCCTCTTAAAGAATCAGAGGTCGGTAATATTAAATGCATAGGAACTTTACGATATGTCGTAGTCCATACAAAAATAAGCATTAGTTCATCTTGTCGTTAAGTTATTTCATTTATTTCTACCGGCCTTAACCCTGGTAAAGCAAAATCTAATGCCCACCACAGTCTACAATGATTGTAAACGGCTTTGTTCGTTAAGTCACGACTTGAGTAAAGATAAGAAAAATGTGATCTTTGCTAGAAATGTTAAGGAGAAAAACACATATTTAACATTACTATTTCCGTCTCCTAGTCTTGCAAATAAATCCAAATTATCCATTATGGTTCTGTTCAAGCAGGATGCTTAAAATTATAGTCAAGCAGGGAAAAAACCTGCCCATTGTTTTAATACTTACCATATTCTATCTCTATGTAAGGAGTGCGCGGGTTGGTTGACATGGTATAAACCACAGCATCATCATCAGGGTCGTCAGTTTGAACCTTGTAAAGCTTGTAATTCGTGTCGTGGGATGTCTTCTGACCATTGGTTTTCTCCGATGCTGAGAAGGCACCAACAACAAAAAAAAAAAAAAGAAAAAATCATTTGGATCTATGTTAAGCCTGCCGGTTTATGCTGGAATAAGAACACACACACACACACACACACACTCTTGTCATGATCGGCCTTGTTTTTCTGTTTGCCTGATCACTGAAATGCTTCTGTCCGTCATATTTATAATTATACGCAGTGACTGCTTTCATCGTGATAACATTGTTCCTCGTTTTCAACTTTTTTTTGCCTATTTTATAAATTTATACTTTTATGTTTGATAACAATTCATATTGTTTATGCTTAAAGGACCAAAAGATGACAGTGCCGACACAAACACATACATGTAACTACAGGCTTTAGTTCCTTGCTCTATCTATAGATCTAGAGAGATCATTAAATGCGGGGTGAGGAAAATTATACTCGGTATACCCCGCTGAAAGATAAAGTGGCGAGAGCCAACGAAAGTAAAAGTCGATGAGAAATGTGTGTTAAGGTCAGTACCATCCATCTAGCTAGATAGATTTTATGGCTAGACAGATGTTTCGGACCTCAATACACATTTCTCATCTATTTCAATTTCGAGTCTTCATCTAACCATTTCTAAGGACCACGGAAAAACTCTACACTTCCAGTATTGTGGATGTGTAGTTAAAGAAAGTAGTTATGTTAAAGCTGCAATTGGAATGATAAGATACCACATTACACGTTGTTACCGTAAGGAGGGGAGCTTGGTTTGAAGGTAGGCGGCGAGTTGGACTCTATGGTGACCCCCATAGTCTTCTGGACAACAGCCTCCAGGTCATCTGTGCATTCGATGGTCAGTGTGTAGGACGGGGCTGTGGGGAAGCCGCTTGTTGGCTGGAACATTAGCTTGAAGTCCGACGCTGGGGGATAGAGAGAAAGATAATGAAAGAGATATAGATAGATAGCTAGATACATAGATAGATAGATTAGAAGATAGATAGATAGAAAGAGAGAGATAGAAAGAAAGAGAGAGAGAGAACGAGAGAGAGAGAGAGAGAGAGAGAGAGAATGATCATTGTATAAAGCATGGCGAAAACGGCTTTTGACACGTAGATCGTGGCTTGGAGGTAAATAGATAGATAGATAAAAAGAGATAAACAGACATATAGATAGATAGAAAAAAAAAAAAATATATATATATATATATATATATATATATATAAAGAGAGAGAAAGGGAGAGAGACTGAGATAGATAGATAGATAGATAGAATGATAGAGAGAGAGAGAGTGAGAGAGAGACAGAGAGAGAGACAGAGAGAGAGAGACAGAGAGAGAGAGAGAGAGAGAGAGAGACAGAGAGACAGAGAGAGAGAGAGAGAGACAGAGAGAGACAGAGAGAGAGACAGAGAGAGAGACAGAGAGAGAGAGAGAGAGAGAGAGAGAGAGAGAGAGAGAGAGAGAGAGAGAGAGAGAGAGAGAGAGAGAGAGAGAGAGAGAGAGAGAACAACAGCTTAAAGTGCGAGGCTAGAAAAGAGCGAGGAAGGAAATGAGACACAGACCGGACCAGGAAACAGGAGAACTGAAACATGCGCGATAGATCACGTCATAGAAATAAAGTAATGAAGCGGATACACATCATTAGAAACAGTCACTTATGGCACGCCAGTGTGTCATTCTCAATAGCTATCTTTTAACAAAACAAAATGACATACAACAACGCCGATCTGCGGCTCATGTATGGCCTTATTTAGACAAATACTGTTCTCAAGAATACAGCACATCTTAGGATAGGAAACAAGCCATGCAATTTAACTAGCACAAACCGGAGGTCAACACATTCAGATGATTCAGCATTGGCTGAATGAAGGAAGGTTATCCTTGATATACTGGCGTAACAACAATTACACTCTCATAATTCAACTATCTCCCTCTCTCTCTCTCTCTCTCTCTCTCTCTCTCTCTCTCTCTCTCTCTCTCTCTCTCTCTCTTCTTCTTCTTCTTCTTCTTCTTCCCCTCTTCATCCCCGCCTTTCGATATATCCATTACATCACTATATATAAATCTTGTTTCGTTAACACAACGAGGTGAGCAGAAATCAACAAGCAAAAACAGCGCCTCACGGTTGTTATTCGTTGGTTCCAGCTGTAGACAGTGGAGTCCACAACCGGAAGTCGGCAGGATGCTCGAAATGTAGGCGCGAATAGGATCACCGTCTGCGTCTACACAGCTGACGACAGAGCCGAGGCTTTTTCTGGCGTCTTCCTTCTCAGCCAGCTGCACATCTGGTATTTTGATGGTCAGAACTGGCGGTACCCCGTCATCGGTCTAAGACAAAAAAAAAAAAAAACCCACTGATTTTATCAGTCTGTTGGTTGGATTTCTTATATCTAAATTGTAAGATATAAATGTGTGTGTTTGTGTGTTTGGTGAGAAAAGGGGTTAGATAATAGGAGTAAAAAACACTGATTTTATCAGTCTGTTGGTTAGATTTCTTATATCTAAATTGTGAGATATAAATGTGTGTGTTTGTGTGTTTGGTGAGAAAGGGGGTTAGATAATTGGAGTAAAGAACACTAATTTATCTGTCTATCAGTTCGATTTCTTTTCTCTCAATTATGATATATGTTTTTGCTGACAATGTGGGTTAGATACTTGTAGTGAAAACACTGGTGTATCAGTTTGTTGGTTCGATTTCTGTTATCTAATTTGTGATACAGGTTGTTGTTGCGAAAGTGGGTTAGAATTGGAGTAAATAACACCAGTTTATCAATCTGTTGGTTTGATCTCTTTCTAAGTTGTGATACAGGTTGTTGTTGCGAAAGTGGGTTAGAATTGGAGTAAATAACACCAGTTTATCAATCTGTTGGTTTGATCTCTTTCTAAGTTGTGATACATGTTGTTGTTGGGAAAGGGATTTGAAAATTGAGTAAAATACACTGGTTTATCAGTCTGTGGGTTCTATCTCGTTTATCTAAGTTATGATATATGTTTATGTTAAGAAAGATGATTAGATAAAAGCTACCGATAAAAGATATTAATGGAAATTTGTAAAAAGTATTGTGATGGAAATTAAATCTTAAAACTCATATGATAGCTACAGAATAGAAATAAGACTAAAATTCCCACAGCCTTTAGAGAATGTGTCTATAGGTTTAGGTTGTAAAATGACAGAGGTGTCCAAACACTGAGCGAACGATGCTGTCATGGTTCAAGTTTCTTTCTACTGTGTGAGCACTGGACCAGATTATTCCCAGTGGAAGATTTAAATTGGCACTCATTTATTTAAAAAGTGTAGCCTAGCCTTAAATAAAACTGATTCATCCCTTTTTCCCCATGGTAGTTTTGGTTGCGGACCGGCCTTGTACGCCATTCTACAAGCCTGTGTGACTCTTCACGAGGATTCTTTTCAGGCCTTTTTTTTCGTAGCGCCAAGGGAAATAAATATTTACGTTGCCGGTCTTTTGTCACATATACTTATCTTGATAAATTTCATCTTTAGATATTGATAATTTGTGAGCGATAACTTGTTGAAATCTTAAACTCCACCTTTCCGTCTATGCCTCAGTCTGTATAACATACAATTAAAGGAAAGGTTTTAAACGCTGTTAAATGTCATGTGGTTGAAATAGCTTAAGCGACTATTAAAAAAGAAAAAAAAAGGACTTCTTTTTTCAGTGATATCTTGCGATGTTTTTGGAAGGTTAAGGAAAAGCATTTCTTTACAGAAGGCAGAAAAAGCATCAATTTAATGAAACAATGTTGCCTGAAAATCGCTTATTTTTTAAAAACAAAATAAAAACCAAAAGCTCTCACCGCCTGTGTCGACATCTTGACCAAACACAGAAAAACGATCACAGTTACTTGATAGAAAAACATGACGGCGTTTCTGAATTTGAACGTCTTCTGCGACTTATGTTATCATTCTTTCTGAAAGGTAAAATTTTCTCGTCTGCTTGTGCGTCAATGGACAGCCGTTTATCAAATATGCACGTAATGCAGTTCGCTCGATCAGGACCTTTCAACCACATAAATGAGTTCTGTGTTACGCCTCACTTCATTGGATGAAACCTGTTCAAAATTTCCGGCGAAACTTAGGAGACGGAAAATTAGACAGAGCTCTCAAACTATGGGCAGTTACTAGAGGAAAGATAGCATTATCAAAGGCATGATTTAAAGGATTCTAAATCCTTAAGAGAACCATTAGACTTAGAACCTTTGTTACCTACTACGGTAAATTATCAAGAATTTTTGTAAGAGCTCCTGATTTCTAGATCAGATTCTATATTCAAAGTGAATATAGTAAATTGGATGTCCTGACTTCATTGGTTTAGAGAGGGCACAACATGGTTCTGATGAAAAAAAAAATGATTTTTTTTTTAATTGCGCCTTTCTACTAGAAAAAAAATTTTCTTTATAGTTTATAGTTTTATCCTTTTAAGCATGAGAACTATTGGAAATTGCTGGTCCAAAAGATCTTTCACCTGCATCTGTTTTTCACAGATTCAAGCTGGGAGCCTCATGTATGGCGCTGGCTTGTCTCAGAACAAATATGGTACAGTCTAAGTTCTCCTCGGACGGGGGATATCAAATAATCTACATCTCGTACACCAAAATGTCTTATCACAAGCCAAACCTTTACATTATACAGAGACCTTTTCATTTGTTTCTTATCGATCCATTTAATCAGGCTTTCTATCATGGAATTATGAAGAAAAAATAAAACTTAAAGAACACGTGTTGTGTATAAAGTCGGCGTCTAGTGCAACACCAAAGAACAGAGAGCGATATTTATCTTGTCCTGCCCAAGTGTTTGGCCCCTAGTAAAACCAACCAGCCCTCCAGCCGTCATCTGGACAGTTACAGCAGTTGAGAATAAACTCGAGAAAAACGACAGTGTGGATGTGAACCGTGAACCTCTGGTCAACTTTTACCAAATATATCATTAGCTGTTTTTTTTATCATATGTTACAAGCTTTTCATAGATCATAGCAACCCTTTCTTACCAAAGGCAGATGATAAGACATTTGACCTGTTTCTTAGTAGCAGTTTAAAAAAATAAAAACACTCATTATTTTAGCTTTTATCTCGTAAAATATGGACATGGATTTCCCCTAAAAGGGCTACACTCCTGTTAGAGAGCATGCTAAGTTATCTTAAGTTTAGTAACGAAGTCTACACAGATAACAAAATTGAGCTGAAAGTCAAGAAAACAAGTCAATATTACCCGATTGCTGATTGATTTATAGTGCAATATTCAGTTGTTGTTGTTATTGTTATTGTTGTTGTTGTTGTTGATGTTGTTGTTGTTATTATTGTTGTTGTTATTAATGTTGTGGTGGTGGTGGCTGTTGTTGTAGTAGTTCTTTTTATATGTAATAATTTTTTCTTTTTAAATTTTTTCACAAATTGACGTCATAAAGTTATTGTAGTGATTTGTACGGCAGCTGTCTGAAGAGTCTACTAGCCCATTATGTCCCTTTTCCTTAGATCAAGGCCAATACTTCACTGTGTTAAAATCTTGTAGCTTGCATACAATGTTTTCACTTCAGCCTCCAGTGATCGCTTAATGCGCTGACCTGACTGAGCTTGGTGTACAATCTGCAGTTCTCCATCTCATCTTATCTTCTGTTGGATTCAGCGAGGAAGGATGAGTTAGGGCATCAAGTGACAAACGCATCACTCGGTTTCCAGCTCCAATAAGACTGTTAATATTCTTTATTTTTACGCAACGATGGCGTGTGAGTGAGAGATGAATGGGGATAAGCACATAGTAAAGGGAAGTGTTAACAATTTATAGGACTTTTATTAATTGCTGAAACAGAGCTTTTGCCACAACGGACGATTGTACAAAATAGACACCTACTGGGGAAGAATAGAAAGACAGTTTGTAGAAAACAATGATTCATTTATATTTATGGGTTTTTTTTTATTTTGTTTCATTTATAAGGCTCCGTTTGTTTCAGGTGTTTTTACTCCAATTTAAGAATATTATCGTCGAAGCCTTGGTTTTTTTCTAGAATAAAGTTATAATAAAATTATTTTTCTTGTTACACAACCATTTACGTCCGTATCAGTATATAACATATACCAATCTTTCATTTTTGCAGGCTGTTTCTTTGATCGCAAATGGTGAAGTTATTTTTGCTGATGAAGTGTTGTTGTTTATTTATCAAAATTATTGATTTCTGTTACTGCAAGTTCCAGACTGAAACGAGTTTTTTTTAACCAGCAAATTAATATAAGAACTACTTTATTACTTCGCCATTTATGCAGTTGTGTTGGACTTCGGCAAAACCACTTCGAAAACCTGAACTCACTTGAAAAGTTAAAAGAGACACAGATAAAACGATTGAAAAGTACACACTTTTTTCTGTCCCAACACGTACATAAAAATATATGACACTCAAGTAAAAGTGCAATAAACAT
>JAWDGP010004956.1:0-5000 GCA_033675545.1 Elysia crispata | reverse complement strand
CTCTCGGATCTGTCCAATATCGTCTTTCCTCTCTCTATATTATACTTGGTTCTCTCTGTCTCTGTCTCTCTCTCTGGCTCTCTGTCTCTGTCTCTCTGTCTCTGTCTCTCTCTCTCTGTCTCTCTCTCTGTCTCTGTCTCTCTCTCTCTCTCTCTCTCTCTCTCTCTCTCATCTATTCAATTTCGTCTTTCCTCTCTCTATATTATACATGTTTCTCTCTCTCTCTCTCTCTGTCTCTGTCTCTCTCTCTGGCTCTCTGTGTCTGTCTCTCTGTCTCTGTCTCTGGCTCTCTCTCTGTCTCTGTGGCTCTGTCTCTCTCTCTCCTTCTCGGATCTATTCAATTTCGTCTTTCTTCGCTCTATATTATACATGTTTCTCTCTCTCTCTCTCTCTCTCTCTCTCTCTCTCTCTCTCTCTCTCTCGCTCTCTGGCTCTGGCTCTCTCTCCCTCCCACAGTTTGCATAAGAAGTTTTAATTACTCCTTCTCCAAAATATATTTTTTTCTTTCTTCCCACCCATTCACTTGCACGATTTCTCTCATTTTCTCCCTCTCTTTCAATCTCTATGTCAGTTTTTCTTTCTTTCCCTCCCTCACTCTCACTTTATCTCTCTCTCTCTCTCTCTCTCTCTCTCTCTCTCTCTCTCTCTCTCTCTCTCTCTCTTTTTCATCCTATATTTTTTTTCCTTTTATTTTGACATATTCATTTTCTTTGTTTATCAGTTTGTCGTTCTCTCGACCTAGATCTTTACACACACAAACATACACATATCAAGAAAGATAATTGATACATTAAGAAGGTAGTCGGGGAGATAAACGTAGATAAATAGATAAATCGATACATTAGAGAGATAGATAGATAGACAGGTAGATAGATAGATGGATAGATGGCCAGAAGACATTAAGAAATACTTCATGGTTTGTAAACTAATGGGATCCAAGGCAAAACCTTAAGGGGCTAAAAATTCTAGTACTCTGGCTTTAAAATCCAATTTAGAACCAGCGCTGGCGGAAAGCTTTTACTGTCTCTTTAATAAAAAAAACACGAAAACGAAAGGGGCATTAACATGCCGTGTATTCCCGTTTCCGCTTATAGAAATGAGTTCGATGAAAAATATTTGTCGTTTATTGGGCGAAAAGAAACAAGTAGAGAAAGTTTTTAGTAATGTCAAATAGAATAAGAAATGCTCCCTATCTTATTTCAGACTCTTACAAAACATCAGGTTCTGACAATTAGTCAAATAGAAAAATAAATTGCCCTCTGTCTTATTTCAGATTCTCATATTAGAGTGAAACAGTACAAAAAATGTCAATTGAGTTATATGTATTTCATATTCTTAAAAAACCTTAAGTTCTGATAATCGAGTCAAAATGGACAAGAAATGCCTGTTGTCTTATTTCAGATTCTTACAAAATTTTAAGTTCTGATAATAGTCAAATTAAACAAGAAATGCCCAATGTCTTATTCAGATTTATACAAAACCTCATGATCTGATAATAGAGTCAAATAGAACAAGAAATGCCCTTTGTCTCAATTCATTTTCTTACAAAACCTTACGTTCCGATAATAGATAGAGCAAGTTGTTTTTCATGCCTTTATAGCCGCCCATACGTATTGACGGTAAGCATGGCTCCGCAAGTAGGTAAACCCTGACGACTCACACCGCTCGTCATTACTTCAAAGGTATTCGCTTTCACGGGACAAAGTTGAAACCTACTCCTTCAACCTGGTGACAGAATTCTTTGCCTGAAAGCTGATCGCAGTAAACAGCTACGACCATCAAGTTGACATATCTTTTACACTCAGGCAATGAGATCGATGTAGAAATAGCTTTTTTTTCGAAGTAGAAATTTATTTCCTCACCTTTTTATGTGTATATAATGCTATAAAAATACATGTAATTTATAAGCATATCTGAGGTGTACCCATACATCTCTGGAGCAAAAGTCTCAATTCCACTGTAGACAACATATAATATGCTTCGCGGCTAAAGATATGAAAAAAATATGGATATTTGCAGATATTTTTTCACTTAACTTATCTAACTCACCCCTCTCTCTCTCTCTCTCTCTCTCTCTCTCTCTCTCTCTCTCTCTCTCTCTCTCTCTCTCTCTCTCTCACCCGCCATTTTTTAATGCCTTCATTGCTCAATGTCTCTATGATCATTTAAGGCCTATCACAACGACCATTAAAAGCAAACATTCTTGAAGTAAAATAATTGCGATGGTCTCTAGGATAAAAAAAAAAAATCTTTTATCCGCTTTAACACGCATAAAACGAAGTCTTTTTCCATGGCGCGTCACACAGTCTAAAGGAGACAATCAGTGCGTGTCCTCCAAACATTGTCTGGCCACGAGCCAGACCTGGAATGGCAGCGGGGGATACGTCAAGCCTTGCTGAGGGTCAAGACTGGGCAGCTGGCCTGGCGTGGCTGGCTGCAGCTCAAACCTCTGGAGCAGCGAGGTCAAGAACAGGAACAGTTCCATCTTGGCCAGGGACTCGCCCGGACACGAGCGCCGACCTGCGGCCAGCAGGAAGAAGAAGCGAGGGCGGCGATTTACATTTAAAGAAAAGCTGGAAAAATCAAACAACAACTTTTTTCCCGTGCTTTTTACTTACATTAAAATTAATCTTGGACGATTTTCAAACGTGGGCGCGATGTTATCCTTTCTAGCTTTTTACGTAAATCTACATCAAAGTTGATCTTAGTCGATTTTCAAACGCATCAAAGTTGGTCGTGGACGTTTTGTAAAGTATGAACATGATGGTCTTACAGATACTATAGAATCAATACTGCTTGCTTCAATTAGAAAACGACGAGGAAGTACATATAGATAGAAGCTGGAGAAGTCAAACCTGTCTTTCTTGCTTTATACTTATACCAAAATTGATTTTGGACGCTTTGTGAACACGATATTTCGTCGCAGAGATACTAAAGAAATAATACTGCTTGTCCCCATTAGGAAAAAAAGTCTTTCCAGGCCCGTCCTCACTTTGTGGTTTGAATATTTTTATGTGTGGGTACAGAGGATAGATAGCTTTCAGCTGTTGACCGAATACTCGAAAAGGAACACCATAATGCCATTCTTCTAGGACACAGTAGATTCAGTAAAAAAAAGTACTTTTTGCAGACATAGCTCACTTGTTTCTAATAATTATAAATAAAGCAAGCCATCTGGACATGACCATAAAAGAACTTACCGACACCAAACAGCGAAAAACTCTCGGGTTGTATGAACTTCCCGTGGTCGTCCAGAAAGCGCTGTGGTCGGAACTGCTCTGGATCCTTGAAGCTGTCAGCTGACCGTATGATGGACTCTGTGTTTGCTATGACCGTTGTGCCGGCAGGGATCGTGTACCCGTTGATGGTGGTGTCCGCCCGGCCTTGGTGAGGCAAACTGGACGCACGGAAAGGGAAATAAGCGAAACTTGGTTAATCCCTGAGAATTGCCTTGAGATATTTATGTCCGTTTGGTGTATCCTCAAATGTCTCCTAAGAATTTCATAGGTAGAAATACGACTTGGCTTTAGAAAACCAACCTCTGGCCCTATAAGTAGACCATGATTTAATTCATAAGCTAAGGGCCAATTAGATGTATAGAAGAAAAGAAAGCGAAACAATTTATATTTTCTCATATCGTAAAGAAGAATCTATAACTCTTACTCTCTGACGCGACAAATGATAATTATCTGAGTACTCTCTCTCTCTCTCTCTCTCTCTCTCTCTCTCTCTCTATCTATATATATATATATATATATATATATATATATATATATATATATACACATTTTCATACTTCAAAGGTGTCTGACTTAAAAACTATAGTTTTCATTGGAATAGAATAGCTGTATAAAATTGTCTTATCTCTAAACTTTTAGCGACTCAACCAATCTTTAAACCGATAAGCAAAAACGATTAATCTATGAATCAAACCATCTATATTGTAACCCTGTGATCACTACCTTATTTATCACCATGTATCCACCAACCAATAGACGAGTGCTAATTTCGCTATAGTCTCCACTCAGCTCAGAACTTACCTCAAGGGAGCAATGGAAATTCTCTGGGATTCCAAGGGTAAGTAAAATCTAACTTGATCTTATTGTTCATGTCAGGAGATCTCTCCAAGCCTACTTTTTCTGAGATTTCTGCAAATATCTAAAAAAGTGACAGTATACAAAGTTCTGTTACTGAAACATGTCATGACTAGAAATTTCAGGTTAACAAATATGCTGAATGAACTCTGAAACTTGGTTATGTTTCAACACAGAAGTAAGGCCACGGGAGATAAGTTTCACTTCATTAGTATCCATGATATAATAGTAGCACAGTGATTTTTATTTTTTCAACTCCATCTGCCATGCTCATTGCAGAAGTTTGTCCCAAACATTGGAAATAAATAATATAGGGAAGTTCAATCCGCCGTCAGAGTGTAAACAAGTGACTTTGAATTCCCCTTGACTTTACGTTGATATTTCACTACATTTGTAGAAATGATGGAAACACCCTGAAACATTTAATATATTTCAGATTGGCATCCATTCACAATCCTATCGCTTTCAAGAACTGCTGTTGACTGAAAAGATTTTACTTCTGCCGGAAAAAAATGAATTTTTCATTTTGTTCTTCAAATTCTGTGAAGAGGCAGATGTTCGAATAAAAAAAAACCAGTTTTAAGGACAACACCCAACATGTATTTATGACAATTTTCATCAATCTTTTCTTACATCAGATTCAAATTCCTCGTTATTATTTATTGAGAATTCTTTTTTTTTACTTCATGACCTACTTTGATAGAGTAAATACACAAAAAAAAATTGACATAAAAATATTGAGTTTGCAACTTGGCTTATACAGAGTTGGACTAAAATGCATGTGTCCAGAACCACTGATACATCGGTTGATGGGGTCTTATCTAAACAGCCCTACACCTAGCATGAGGTAATACTTGCTGAATCATTAAAAGATGTTTTGGTAAACTCAAAACAATGATGTAGAAA
>JAWDGP010004955.1:0-13679 GCA_033675545.1 Elysia crispata | reverse complement strand
GGATCAGACTCTGAACAAAGAAAGAGATGGTGAAAGGAAATTGATTCGTTGCGGAGTAATTGCACAAGTCAAATCTTTCATTTTGGAGTTTGATGAGGAATTAAAATTGGCTCTATGTGTGTTAAATCGATACCTTAAAATAAGCATGTTGTGGAAAAAGGAAATGCTTAACCAACTTAGAACTTGGATTCAACGCCGTTCGGAAGCAAAGAAGGTAAAGTTACAGTGAAGAAAAAAATATCAAAGTCATTAATGGGCATTAATTTTGCACAGCAAACCTACATAAAGAGGGAGATGCTAACGTTTAGAATTTCCTATCATCATTTCATCAACGGATTGGACAAAGTCGACCAACAATTATTTTTAAATAAATTCCCCTGCAGATGATTATTTCATGTTTACTGGTACTATGGTACATAGGTCCAAGACACATTAATAGACAGACAAACTATAGCTAAAACCCCACTAACTTAAAATGTAATGATTTTTGCAAATGCACAAACCAATGAAATTCTATTCGTTATAAACTTAACATTCAATCTAGAAAAGTAGACTATACTAAAATGTTCCCGTTTTAAATGATTTTTTTGAAAAAACTCCGTCGATGAAAATGATTTTTTCATTTCTTTTCTTACACTTACTGTTTGCGCATTGGTCACCCAGGTAACCGTCTTCACAACCATTTGTACACTTCCCATTAATGTGGTTACAGGCGTTGTCTGATCCTCTACAGTTGGAGCTGCAGGACTGTAAGCAGCCTAAACCGTACTTCCCAGTAGGGCACCCTAGTTGATATAATTATGGTTCAATGTACAGCTTGCATAACCTACTTGGTAAATTTCATCTATTCAGAAAACATATCTGTAACGACAATGATTCTGATACCCTTTAATACAGCAGTTTTTAAATGGCTTTAATGAGTGTTATAGAATTTATAATTATGGGTTATACATATAAAGAGTTTTATGCATCGACCTAAATAAAGATCATCAACATAGAATTCAATATCTCTTGAGACATTCTCAAAAGTTCCCAACCATTATCCAGAAACAACAAGACGCTGCCATCTCTGCACAGCATAAAAAATAGCATATCCTAAAAATCAAACTAACTTTAAGCAATAAAAGATATTTTTTTTTCATCATGCCCCCATACAAAAAAGGCAAATCTTTAAAAAAAGTCCGAAACTTTTTATTTGTAATGAAAAAAACAAAACAAAAACAACAACCAAGTTTTGAAGCTATTTAAAAAAAAAAACGGAAATGCCCTAGCACATCGTTACACGATAGAATGTATTGTAGCGACTTTGACCTAGCGGCTCCACCATTGACAACATTGTATAAACGAAGATATTCTCATCAAAAGTTAGCTTTTCAACAAACTTCATTATAAATAAAAAAAAAAATATCTATAAATGGGGAAAAGGGGGAATCGGTTAGCTCATTTTGCGGTTTGTATATTCTTTGTGTAACGAAAAACACAAGCCTGCATGCCTGGTTCAGAAAAAAAAAATACAATGATTTAAATAATGATCACAATCTATTGGACGATGTAAAGTTCTCAAAAATTTTGAACATACACTGAAGAAAGCCTACAATAGAGCATTATTTAATTATCAAGGTGAAAGTTTTACCTTTATAAGGAACGAAGGCAAAGAAACAATGAAGAAAAAAAAATAAAAATTCGTAAAGTGTTGTAGAACTTACCAGCGACAATCATATTTCCCGTAAATTTGAAACTTAGGTATGAATAAGAGTAGGTTTGAAAAGAAATCCCAGGTTAATTTCTGTCGCGGGCTACAAAGGTCTAACAATTTAAATTTGTCACGGAAACAATACGCAACTAATGACTAAGAGATTAGAAAATCAAAGAAAATTTTTGAACTGCAGAAAGTAGCGAAGACAATTTTTCAAATTCACTTTTAAAGTCTATGAGTTTTTTTTAGGAGCCAATAGTAGGTTTGCTTTAAAGACAATAGATAACCGATTTTTCGCCTGCTCTGTACCTTTTTCTGCAAGCGAGGGAATTTTTAAGTTTTGCCTTGAAAAGTTGGAGAATTTTACTTGAGCTAAATTTCCGTGCCAAAAGACTCAACTGATCCAGTTTAGGTGAACTTATGGATAATGCTGCCCGAATAACATCTTACTCTGGTGAAATCGCAAAACATGGATTCAACGGCCATTTTCTGTTCCATCTATTGCTTATTAACTTAACATATTGTAAGTTTTTTAACAGTTTGCTACTCCATGCAAAATACTGTTGGAGAGAGTTATGAGCCAAATGCAACCTAAGGTTTAATTCCTTATCAACAGGACTTTTCGAACAAGTTTAAAGTCCAGTTAATGCATCTTCATAGGAATTAGAATACTGATTCCTCCTCCACTTTCAGACACACCAAGATAAATGTCACAAACATTGCTGATATTTTTTTTTTAATCTCTCACTGTTACGAGGGTATTTGCATGTCGAGGGAGACAATAAATGTCATATCATTTTTGAAGGTTCAATACCATGCCACGCAGACGTTAACGCTTTTAACAAACAAAACAAAATGTGTTGACATGTAAATGGGAATTTGAATGTTTTTTACCTATAAAATAGTAAAAAGTTTACATGTCTGAAATTTCTGCTTTTTCCTTTAAGAAAATGTATTTTTTTTCGTACTGTACGAAAAGTTCTAGGGATCGCAGATATTTTAATGTGTCATGTTAACTGATTACAGAGAACGATTTTCACTTCATACTAATTTTTGCAGTTTCAGAAGGTTATTTATATATTTGTTTATTATATTTGAAAACTTGACTTAAAATATAGCATAATTTCTTCTCAGTTTTTTTTTTAAATAACGCAGTTTTACAAAGCGATTGGATTACTAATGAGCATTCGAACATATCAAATTTACTCGTCGGCATTTGGCAATAATAAAAAAAAAACTTGACAAGAGATTTATGAATTTATCGACATTCATTTCATCATACATGTACCATCCACGGAAGGAATAATTATGAATAATAATCATTTTTAATGAATCATCCGGCACTTGATCATTTCGAGTCTACTGGCACATAGTTTCAAGGCAATTCAATACATGTAGCTTAAAGAAAAAAACTGCAGTTAAACACCACCAAACTTGGAAATGATTTCTTTTTTCTTACAAATTACTTTCTGGAATAAATTAATTGTTCAATCTTGAAAAATACACTGAGCTAAATTGTACATTTTTTTAAGCAAATTCCTTGCGAACCCCTTCTGTTTAAGACAATAAACTTGTCTCTGATTAAAGTCTTTTATCATAAATGTACTTACTGTTTGCACATTTGTCTCCCCTGTAACCATCCTCACAGCCGCTGGAACACCTCCCATCAATGTGGTTACAGGCGTTCTTTGATCCTCTACAGTTGGAGCTGCAGGATTCTAAACAGTCGTAACCGTACTTCCCTGTAGGGCAACCTAGTTGACGTATTTTTCAATGAACAGCTTGAATATGATACTTAGAAACTTTGTCTCTATAGAAAACACTCATGTAACAACTATGCTAAAGACTGTCTGCAATTACTCGGAAATGTAAAGTATTAATAAAATTCAAATGATCTAATTTTTTAAAATGGTGTTTAGCCTTCTAGACACCATCATAGTTCTTCCCGTATAACTTGAAGTGGCAATAACAATCAGAAAAGGTTTGAAAACTGATTAAAATAAAGGTTTGAAAACTGAATAAAGGTTTGAAAACTGATTCAAAGGTATGTGATTAATTTATATCGCGTCACTTGAAAAGCCGAGAATCTAAATTTTCATGGAAGAATTTGAGCAACTGGTGGTTAAGAGATCATAATTATTAATATCCAAGCTGTATATGTAAATAATAAGAGCTAATTGGTGAGTTTAAAGAAAGCAGCTAACTGACTGTTTTTGAGCAATTCATCTGTTGCACAGCATTGCCTTACATTTTTGAGCGTTTAACTGAAACAAAACTTCCGCATACTAACACTGAACTGATCCAGTTTTAGTGTACTATTGGATAATTCTGACCGTATCACTTTATGCAACTTTAGTCAAATCGCAATGCAGAAATTCCACGGTGTATTCGATGATGATTCATCGCAGTCAGAAAAGAGGACTATAATTAGAGACTAGATGGGTGGTCTTTTTTCGGAAGTTTAAAGGGTCCAAACAATATATATATATATATATATATAAACAATTTTTTTTGTAAAATTACTATTGGAAAAGGGTATGACAAAATGTAATGGCATCTTATTTAATTTCATGAATGCTCTAATCAGCATAATGTTAACAATTCGATATTTTTTCAATGAAAACAACACCAACATTTTATATCCTTCTGGTACACGATGCTTTAATTTTTATATAAATGTAAGTTTTACATAGGCAATATACAGTGCAACATCTCATATTGTTTTTGCACGGTCATAAATCTTACCCATAAAGAGTAGTATAAAAATTAATAAAAGAGTAGTATAAAAATTAATAAAACAAATTACTCGCAGCTTAGATAGCTTTTGTATAATCATATAACTTTAAGTTACAATAAGTAGTAGTGGTTAAAGCTGGAGAAAAGTCTTGGCATAGACTCCCATCATCACAGTATAAGAGGTTAAGAATGAGCTAAGAATACAGGTTATATGATGTGGTTTGGTGTAACAAGCAAGTAGGCCTCATTCATCTTTTGTTTTCTTTGTCTCGATGTAGAAAGTGTATGTTTCATGGGAACTTGAAGAAGCGTTGCCTTTTGATAAAGTTTTATAAGTGATCTTTGATCTCTCAAAAACTAAAATCCAAAAGTCGCTAGCGTGAAAGTGTTTCACAAAAATAATAAATGAAAGAAATTAAAATTTCCAGGGGCAGGGTACAGCATCAAATGGAAATTGACTCAAAATAAACTCAACTTAAAACGTGCTCCTAAGTTTTGCAACACTAAGGTTGCTAACTATAAAAAAGTAAATATTCGGGGCCCAAGAAAACAATTGGGGAGAAAGAATATTGTATTTTATCTCAACTCAGTCTGTGATGATTAGAACAAGGTCTCCAATCCCTAGCTTGGAACAAAAAGGAAAGAAACTGGGATTAGCTTTTCAGTAGTAACAGTAAATCACTGGACCGTATTTTTTTTAATTCAACATTTCAAACCATTGAATTGTTAATGAGTATTTGCAATTGAAATCGCACTTCGGCTTGTTCACATCGATCCTGCACGAAAAGTTAATTGCATTTTTTAAACTTTTTCCCCCGCCACTTTATCAACGGAAATTAAAGTTTTGGAGAAAAACTAATCTATATCTGCCTTCCTAGGCAGTTGATGACTTCAAGTCTACTGGAATTTGATAGAATAAACACAGAATAGTAGGTCCTCAAACTCATACTTGCACGTTAACATTCGGCAAATTTGAAACTTTCCATTATTTTTTTTTTTTTTGCAATATGTACGCAATAAATGCTAACACAAAACTGCTCTCGAATAGCACCGAAAAGCTGTTCGGTAAACATCGGATGTTAAATATAGGAGGACGCACTTAACTAGACTAATCGCCATTTTAAATAATTCCGTAGTCAAACATTTTTGTTCAAGTCAATGAAATTAGTTCTTATGATAAATCTTCTTTCATCCTTACTGGTATCACACATGTTACCTCGGTAACCTTCATGACAGCCGTTTATACACTTCCCATTACTGTGGTTACAAGCGTTGTCTGATCCTCTACAATTAGAGCTGCAGGATTCTGAACAGCCAAGCCCGTACTTCCCAGTAAGACACTCTGGTTGTTATAATCAGGAACTTAGACGCTAGAGAGGAAAGTCTCTTTGTCTATTTTCAATTTGAGGCTACTGAGTTAAGATCAAGAACCACAGAAAAAACTTAGTTCGCATGAAGTACTTCTTGATTTTGAAAAACAAAAACAACAAAAGCATTAAAACTTTGAAAAGAGATTGTCCACCCCCCCCCCCCACACTAATTCAGAGAAGCACCTCTAAGAAATAAGGTTGGTGGCTGTCATAAAATAATGCTAGATACAAAAATTTCAGATTATAAGTACATGGTGTACTAAACTTAAGTGATGTCAACTTTAGTCAATCATCTCAACAAATTGTTTTATGGCATCTATCAATCTATCTGTCATAATAACTCTTTTCGTATACTTACTACTTCTACACATGTCACCCAGGTACCCGTCCTCACAGCCGTTCGTACATCTCCCATCAATATTGTTGCAGGCGTTGTCTGATCCTCGACAGTTGGAGTTACAAACCTTTAAACAGCCAAAACCGTAATTTCCAGTAGGGCACCCTATTTGGTATAAAGGTTCAATGTACAATGAACAAGAAAATTGGAAGTTTTATCCCTTCAGAAAACAATTAAGTAATGACAATATTGAGGATATCCTACAATAGAGCATTATTTGGTTATCGAGATAAATTATATTTTGTTTTGTTTTTCTGGAAGCAAAGAAATACTGAAATTTAATACTTTTTTCTTATTTTTTTTGTAATATTTAAACCGCTCTTTTGTAAAAATCAAATGCCATACCCATTATTCTATACATGTTTTAGTGACCAATTAAACCCTCGTATTTGGAAAGCGCTGAGCCTCAACGAAATTTTTACACATTTCATTCGATATTCAATTCAGATGAAAAAACTTGTGGTTGAAAACTGTTTTTGCCATGATTGCACGGTCTATTCGATGGAATAAAAAAAAAAAAAGCATTTGATTGTTAATGAATATTTAAATATACTAAAATACCAAGTCGGCATTTGCACTCGGAACATATTTGAGAATTATTATACATGTACTTACTGTTTGCACAATTGTCTCCTCTGTAACCATCCTCACAGCCGCTGGAACACCTCCCATCAATGTGGTTACAGGCGTTGTTTGATCCTCTACAGTTGGAGCTGCAGGATTCTAAACAGTCGTAACCGTACTTCCCTGTAGGGCAACCTAGTTGATGTATTATTCAATGAACAGCTTGAATAAGATACTTAGAAACTTTGTCTCTTTAGAAAACACTCATGTAAGAACTATGCTAAAGACTGTCTGCAATAGAGCATTATTCGGGAATGTAAAGTATAAATAAAATTCAGTTGATCAAATTTGGTAAAATGGTGTCAGTCGTCAGTCAGTCAACCTTTAGTCAGTCGGTCATCAGTCAGTCATCCTCTGCTGAGTCAGTCAACCTATTGTTTCTGTGTCAATATCATGTTTTGAAAGCCAATCTCGAGTCGAGTCAAAAGAATTTTATTCTTCGATGAAACTGTTTGCAATTTCTAAAAGCAGACCTAGACTTATTTTCTACAGACAAGGCCTGTGATTGGCTGTGGGTTTTTTTTTTTTTACATACGCCTATAAACGGAGCCAAACAGGTAACCAGCCTGTTACTGAAATCTGCTGGTAAACATCTATATCTATAGTTTTGAAAACATGTATAATTAATAAAGATAAAATGAAGAGTGTGAAGGAGTAAAGTCAGAGAGTGTTTTTTCTTTTTTTTAATAATTAGAAATAAATATGTGTCTGGATCTATTTACGCAAACTAAATGCTGTTATTAAGACATTTTTTGCAGGGTAAGCTTCCAGTTTTTAGAAATTGTATAGATGTATAGGTTCAATTTGTTGTACTTCAAAGCATTTTTGGAATAATAAGTATAACACACAAAGAATTCAAGATGCCACACTCTGTTTATCTAGGCTTCTTGGAAAGTCACTGTTATCAGAATAAAAGAAATTTAGGAAACAGATAACTTATGTAAATACTCTGCTGAATAATTTTATATTGTTCTAGAAACGTTTATGATTAATAATAGCGTAGTGATTTCGTTACATATATAAAGAGTGTTTGAAAAATAGAGATGAAGGATGAAAGAGAAGAAAATAAAATGTTAGAGTTTAATTAAAAGGTAAAAGGATATAAAGAAATAAAGTAATCGTTCCACTTCACTTTGCTTTAGGCATGAGCTCTTCTTTTATAACATGTTTTCACAACAAACAAACAAAAAAAAACCAACTACAACCAAAACAGTCAAAGACACAAAAACGGAGGAAGGAGATGCAAAGAGAAAAGGGAGGAGAGAGAGAGAGCGAAATAGAGAGAGAAAGAGAGAGAGTGAGAGAGTGAGAGTGTGCGTGGGAGAGTTCTAGAGGGAGGGAAGAGAGATAGAAAGAGAGAGAGAGAGAGAGAGAGAGAGAGAGAGAGAGAGAGAGAGAGAGAAAATG
This sequence comes from Elysia crispata, assembly GCA_033675545.1. Taxonomy (NCBI): domain Eukaryota; kingdom Metazoa; phylum Mollusca; class Gastropoda; family Plakobranchidae; genus Elysia; species Elysia crispata. The sequence goes on along the minus strand of JAWDGP010004955.1, from coordinate 5,449 downwards.
TAAGAGTGTGACGGAGTGGGAGACAGATGAATTGAAGCACAAAGTTTGAGGAAGAGAGAAAAACTGTGAAAGTGACAGAGGGAAGGTTTGTGTAAGGAATGATTGCGGAGGGTAAGATTTTTTTTTTTTTTTTTTGGGGGGGGGAGATAAGAAGAGAGCGAGAGAAAGAAAGAGAGAGAAAGTGGTGGAGAGCCTACGGTTTAAACTATCAATTCTCTACGCATTTCAAAGTTGTTAAGCTAAATAATGTTACACGGGGGGAAGTGATGGGGATGGTGTTGGAGGATAGTAGAAGTAAATGAAGTATTACTTCTTCTTCTTATTTTCCACTATTTACCAAATGTATAGGTTTCTTATCTTTCATTTTTAATTTCTGCATGCTTCACATAATTTTAGAACAAGAAGATAATCACAAATAAATACCGGACACATTTTTTTTTTTTACCTAGGAAACCACTGAATCTGAAAAAAAAAATTATATAAAGGAACATAAGACTAATGTCAATTTATATATTGCTTTGGAAACGTTAACAGTTAATACAAGTGTGGTTACATGGATTTAGCTAGATACAGAGCATAGGTATGAAAGAAGAAGGATGGATGAAAGAGAAGAAAAAGAAAAACAATATTTGAGAGAGAGAGAGAGAGAGAGAGAGAGAGAGAGAGAGAGAGAGAGAGAGAGAGAGATTAAATGAAGAGAATGAGGAAATACAGGTAGAGGGTGATCTTCCCTCTTTGTCGTTTTGTAGACCTAAACATGTTCTCCATTTATATATGATTTACAACAAACAAAAATTAACACATGTAGTCAGTTACACAATGAAAGAGCAAGGCTGAAAAGAGATAAAAGGAAATAGAGAGATTCAGAGAGATAGTAAAAGTGACGAAGGGCAGGACGTGTAAGGAACGAAAGCGGAAGGAAAGAGGGCGAGAGTGAGTGAGTGAGAGAGAGAGAAATAAAGAGATAGAAGGATATATTATGTTTTAATTATCAATTCTCTATGCATAAAATCAAATTGTTCGCGCGTTCATATATAGGACGACATTATTAAACATTTTTTGTTTGATTTCGGCAGAAAACAGAGAGAGAGAGAGAGAGAGAGAGAGAGAGAGAGAGAGAGAGAGAGAGAGAGAGAGAGAGAGAGAGAGAGAGAGAGAGAGAGAGAGAGAGAGAGAGAGAGAGAGAGAGAGAGAGAGAGAGAGAGAGAGAGAGAGAGAGAGAGAGAGAGAGAGAGCAGATGGTATTTTTACAGACTCCATACTCAAACGTTCAAGGAAATTATTTTTTTGTGATTTTAGAATTATATTTAGGCAATGATAATAAGTGAAAGTTTCCACCTATTTTTGATCAACTAAAAACGAGAAAGGGTTAAATCTACGAAAACCTTTCCTGAAAAAAAAAATTATTCCGAAAAAAGTCTATGGGTCTTTTTTTTTTATTTATATATTAATCATTTACTATTCTTTTTTATGATATTTTATTTATTCTTGTTTTTGGGGGCGGGGAGAGGGAGATGGTAAAATTAAAAATATATTTTCTACATATAATTATTTGCAGCGCTTACTAAATCTAAAGGTTTGATATCTTTCGTTTTCAAATTTATTGTGCTTCTGAGAATTTAGAGTAGTCAGTACAACACCTAAACATTCACGGACACTACACCATGTTTACCTGGAATTCTTGAAAAATCATCGAAATCTGAAAAAAGAGAAAAAGAGAGAGATAAAGTATAAAAAACAGCATAGGGAAAGAGAAAGAAATTTATATATATATATATATATATATATATATATATATAGAGAGAGAGAGAGAGAGAGAGAGAGAGAGAGATAAAGAGAGAAGGATTATTATGTAATTATCAATTCTCTATGCATAATGTTCGCAAATCATAATTATGTCACCTACAGGCAGTTCAAATGCGTGGAATTGTAAACACGTATTTATTAATTATTTTTTTTTGCATTTAGTAGAAAGTATAGAGAGAGGATGGTATTTTAGAATTATTTCAATATTGAATCATCCACGGTTTTATTTGTTATTCTGGAATTACCTTTATAGTATAATAATACTGCAAAATTCTTCCCTATTTCCATAAATTAAAAACGAAAATCGAATTGCGCTACTATAGGTTTCCTTGAAAAACAAATGTCTTTCTGAAGAGAGTCTTCAGCTAAATTCTGGTTGGATTTTGGGGGATTGGAAACGGGGGCGTAAGGGATAGTAAAAATAAAGTGCGTGTATAATTTCTTCATATAATTTTTTTTCATAGATATAACCGAATGTATAGGTTTGATATCTTTCATTTTGAACTGCATTGTGCTTGAAAGCTTTTGAGAACAATAATTGTAACGCAAAAAGTTCTCGGACACCACAATTTGTTTACCCGGACGTCTCCTGATACAATCGTCGTAATCTGGAAAACAAAGGAAAGAGAATCAATTTTACAGAAAACAGATTCTGATGTCTTATGTAAATCTGCTTTTTATGATTTTTAAATTGTAGTTGAAACTTTACGGTTAATAATAGTATACTGGTGTTTATTTCGCTACACATAGATCGGGGTTAGGAAACGAAAGGAATTTCTGATGAAAGAGATTGAAAAAAATGAAAGAGTTTAAATGAAAAGTTTGAGGGAGTAGATGTAGCCAGTTAACTTTAATTTTTTGTCTCTTTTATAGATTTTTCCCTTTCATCACAATCACATTTTTTCACAACAACAACAAAAAAAATAAAGACAGTCAGAAGTACAAACAAAGACAATGGAAAATGAGAAAAAGAGGAAAAGATATAGCGATAGACACGCAGAAACACAGAGAAGGAGGAGGTTACTAAAGAATGTGGTGGAGTGAGAGACATGTGATATGAGACAAAGAGAGACAAGGTTTTAGAAAAAAAAAAGTCGTAGTAAAAGACAGAATATGACGTATCTTTGAAACGAAAGCTTTAATGGAGAGAGAGAGAGAGAGAGAGAGAGAGAGAGAGAGAGAGAGAGAGAGAGAGAGAGAGAGAGAGAGAGAGAGAGAGAGAGAGAGAGAGAGAGAGAGAGCTAGTTAATGATTGAGAGAGAGAGAGATTGAGAAAGAGAGAGAGAGAGAGAGAGAGAGAGAGAGAGAGAGAGAGAGCTAGTGAATGATTGAGAGAGAGAGAGAGAGAGAGAGAGAGAGAGGATTAGAGAAAATAAGAGAGAAACGGAGTGAGGCTCAGAAGAAATGAGACACAAAAATGCAGAGATTTGAGAAGAATAGCGGAAGTGACAGAGGGAGTTTATAATTATGCATGAAACGACAGCCTAGGTGAGAAGAGTGAGTGATTGAGTAAGAGAGAGCGAGAGAGAGGGAGAAAGAGAGACAGACAGACAGACAGTCAGACAGACAGACTGACAGAGAGAAAGAGAGTGAGAGAGAGAGAAGGAGAGCTGATGCTTAAAATATCATTTCTCTAAGTATAAAGTCAAATTTTACACAAGAAAATATTTTGCAACTTCCAGGCCATTCATAAAAAATACAGCCATCATGACTTGTGTTCTTTGCGTATGGATGAAAACATAGTGAGAAGATGGTAATTTCACAGGTTCAATAATGAAGCGTGCAAGATAAATATTATAAGTGATGCTGGAATTACCTTTACCTTTTAAATAGGGGCAGGGCTGCTTTAGTATAGCCTTTCCTAGAAAAGTAAGATGCTGTAACGATTTGGTATTGTTACAATAAAAGATAATTAAATTAAAACAAGACTTTGATAAGTTTCTTAACTTTAATTATCTTCGAATCATCTGTTTAAAAAGTTGGTTGTAATGGAGATGAGATATGGAGAGGTGAACTTATGATCATCTATCTCGAGGTATGTGTCCCGCTTGAGAAAGTAAACAACACTACTGGTCCCCTGGCACTGAGCAGTCTAAAATTCTGGTAATATGTGTGTAGCAATGTCCAGTGTCAGTGCGGTTGTGACAATGTGTGGTGTGAGGCGCCACAATGTCATTCACAAGCTAATTGATGATACTCGGACGGGGTGAAGGAGATAGGAGGGATTAAGAACAATACTTGAACACCTTTAATATCTCCAAATTATTTTTTTCAGCTTTTACCAAAAGTATAATATTTCTTAATGTTTGTTTATTTGTTTAGTTCTATCATAATTAGGAACAATTTTAGGACAATAAATAAAACAAAACAAAAATTCAAGACGGACAAATTGTTTACCTCTTCTTCTTTGAAATTCACTGATTTCTGAAAAAAAAGTAAAAGATTGAAATAATCAGAGATACAAAGACAGAGAAAGGACAGGCAAGGAGAAAGTTAATATAGAGAGACAAATGCAGGTAGTGAGAGAGAGAGAGAGAGAGAGAGAGAGAGAGAGAGAGAGAGAGAGAGAGAGAGAGAGAGAGAGAGAGAGAGAGAGAGAGAGAGGAAGGCAGACAGAAATGCAGACAGAGAGACAGATAATGAAGACCTATTGTTTAAAATATCAATTTTCTATGTATAATATCCTGAACAAAATATGTCATTCCGAAGAAGTTAATTAGCTAAATTATGTTCTCAGTTTTTGGGGAGTGGGGGGATAGTAAAATCACGTAAAATGATTTCTTCACATACTAAATATTTTTTTTTTACTGTTAACCAAATGCCTAGGTTTGATATATATATATTTTTTCAAATTAATTTTTCTTCTGAGCATCTTAAAAATAATAAGTCTATCCCAAGAAAATCTCGTACACTACACATTGTTTACCACGACTTCTTCGACTTCGAAAAGCATCGTAATCTGAAAAAAAGGGTAAAGACCATCATTTCTACCATACATCAGTTGACTTATGTAAATCTGCTGATAAAGATTTATTAATCCTTATGGAATTTTTTTTTACGATCCATCATAATGTCGTTATTTCGCTACACCAAGATTGATTTTATAAAAGAATATGGATCGAAGATAAAAGAGAAATAATAATAAAAAACCAAGTGTTTCAGCGAGGGAGTATAGGCAGCCAGTGATGGGGACAGGAGCAAGCGTGAGAGAGAGAGAGAAAGAGAGAGAGAGAGAGAGAGAGAGAGAGAGAGAGAGAGAGAGAGAGAGAGAGAGAGAGAGAGAGAGAGAGAGAGAGGGAGAAATCGAGTGAGAGAGAGGGAGAGAGGGAAAGGGAGAGAGAGAGAGAGAGAGAGAGAGAGAGGGAAAGGGAGAGAGATAGAGGGGAAGAGAAAGGGAGAGAGACAGAGAGAAATCGAGTGTGAGAGAGAGAGAGGGAGAGAGAGAGGGAGAAATCGAGTGAGAGAGAGAGGGAGAGGAAAAGGGAAAGGGAGAGAGAGAGAGGGAAAGGGAGAGAGATAGAGGGGAAAAGAAAGAGAGAGAGAGAGAGAGAGAGAGAGAGAGAGAGAGAGAGAGAGAGAGAGAGAGGGAGAAATCGAGTGAGAGAGAGGGAAAGGGAAAGGGAGGGAGAGAGGGAGAAATCGA